>BSBK01003681.1:865000-1465000 GCA_027943335.1 Chamaecyparis obtusa | reverse complement strand
GGGCATCATTCCCACCGGGGTTTACTCTTTGATCAAGAGGTTCCCTAGTCAACATATCTTGTGTTATTGTGTCATTGTGTATGAATATCTTTCTATGGTTGGTAATTATATTGCTTACATGGTTAAATGTTTTTGAAGTTGATAAAATTTATAATTATTTGATAACTGATTCACCCCCCCCCCCTCTCAGTTATCTTGGTGGACTTTACTTTCTAACAATGTTTCCTAGTTTTATTAAGGCAGATGGAACTATAAAAGATAGGGATCAATGGTTAGAGCAAATTGATGGTGAAGTGTCTTCTAGAATAAATACTATTCTGAATATAGAAGATAATACCCCTTTTGTAAAATTAATTGAAATATTGTAAGATATCAAAAACATTTCACTAATATAAGGAATGAGGTACACCAGGTAGTTAAGGATTGGGACAGATTGCTACCGAAAAGGGATGAGTTTCTGGCTTTTCATTGGCCAGCTAAAGATATTTATGCATCTTGGGAAGTAGTGTATCCTTCAAAGATCACTCAAGAAGAAGAAACATCCGCTAAGGAAGCAATAGATGGTAGTGTCCCAACTCCTTAAAAACAAGAAAATAGTGCAAGGAAATTCAAAAGCAAGCACGGATGATACACCTGATAGAAGTTGAACTACCCTTGGAAATTATTGCAAGATTTTTGGCCCTCATCTCTACAAGCCATTTTGGATATTGTAACAGGAAGGTGTTATATTTACCTTCTTTGTCTTATATGGTGGACGCTTTTTGTCTTTTCTAAGAAATATCCAAAGCTTGTATGTAATCCTTATTTCTATAAAAGGATTACCAGGATCATTTGGTAGGGATCGAAACTTGGACATTCTTACTAACAAGTTTTGAATTTAGGATACTATAGACTATATAAGGAAAAATTTTGTAAAGATCAATATTGCTGGTTCAAGTTAAATATCCAGACAGTTTGCATTTTAAAGCATTATTTTATACATGATATTGATATTTCATTTGAATAAAATCCAAAGTTTATATCTCTCATTTGTGTATTATCTCTTTTAGTTATGAATTGTCAAAATTCATTGCATGGACATTCTCTGTGTATGTGTTGTTCTTCAGCTCTGATCTAGGATTAGATTTTGATATAAATCTGTCAAAATTCTTTAAGTACAATGACTTGAAAAGTAGTATTCCACCTAATGATAATGGAGAATCAATGAATGAATGGTCATCATTTAGTATTTTCTTATCATTTATTTGTTGTTTACTAAATCCATTCTATTATTATTGAAGTAAGGCTTGTTGTTACTAGATTAGGAGTACCCTCCTTGGTTTTGCAGAGCTAGAAGTGTAGAGGGCAGTCTTGTCCCTATAGTTAGTCCAATAATCATAGAGTACCATATTTGGATCAAACCAATCCTAAAACCCTATAGATGTATTGGTTTCTTTTGAAAGCATAAAGTCCAGTTTGAGGAACCAACACATCACATCAATCATTCTTACCATTTGTGGTTCTTGAGTGATTTTCAAGGCTTTAACTTGTTTAGTAAGGTGAATATTTTTCTCAAATAAATTAGATATACTTCCTTCATATATGTCAGATATACTGCCTAAACTAGATCCAATATTCTCAAATGGGTAATCAATTTCTTCTTCATGATAATCAGTCTCACTGTACTGAATAGAAATATATTTTCTTTGAACAAGTAACTTCTTCAATTCATCTCTTGCTTGTTTGTATTGCTCAATGGAGATCTATATCTAAATCTTTTGATTCTCAATTGTCCTATCCAACTTATATCTTTCCATCTTTCCATCTTTCCTCTTCAGTGATTAAACTTCCAAATAAGAAATCTAGCTCTGATACCAATTGTTGGGATAGTAAAGATATAGTACTGAGAGGGGAGGGGTGAATCCATACCCTCAAAAACTTTAACTGAATTAACAATCTGCAATAGTAGTGTTCATTTAACCAACTGACTGTATTGTTTGCAACATATATTCAAGTAATATTTTAAATGTATAGTGCATGAAAATAAACAATAAAACATTCATGAAATGTAACACACAACACAAGTATTTTGGTTATGCAGAAACCCCTGTTAGAAGGTAAAAATTACGGTGGGATGACACCCATAAATTATTCACTATTGCAGTAAATAAAGTATATCAACTAAGGCTACAAGTGTGATTAGTTCTGATGATCTTACCCTATTAGGAGTAACATGAGATCAGTTAGATCTACCTTGTGAAAGGATTCTAGCAACACCAAATAAGTGTGCACTTGGTTAGGATATTTACATCAGACGGTTAAGTCTACTTTGTTAAGAGATTTATAATCCTACTATGATGGTTAGAAGACAACAAAAAATATTTGTAATTGATAACTTGTATTTTTCTGAATCAGATCAATAAAATACTAAGTAGATTTCACCTTGATGTGTAGTATAGTACTCTCTATTTTGCTTAGTAGCCTTGTATGTTTCTGATAAAAAAGAATATTATTTCTGATAACTACTCAATCTTATAAACCCTTGTTTGAATTCTAATGTCCTATAGGCGGCTACTACTTCATGATTTTCTTATCATGTCGTATGTGAAAATGACATAATTTACAATTATATATAAAATTGCTTTGACCTAATTAGGTTTACAACATCTTAGAAAACCTAATATCTTTGATGTAAAAAAAAACCTCTATCTAACTATTACATAGGAATTATCACAACAATTAATGATTACATCCATAATAAATGTGCCTCAATCTTGGTAAAACATTTAATCCTTGTAGACTATTTGCATAGATAAATGTGCCATTAGTGATTACTATGATATTTCTTGAACAACTCGGTAAACACTGCATTCTTTGTTCGATGAATCAGCTAATGCTCAGTGTGTAGAATTCTCGGTATTCACTGACTCGGTGCTTGGTATACTCTGATGCTCAGTAAACATACTCGGTTAAACATGTATCCATGTAGCTTTCAGTTCTACCTTGTGACTGCTTAGTATGAAGGCTTCGTAAGTTCAACTGACTAGCTTGTATAACTCCTTATTCCATCTTTTACCGACTGATCAACTTAGATTACCAACTGATCTTAGTTGATACTAATGACAACACTTAATTATCAAATAGAGATAACTATATATATATACAGACATACATACATATATATACATATACATACATACATATATACATATATATATATATATATATATATATATATATATATATATATATATATATATATATATATATATATATATATATATATATATATATATATATATATATATATATATATATATATATAAGATTAGGAAATAATTTATAGAGAAATATATATTCTAGAGATATGCTTTCGTTAAAATGCCTAAAATACCTTTTGTCTAAAAGACATCTTAAAGAATCAAGGATGTACACTCTATTTAACTTCATAAATCCTCAGTCTTTTTGGAAAAACTGGCTTGGGCAATACATTCAAGGATATAAATAAATTAATGCTATAATGAAAAGATTACCAAAATCAGTAAAGAGATGTTGCAACAAGCTATAGATCCAGTTAGGAGCTTCCCATTCTGGAAAAGCCCTTTAAATAATTAAGCGGCTATCCTATTCTCCCCTCTAATTACTATACTAAGAAATAATCGTAAGGAAGCCTCTAAACCTCCTTAAAAATCTTGTGTCCCAATTAAGGAGCCATCATCAATAGAAATTAATGCAAGTTGCCAACTAGTTGTAATGATCATAATTGTAAATTCATTTTAAGTTAACTATTCATTAATTGGTGTGAGCTCTTAGTAAAGGACTCTTGCATTAGGTGAAAGAGAGGCCACCAATACATAGTGACATGCCATCATATCCTAATATCTTCGTTAGATATCCTTTATCCTTTGAGTTGAATGTCCAATCAATTGCCAGTCATCAATGCAAGCATGAAACCCATCTAAAAATGGACCTAAAGATAACAAAAGCTAAGGCTAAGATAACATGGTCAAGCGAACCCCAATACCACAAATATCTAAAAAAAATACTATTGCTTACACTTTTTAGCCCATATGACATGATCTTCTGCTAAGGGTACACCTAAGAAAAGATTCAAATGATAAAGTAAAGCTTCAAGGGAGGAGCCACCACTCAAATTTTAAGCATAGAACGAGGATTCCCTAGTCGATTAAGCAAGATACTGCTGAGCTAAAATCTAATTTTAAGAGGCCTTCCACTTAGGAATGACATAGCCTTTCCTAATATAACAGATCCCAGCTAGATACAGAGAATTCCCAATACCATCTATACTTTAGGTAGCTATATTCAACTAGATACCGTAGAGATAGGTAATTTGCCTAACTACTATGAGCACCCATTCACCATAGGTTAGAAGAAAAGTCTATAAGTGATCACTGAGTCTTGTCTTACATTTGGTACAGGAGAGTTCTCAGGCCATTATATGATTACTATTCTAACGGCTTAACCTTGGGAAGCAGAAAGATCTTGGACCCACCTTACATATATATGCATATAAATATATATATATATTCATATATGTATATGTATATATATAGATATGCATATATATATATATATATATATATATATATATATATATATATATATATATATATATATATATATATATATATATATAAAGAATAATTGGTCATAATATATCTATATATAAGTCTATATTTATATATTTAAATAAAATAAAGTATATAAATAAATGTATATACTCCTCTGTGTATATTTGTAAATATTTCTATAAAAAGAATTAAAAAATAGCCTAACTTCTAATCCTACGAATATCCATGCTAAAAGGAGGAGTGTATATGCCTGTTTCTAGGCATTGAAGTCTAGATTCTATTAATGTGAAGAGAACATGGAAGCATCGTAATAAAGACTTCCTAGGTTAATGTATAATATCGAGGCAATCTAAAAAATATGCCTATAATTTATATAGTTATATATATATATATATATGAATGACTGTATGTATATATTATATTGATAATAATGTTTATGTATAAGCTTGAATATAACATTGAAACATTCTGATATACAATAAATATATTTATATGTTCATATATTACTACCTTTATTTGTATATATATCTAAGAAGGAATATCTTTATACTAAGAAGGGCCATAAACCTAATAATTAGTAGCAAATAGGGAGAAGCCCTTATTATAAAAATCTCTCTATATATTAAAAAACAATAAGATCTAACAAAATCAATTTGTATATATAAATCTATATATATATGTAAATATTTATACACCTTTAAATATCTTAGTATATAAGTTTAGATACAAACCAAGACAAACATATGTCACTGAGATATGCATGGAGGAATTATTCAATTAAAAAACTTATACTTGAAAATAGAAATCTAAAGGCTCATTATTGATTATGAGGTATGCCTTCAGGCTGACATGTCATTTTGTAGCTAATACATATTCATTTACATCTCAAGCCTGAATGAAGGATGAGGACCTTTGTAGGCCCTGATCATATTATTAAAACTTTGAGTATCACCCTATACCCATTTTGGTACCATCCACCCCCAGATTTTCCAGGTTGTTTTCTATACTATTCCCCTCTAAAAATATGGTTAATCGTATAATGCTTAAAGAGGGGAAGCATATCCATTATCTGATTAACCATACTATCTAACTACCAATTTGGGGTCTTCCCCTTTCTAATATCATTGATTACCAAAGAAGAGTCTCCTATCTCAATCTTATCTAAACCTAACTTGTGGCATACTTTAAGACCTTCAAGTAGGACAGTAAATTCTCCTACATTATTAGTTTGAATCCCTATAGGACCAAATAATTGGTAAATCAGTTTCTTCTCCTAATTATGAATGCAACATCCTATTCCTATGATTCCTAAATTATCTCTAGAGGTCCCATCAAAGTTTAATTTATGCCAGCCAGTTGTTGGGACCCTCTAGACACACTCCTTTCTTAGTTGGTCAGATTTTTCCCTGAGTTTCTTGGCCAAGATTTGAACAGGTCCCTTATGGTGTTTGGGAGTGTTGATTTCCAATTAAGTTTAAGCATAAGCCAGACCCAACACTTATTATGAAATTCATAGTTTAGAAAGATTTGATCAATAATTTATTCCATTCCTTTACATAAAACACATCTATATGGGCCATAAAAGCACATTTTCTTGAATCTTTTCATGGTTAGAATTTTATGTTGCAAGGCCACCCATGAAAACATCCATGCCTTGGGAAGACACTCCTTATTCTAGAAAATATCCAATGGTAGCTTAGGTAAATGAAATTGTGAGTCCTATAGATAGCTTCATATCCATGTTTCATGTTATACTCTCTTGTCTTTGAACCTACCCAAACTATCATGTCTTCCTTTGAACTAGCTGAAATAAGTCTCTCTGCAAGGATTTCCTTTAGTTTAATTCTAAAGTTGGATGAAATCTATAGATCCTCTACTACCTTCCAACTCTAGCCTAATGTTGTAATATGACATAGGGTAGGGATGGAGGATCCAATAATGGACAGTCCAAACCTACACTATTGATTATAACAACAACAATATGCATAGCGGAATACAACAAGATAATGTTTCAAAACTGAATTTCATTCAACATGCCCGACTGTAAAGCCTTCCGAGTTACGGCCTATTACAATGAAATAAAAAAGTATCAGAAAGATCTCACAAGATCCAAAGAACCACCATTAACTAGTTCAGATCTACAATAAGCATCCTCTGATAGGAACAACCACCACTGGATCTAAACTTGTACTCACACTTCCAAGCAACCCCTTATTGTCCTAAGCCCGCAGGCCACTAGTTCTACTACCAACTCCCAGATTCACAAATCTACTTCTACTCTATTCTTCCTAATGATCTAAGGATCATCTACTACCCTTCTTATAACTTCTAAGCTACCTTCTACATCAACCTAATCTCTCAATATATAGCCAGCTAAGCCACAAGTCGGCTAGTCAAGCTTTTAATTACAATATAGGTCTAGACCAATAAAAGAACCAAAAATAGTCAAGAATGATAAAAAATTAATGCACCTTTGGATTTAGGTCCTAACATGACTCAATAACATTCCTTTAATGGCACAAGGTCCCATTTGATCACACGGAACATCGCAAGAAGAAACACCACATGTTTCACCTGAAAACTTCCAGAAAATAGGTCCTAAGGAAAAACGGGCATAACTTTTTACTCATAATGAATTGGAGTTTGCGCTCTTGGGAAATGATATTAATTTAGGTCCTCTAAAACTCATTAAGTTCTAAAATAAATATTCCTTATAGATCAAGGTCTCCAACATGAACAATCAGCACCAAAACTGCAGTAACAGCTCGGACCTGAAAGTTGGCAGAAAATAGGTCCTGTGCCAAAAAGACCATAACTTTTGACTCATAATGAATTAGAAGCTGTGCTCTTGGTTAATGATATTAATTTAGGTTCCCTTGAATCCATTAAGTGATCAAAAATTGAATCATTAAGGATCAAGGTCTCCAAATCTCACAATCAGCTCCAAAACTGCAGGAAAATACTGTTCCGACAGCAAGTAAAACAACTGTAACTTTCAAACTATCCATCCAATCTATCCCAAACCATGCCACCTAAAGAGCTGCAACCTTAGACATATCTTACACATACATCAAGGAACAAAAAAATTTCATAGCACATGCTAAAGATCTCCATAGATCATCACAACCTAGAAACTTAGAAAACTGCCAAAACCAAAGTTTTGCATCCCTCTGCCAGGAATTCCTCCAAGACTAAGAAAGATCTTTAGGAACTCAAAATGCTCCTGCATCAGACTACCTAGGTAAATATAAAGTATTTCCCATAATTTAATCTCAAGATAATTACCTACAATCAACTTCATCTTCACCAAAGGCTTCCAATCCCTCAAGGATAAGAGAACAAATCTGAAAATCAGCCATCTATGCTTCATCCATTCAAACATCAGGATCACATGAATCTCATTAGTCCAATCAACATACCACTGATCACCACAATCAATATCAGCAACAAGAGTATCTAACTCACCAACAAGTAGATCCAAATTTAGATCCACATTAATATGAAATACATCATCATCAGCATCCCATATCTGCAACTTGTCACAAGACTCATTACTGTCAACTAGTAATTCAAGTCCACAACCAGCAAATAAGATCTACATCTTAACAATGAACAAAAGAAAGTCACCAACACCACCACCACAAAGGTGTTCAATAACAGATATGTCATCACCAATAGTAGTATGATCACACCCAACTAGATGCTGTGCAATCTTCATGTCAAACACAACTGACTGAACATGAAAAAAAATCTTCTCACCATCCTCAACAAGGTCAACAACATCATCAGCAACCATAGGTATCTCAGCAATAGCCACAAGTTTCTCTAAAAGTTTCATGTCAAACTCCACCAACTGAGCATCAAAACCAATATCACATACCTCTTCAACCTCCATACTATCACAAGAAACCTTGTCAAGATGTCTTCTCTCTTGAACCAGTCTTCTAATAGGCCAGACAACTTTCTTCCGAATTGGCATGCTCCAACTTCGGTAAGCTCTAAAAAGCTCAAGAACATTTTCCTTAACAAGGTCATCAACCCAATTCAAGAAATTAGTTTCCAACTGAACAAACCTCTTAGAAATATTTTCTTCCACCACATCACAAAGATCTACAATTTCTCTAGGATCCAATCTTCCTGAAAACATCCTTCAAGATCTTTGAAAACCCAAGGCAACAAATCACCAACAAGGTCCTGGTGCAAACAGCCTCAACTCCATTTGCACACTCAAGATCTTCAAGCTCTAATACCACTTGATGCAGGGTAGGGATGGAGGATCCAATAATGGATAGTCCAAACCTACACTACTAATTATAACAAAAACAATATGCACATCGGAATACAACAAGATAATGTTTCAAAACTGAATTTCATTCAACATACCCGGCTGTAAGGCCTTCCAAGTTACGGCCTGTTATAATGAAATAAAAAATTATCAAAAAGATCTCACAAGATCCAAGGAACCACCATTAACTATTTTATATCTGCAACAAGAAGCCTCTGATAGGAACAACCACTATTGGATCTAAACTTGTACTCACACTTCCAAGCAACCCCTTATTGTCCTAAGCCCGCAGGCCACTAGTTCTACTACCAACTCCCAGATTCACAAATCTTCTTCTACTCTATTCTTCCTAATGATCTAAGGATCATCTACTACCCTTCTTCTAACTTCTAAGCTACCTTCTACATCAACCTAATCTCTCAATATATAGCCAGCTAAGCCACAAGTCGGCCAGTCAGGCTTTTAATTACAATATAGGTCCAGACCAATAAAAGAACCAAAACTAATCAAGAATGATAAAAAACTTAATGTGCCTTTGGATTTAGGTCCTAAAATGACCCAAGAACATTCCTTTAAGGGAACAAGGTCCCATTTGATTACACGAAACATCACAAGAAGAAACACCACATGTTTCACTTGAAAACTTCTAGAAAATAGGTCCTGAGGCAAAACGGGCATAACTTTTGACTCATAATGAATTAGAAGCTGTGCTCTTGGGTAATGATATTAATTTAGGTCCCCTTAAATTTTTTAAGTGAGAAAACACTGAATCATTAAGGATCAAGGTCACCAAATCTCACAATAAGCTCCAAAACTGCAAGAAAATATTGTTCCGACAGCAAGTAAAACAACTGTAACTTTCAAACTATCCATCCAATCTATCCCAAACCATGCCACCTCAAGAGTTGTGACATTAGAAATATCTTCCACATACATCAAGGAACAAAAAAATTTCATAGCACATGCTAAAGATCTCCATAGATCATCACAACCTAGAAACTCAGAAAACATCCAAAACCAAAGTTCTGCATCCCTTTGCCAGGAATTCCTCCAAGACTAAGAAAGATCTTCAGGAACTCAAAATTCTCCTACATCATAATATCACTAGGGATGTCCATGTAGTCTCTAACATATATTCCTACCCTATCTTTGAGAAGGAAAAATATAGAGGTTTGGTCTTCTATCAGGTTTTGAAGAATAGGATATCCTCCCCAGGAATCTTCCCAAAATAGTGTGTTCCTCTCATCCCCAATGTTCTAGGAGACCAAACTACTAATAATAGGTTTGTATTCCTTTATAAAATTCTATAATATTGAGCCACTTAGGAGGTTCTCATGATGAATAATTCTCATAGGGTCGTTCCCTTCCAAGTATTTATTCCTAATGATTTTCCCCCACCTTTCCTCTGGCTCATTAATCATCTTCCAAATCATTTTAGCTCCTAATGCAAGGTTTTGGTCCCTCAGGATTTTGAGGTTAATCTGTCCATCCTTCTTTTCCCTACAAGTCTTATTCCAAGAAATTAAGGCAAGCCTATTTCTTTCTGTGGCCCCTTGCCAAAAAAAAGTTCCTAATTTTTTATTCAGTTTCTTATCTATCTCTGATGGAAATTTATAGTAGGACATCTAAAAAATAGGGATTGATTCAAAGACTAATCTCAACATAGTCACCCTACCTATAGAGGAGAGTCATTTACCTTTCCATAAAGCCAGCCTATTTTCAACTTTGGATATTACCTCCTCCCAAAGAAATGGTTGTTTTCTCCCCTTATCCAAGGGTTGTTTTCTTGGGAGAGAGCCTTCTTTAAACTCTAAAATATTTAAAATATCTCTTTTCAAATCATCTTTTGTATTACAAAAGAAAACCTCCAACTTCTCACTACTAAATAGCTTCCCAAAGGCATCTAAGTAACCTTTTAGAATCTTTTTAAGGGTTCTTGCCTTTTCTGGGCTAGCTTTCCCATAGAGCATTGTGTCATCTACAAATTGTTGGCGAGCAGTTGATTCTATGTTGCTAGTAACTTTTAAACCCCTAATACTCTTCTTGTTCCTAGCTTTTCCCAATGATCTCCCTAATGCTTCTTCCATTATTATAAACAAGAAGGGCAAGAGGGGATCCCTTTTCCATAGCCCACTTGAGATATCAAAGAAAACTTTTGGTGAGCCATTGATTAAGATATATATTCTAGGGGTAGATATACATTCATATACTAAATTAATCCACTACTTAGAGAAACCAAAGGCCTCTAAACATTTGCATAGGAATCTCCAATTGACTTTATCATTAGCCTTTTTTTATGTCTAGCTTTATTAACATACTCAGTTTCTTAATCCATTGTGTCGAGTGGATTGCCTCCTGGGCTATGATTACCCTATCCAAAATTGATCTACTGGGCATAAAGTTGTTAGATAACTAAGAGGGAGGGGGTGAATCAGTTAATTCCAGTTATCCTACAATCCCAAACTCCCAGATGTATATATTCAAACTTTTTCAATCAAATAATCAACTCAATAAGATAATAAAAATATCTTTCTCTTCATTCACCTATTGACAGTCAATTCAATATTGTGTTTTACCAATCTGTTCAGATATGAAATGTGTAAAGAAAAATAACAATTCAATCACATCAAATACACATAACACGTATATTTTTAATGTGGAAACTCTATTAGAGGAAAAACAACCTAGGATTGGTAACCCAAAATAATTCACTCTTCTGAAGTGAGCTCAGTTAGGAGCCAACCCTGTTAAAGGTTACAAAACACATTATAAGGTGTGGTGTGGTTAGAGGATTTATAACTAACAGTTCTCTCTTGATAAGCATTCACTATGGGGTCAACAAGAAAATAATCAACATTCATTGAATGTCATATTGAAATAAAAAAAGACTGTTAAGTCCACTCGATTAAGAGATTTTGTTGTAACAATGATTAAACTGATGCATTAATGATATGATTGAAATACAACTATGATTTGTAGATTTTCAGATCTATGCTAATCTCAAAATACCTCTCTTGATCAATAATCAATTCAATTCTCTATATCCTCCAACTTATTCAACTTGGTGTATACTTCTCTAATGCTCACTAATGCCTGCAGTTCAACTTGGTTTTGTCTGTACCAATTTGATCAATAGTGCATGAAAAATAGTTCTTTCACATGAATTCTCCTGCAGTCTTCAATTCACCCAGACTCAATAATGAATCTCATGTCTCTTTAAATAGACATCATAAACCGTTTTCTTCTCATCCATTAGATTTTACCTCTTAATCTCCATCGTTCATTTTTTCACTTCAAGCTTCCTCGATAGTTGTGTCAATAACATGTTTCATTCTCCTCCATTTGATCATTCTTGAATTTTGTCAGCTGTTGGATCATCATAAAAAACTTTATCTTCTACCTCAAAATCATAAGCATCTTATAGCTCATCAATTCACTTAGTTGATATAAAATTTATTTTTTTCTTTCACTCTGTCAATGCAGAGCGTGTCAGTGAATACTAACTCAGTTATTACTATTACTCGGTATACACTACATTGGCTCAATGTATACAAAAATCTTCAATTGCTGACCACATAAACTTGTTCAATTTTGATCTTCAATTTATAAAAAAATCATGTAACATGATAAAGTCAACAACATGATGCCATAGACTCATTAATAAGTTACCAAAGGTATACCAAATTCATATATGTCATATCCATCTCATCTTCATGTAGATATCTCATTTCTTTACCATTTTTCTTCCTTAGATATTTGTAACCATCATGATAAGTATAGTCAAAACTAGTTGACATCAATGACAACATATTGACTGATTTAATTTTCTTACATATTACTTTAGTAGCTCGGTGACCATTAATCACTATCTTTCACTTGTACATTCATTCTATCAAAATATTCAATCACTTGTAGGTTAAAAATCTCTCCCTTTGGCATTGATGGTAACACAATATGAAATATGACATAGAATACCAAACATCTATTCTACAACTCTGTAAGTAAATGTTGAAGCTCAGCAAACTCTCCCTAGCATGTACATTTAATATGTTTAATCACTAAACAATATTTCATGCAGACTCTCCCTGTAGATTTGATCTTCTTCTTCATGTGATTCTTCTCTCCCTGAATGATATTTTATTAATTATTTCTCTCCCTTTTGTAGATAAATATTTCATTGATTATTTCTCTCCCTTTGACAATAATGCCAAAAGAATAAACAACTCTATAGTAGTAAAAATATTGTCTTTGTTGTTCGGTTCAGATCAAGTACCTTCATGTACTAATATGCAATGTTCTTTTCTCTTAACTTTCACAAATGTAGAAATCCTAAAGTATGAACAATATCCATCAACATCATTTGATATTATAGTAAAGTATAGGTTGATGCAACCTCCTAATCACCTTAGTGACCGATAGACAAGGGATGGAACCCTAGTCTAGTCCTCAAGTACTCAAATGTATCCTTAGGTAAGGGTTTATTAAATATGTCTACAAGTTGTTCTTTTGATTTCACAAACTCTAGTTTTACTTACATGTCTTGTACTTGTTCCCTCAAGTAGTGATACTTTATAGATATATGCTTTGTCTTTGCATCCATCATTGGATTCTTAGAAATTTTTATAGCACTTGTGTTTTCACAATATATCATCACTAGATTAGTGATCTCCTCATTCATGCATTTCAAAAGTTATTTTATCCATGCAATATTTGAACAATTAGCAGCAATAACAACATATTCTACTTCAACAGTAGACTGAGAAATACATGCCTATTTCTTGCTTATCCAAGTAACTAGTCTTTCTCCCAAAAAGAATGCTCCGTCGGTAGTGCTCTTCTGGTCATCAATATTTCCCTCCCAATCTGCATCGGTGTAGACTTGTAGTTCAAAATTACCCTCTTTCTTATACCATAAACCATAGTGCTCAGTGTTGTTCAAGTATCTCAAAATCCTTTTAACAACAGTCATATGTGATTCCTTAGGATTAGCATAAGATCTTGCTACAATCCCAACTACATGTGCAATATTCAGTCTACTATGCACAACATACATGACGCAAGGCAAGGGTCACAAGGGGCCAAAGGATGGCACACCCTAATGATCCAAGCCTACTCAAAACATGCGGAAGCAAACACACACAAGAGTAAGAGAGAGAATGCTAGATCTTTCATATATTTTCATCAATTGAATCATACATGCCAGGCTATAAGGCCTTCCCAGTTACCACCTGATATTATAATGAAATTCAAAAGTCCTCAAACATGCGAGGCTCTATTACAACTCTTCAAACTAATGTCTACTACCTTCTATCTTCAAAATTGCTTCTAAACTACAACCAAACAACTATATTTATACAAGAGGATACAAAATTGAGTCGGCCTTCAGATCCATAATTAATAGAAGTAACGGTCAGATCTAGGGCCACACACTTCCCAATGATGGATACAAACATTAAATTCATGATCCAATATAAATGCACAAGTCAGCCTCAACAAAAACTAAAGCTAAACCTATCGGTGAGCAAGGATAATCGAGCATCAGACAAGCAACACTGAGTTCTAGTGAAACAATCGACCACCCAGGAAATGACCGACCACACTTGGTAACCAAAGGAAACCAAAAAACTACTGACCAACTCGGTCAAAGAAGGAACCGAGAAACACAAACAAACTCCAAATTTTTTTTGGTGACACAGGATTTCCAAGGACCCGAGATGCTCCTGCATCAGACACTTGGGGTTATTTTGAAATGATTCTCTAAATCATTTGGTAGGTATGATCTGAGTTGCATCCAACTCAAACTATAAAATCCATGAACTATCTTCCATCGGTCTATTCTTCCACTTTACTAGATATTCCATATACTTTTTTCCTCTTGTGCTCTTGCCAACTCTTTGATTCAAAATCTATTCAACTTCTTCATTCTACTTCTTAGGATAATTTTTTGGTACTGTCATTTCTTCATCAAGTTCATGATACTCATACAAATAAATAATGTTGAAGATCGGTGATATGTCCATGTCATCAGGTAACTCAATCTCATATGCATTTCCACTATCAAATTTCCTCAAAATATTGCAAGGTCCAAACTTCTTCATCTTCAACTTTCCATATGTTCCAACAAGAAACTGGCCTTTCTTCAAATGAACCATCACTTCATCACCAACATCAAAATTCTTATGCCTTTTTTATCTATCAGCTTTGTCTTTGTATTTCTGATTACTATCTTCCAGCTTTAGCTTCACATCTTCATGTAATGTCTTCATGTACTCATGTACTCAACAAACTTCAATCCTTTAGAACTTCTCTTATTTTTATCATCAATGTCTCTCAAATCAGATATTCCTCTCAGTTGTATTCCATTCACAATCTCAAATGGTGTTTTTCCTATACTCCTATTCATTGAGTTATTGTATGCAAACTCTGCTTGTGCCAATATAGAATCCTAATTGCTTGGTGTGTCTCCAACTAAAAATCTCAAAAGATTTCCCAAACTTTTGTTCACAACTTCAGTCTGTCCATCAGTTTGTGGGTGAAATGTAGAACTATATTTCAACTTAGTGCCAAATTTCTTCCAAAGGGTCTTCCAAAAATATCCAACAAATCTACTATCTCGGTCAAAGATAATACTCCTCGGTAATCCATGCAATCTAAAAATTTCCTTAAAGAAAATATTTTCTACGTGTACTACATCTGATGTCTTTCTACAAGGTATAAAATGTGCCATCTTAGAAAATCTATCCACAACAACAAATATAGAATCATTACCTCTCACTATCTTCAGTAAGCCAAGAACAAAGTCCATACTGATGTCAATCCAAGGTTTCTAGTGTAGGGAACCTCTCCACTTTGCAATTTTATTTTTCTATGATTAAGGATAATTAGGAAGTTTGTTTAGTTTTTTAGTGTGATGAGTTATACTAGGTCCAAATGGCAAGGTCATTCTCTATGTTTGTTAGGACCTTTGAGTCCGTGAGAGAATTTGGGGTCACCTTGGTGACAAAGGAACAAGTATTATTTTAGAGTTCAAAATAGGTTAGGTGGATGTTTTAAGACTCTTCATGTCTTCTTAGGGTCTTATATGATCAATTTCATTATTGGGATGAGAAATAACATCATATGGTTCATATTGTGAAAAGTTGCTAAAATGTTGCTAGCAACTTCTGAAAGTTGCTTGAGCAACTTTTACAAGAAATGCCAAAATGGCTAAAAACTGATGTAACTACCCAAGCTTAGTATAAGATCTTGGATTTGAAGTTTTTGAGAGGTTAATGAAGAACTGAAGCCAAACCAACAATTCTGACACACTGTATGGTTTTCTAAGTTTCTTGTTGTATACACAGTCCAAAATCTCTGCAACTATATAAAAATGTATGGATTGTCATAGGTGATTGGAATTCATTATTTTGTAGTGTTTCTTATTAGTCTTCATATTTAGTAGATAGGTTTTTTTGAAGTTTCATATATTCAAAGTTTTGGAGTTTTAAAGGCTACTGGTCTGCCAGGCCTAAAACCAGTGCCAACTGGTAAGAAATGGCTCTATCCTAGGTTTTGTCTAGTGGAATTGTCTAAAACCATGAGGAACTTAGGTTTAGAGTCTTTAGATAGGGTGTATAGTATTGTTTTTTTTTTTAGAGGTTCTAGTGAGTCAAAATGAAAGCCCTATGGCTGACTGGTAAAACTAGGTGAGCCAGGACAGGGAAGAAGTGGAACTGGTACAGACACCCAAGACCAGTTGGAGGAAACTTGATAGCATTTTTGGATTCTCTAACAAGTCTCCTAGAAGGATTCAAAGGTGGTTGGAGGTGAATCAAAGATTGCAGACAAGTTTGAAGAGTTTTACACTCATTGGTTCAGAGGCCTAGTTTATAGGCTAAAAAACTAGGGCCTGCAAGAAACTAGGGTTTTGGGTGACACTAGAGGTTAAGATTTTGGATTTTGATAGGGTTGATGGATACCTAATATATTTTCAAAAAAAAATTTGGGGTCAAGTGGAGATTTTGGAAGCACCAGATCATTTTCAGTGAAAATAGAGCTATTAGGAATTGGGCAATTAGGCCTCCTAGTGCTTTAGTGACCAATTGGATTGGTAGGGTGGTTTGAAGCATGGGAAAGGTTGTAGAATGGCCTAAGAAGGTTTAAGAAGGCTAGTAGATAACTAAGTACATGTGTGGGAATATCCTAGTCAGAGGATTGACATTCTAGGTGAAGGAATAGTGAAGAAAACTAAGGTTAGGAGTAACTAGTTGGACTAGTTGAACTAGTATCTTTGGAGGCTTCTTAAAACCAACTATACCTTGGAGGACAAGTTTTTAGGAAGGGTCTAGGAGATCCAAATTGGTGAGAAGATATAATAAATAATACCTTTGGAAGGTAAGATTGAATAGTTAAGAAGTAGAGTGTCAACCCTCTGCATTAGAGTGGTATCAGAGCCATATCTTCTTGGAAGAGAGTCATATCTTCTTAGAAGTTGTGCATGTCAGATAGTGAGGGAAGTCAAGAGGTGAAAAATATGCCTCCTAAGGAAATGATTAGGGATGCCATAGTGGATTTGGTCCAAGGCCTCTTGGAGAAAGCCAATGTGGTACAGACAAAGAGTAAGAAAAGGATCACAGAATGGGGAGATGAAAGTGATGGGGATGAAGATAGTCAAATAGAGGAGTCAACAAAAAAAGGAAAGGAACTAGACATAGACAAGGAGAAGAACATATTCTTAGATGCCTTCAAGTCTATAAACAAAGATAGCTTAGACCATCTACCATATTATTGTGGCAGCCTAAATGGTGAGGAGTTATTAGATTGGCTAGAAGCCATGGACAATTAATTTGATTACAAGGAAGTATCAGAAGCAAAGAGGATCACCTATGCTAAGGCTAGAGTCAAAGGATCAACATTGGTATGGTGGAATATGATGCAAGATGAAAGGGTGAGTTTTGGAAAGAAGAAGATTGTTTCTTGGGAGAGGATGAAAATTAGATTGAAGGCACAATTCTTACCTACTAATTATGAAATCCAAATTTACCAAAAATTGTAGAATTTGAGGCAAAAGGAGATAACAATAAGCCAATACATAGAGGAATTTCATAAGCTAAGTCTCAGGACTAGGAGAAAAATATATGAAATGGAAAAGGTGGCAAGGAATACAAGATGAAATCAATATGTTGGCTCTGGACAGTATGCACAAATGATTTCAGTTGGCTTTGAGAGCTGAAGACAAGGAAAGGAGAAGGAATGATTTCCATCAAAGAGGCAGAGGTGGTAGTAGTAGCAAAAGTTTTCAAAGAGGCAGAGGTAACTTTGGTAGAGGATAGAGTCCTAGTAGACAAGAAGACAGTCAAGTTGTAGATGGAAGTGGGGGAAACCAATATAGAGGATCATTCCAAAGGGGAGGATACAGAGGTAGAGGACCACTGAGAGGAAGGTTCCAACCCCAACAAAGGAAAAATTCAGTTTTTACTGGCAGGTGTTACAATTGTAACCAAGTGGGTCACACAATGGGTAGATGTCCAGAGAAGGCTTCCTCATCTTCCATGGGGGAAAGAAGAAATTAGTTAGTTAAAGAGGATGATAACCAAAGTGTCACCTCACCTATATCCAAAGTAGGACTAGTGGTGGAAGGGGAGAACTTAATGTTGAGAAGAATATTTCTCAAAGTACCAAGCACCATAGAACCACCCCAAAGGAAAAGCCTAGTCAAGACTACTTGTAAGTCTCATGGGAACATTTTCAAAGTCATTGTGGACTCTAGATCCACTAAGAATATAGTGTCTACAAAGATGGTGGGAAATTGAAGTTGAGAAGAATCCCTCACACCACACCATATAAGGTTTCATGGTTAAACAAGGGTCAACAAATAGTGGTGGATGAGAAAACTATGGTTGAGTTTTAGATTGGGGACTATAAGGACAAGGTCCTATGTGACATACTACATATGGATGCATGCCATCTACTCCTTGGACACCCTTGGCAATATGATGTCAAAGCAATGCATGATGGAGAAAACAATAGTTACATGATCACCAAGTTGGGAAGGAAGTTTCATATGGATCCTTTAGTAGAACCAAAGGAAGAGAATCATGTGGGAACAAGTGTGATGTTATTGAATGGGAAGGAGTTCCTAAAAGCTATGAAGAAGGAGAAAGGGGATTTTTGTGCTATAGTGATCAAACCAAAGAGAAAGTCACTTTACTACTAGAGGTACAAGCCTTATTGGAAAAGTACCATGATATAGTAGATAATGGTCTACCAAGTGCCTTACCTCCTATGAGAGATGTAAGCCATCAGATTGACCTTATTCCTAGAGAAAACTTGCCAAACAAAGTAGCATACAAGATGACACCAAGTCAAAATGCAAAGATATCCAAGAAAGTTCAAGATTTGTTAGATAAGGGGCTGATAAGGAAGAGTTTAATCCCTTGTGCTGTACCTACTATTTTGGCACCAAAGAAAGGGGGTACATGGAAGATGTGCACTGATTCAAGGGCCATCAACAAGATCACTATAAGATATAGGTTTCCAATGCCAAGGATAGAGGACTTGTTAGACAATTTGGGAGGTTCATGCTATTTCTCCAAGGTGGATTTCAAGTCAGGCTATCATCAAATCAGAGTTAGACCTAGTGATGAATGGAAGACAACCTTCAAAAAAAATGAAGGGTTGTATGAATGGCTTGTGATGCCATTTGGTCTCACCAATGCACCTAGTACATTCACGAGGCTCATGAATGAAGTGTTGATAGATTTCATAGGTAAATTTGTCATAGTTTATCTTGATAATATCTTGATTTTTAGTAGGATAAAGGAGGAGCACATGGAGTATTTGGATAAATTCTTAAGGAGGTTACACAAGGAGAAGCTAATGATTATTCAAGATAAGTGTGAGTTTCTCAAAACTGAACTAGTATACCTTGGTTTTGTAGTTGCAAATGGATGTATGAAGATGGACCCTGATAAAGTTAAGTCCATTTTGGAATGGCCTAAACCTAGGTCCATTGGAGATGTTAGGAGTTTCCATCATTTGGCTTCCTATTATAGGAAATTTATAAGAGGTTTCAGTCATTTGTGTGCCCCTATACTCAACACCATAAAAGGTGGAATCAAGTGTAAGTTTGAATGGACTATTGTAGCAGATCAGGGGTTTGAAAAATTGAAGAAAAGAATTGCAGAACTACCTACTCTTAGGTTCCCTAACTTCAATCAACTCTTCATGGTGGAGTGTGATGCTAGCAAGTTGGATATTGGAGCAACACTAAACCAAGAAGGACACCCTGTGGATTTCTTCTCTGAGAAGTTAAATGAAGCTAAACAAAAATATTCAACTTATGATTTGGAAGTCTATGCTATGGTCCAACCTTTAAAAAAATGGAGACACTATTTGTTACCTAGAGAGTTTGTAGTTTATACTGACAATCATGCACTAAGTTTTTTGAATGGACATGATAAGTTGAATCAAAGGCACATGAAGTGGGTGGAAGCATTTCAAGCTTATACATTATTCATTAAGAACAAGAAGGGAGTCAGCAACAAGGTTGAAGATTCTCTTAGTAGAAGAGTACTCACAATCCAAGAGATCCAACTAAAAAGTGTAGGGATGGATGATTTGAAGAACCTATATAAAGAGGAAAAGGATTTTGGTAAAGCCTATGAAGAATGTGTGAAGTTTCAGTAGGGTTTCAAAGTGGATTTTGATGAGTATATGTTGTAGGAAGGTCTCTTGTTTAAAGGCCATCTTTTGTGTATTCTACAATGCTCAATGAGGGAGAATATAGTGAAGGAAAAACATCAAGGCAGTTAAGGGGATCACTTTGGTGTGGACAAAACCTTAGAGAAGGTTAATAGGCACTAATTTTGGCCTAAAATGCAATCATACATTAGGAGATTTGTAGAGCAATGTCAGGTCTGTCAGAGGGAAAAAGGACAGAGCAGCAATAGTGGGTTGTACCAACCATTATCCATTCCTCAAAGACTTTGGGAATGCTTGAGAATGGACTTTTTCTTGGGATTTCCAAAGATATCTAGGGGTCATGAAAGTGTTTTTGTGGTGGTTGACTAGTTTAGAAAGATGGTACACTTCATTCCATGTAAGCAAACCAATGATGTATCTCAAATTATAGCGTTGTTCTTTAGGGACATAGTAAGAATCCATGGTTTTCCATTGAATATTGTTAGTGACAGGGATACAAAGTTTATGGGTCACTTTTGGAGGACCCTATGGAAGATGCTTGGAACTAATTTTCCTTTCACCTCAGCCTATCACCCCTAATTAGATGGGCAAACTAAAGTAGTGAATAGGTCACTTGGCAACTTGTTGAGGTGTTTGACTAAGCAACATGGGCAATCTTGGGATCACATTATAGGGCAGGTAGAGTTTGGTTATAATGACTCCATTAATAGGAGTACAAGAAAGAGTCCTTTCCAAATAGTTTATGCGCTCAATCCTAGAGGAGTGTTGGAGTTGAGAGATCTCAGTTTGGAGGACAAGAGGAGTGCACAAGGCGAATCCTTTGCAGAGTAGATGAAGGAGCTGCATGATCAAGTTCACAAGACCTTACAATATCAAGTGGCCAAATACAAAGCCAAAGCTTATCAAACAAGGAGAGACCTATAATTCAAAGTTGGAGATCTAGTATTAGCCTACCTTAGGAAAGAGACACTACCTAAGGGTCAACCAACTAAGCTTATCATGAAGAAGATTGGACCACTAAAAATTTTGCATAAGTATGGCAAGAATGCCTATGAAGTAGAACTTCCTCTTGATTTAGGAATATCTTCTATTTTCAATGTGTGTGATCTCTATCCTTATAAGGGATCTCCAATAGATATAGGGAAAATTTCACTTTAAGATGTGCAGGAAGAAGATTGGGTAAGGGACTTGCCAACTCCCAAACCTTTGCAGCTAGAAAGCATTCTGGGTTCCAAGGTGATAAAGAAGACTAGGAAAGGTATCTACAAGGAGTACCTTGTCAAGTGGCAGGGCCTCCATAAAGCTAAGGCTATTTGTATGATAGACCAGGATATTCAGAACCATGGAGTTACACTTGCCGACCTGCTAACTCAAGGGACTTGAGTTATTATGTCACAGGGAGTATGGTGTAGGGCACCTCTCCACTTTGCAAATTTTTTTTTATATGATTAAAGATGATTAGGAAGTTTTTTTAGTTGTTTAGTGTGATGAGTTAGACTAGGTCCAAGTGGCAAGGTCATTCTCTATGTTTGTTAGGACCTTTCAGTCCATGAGAGAATTTGGGGTAACCTTGGTGACAAAGGAACAAGTATTATTTTAGAGTTCAAAATAGGTTAGGTGGATGTTTTAAGACCCTTCATGTCTTCTTAGGGTCTAGATGATCAATTTCATCATTGGGATGAGAAACAAGGTCATATGGTTCATATTGTGAAAAGTTGCTAAAATGTTGCTAGCAACTTCTGAAAGTTGCTTGAGCAACTTTTACAAGAAATGCCAAAATGGCTAAAACTTGATGTAACTACCCAAGCTTAGTATAAGAGCTTGGATTTGAAGTTTTTGAGAGGCTAATGAAGAACTAAAGCCAAACCAACAATTCTGACACACTGTACGGTTTTCTAAGTTTCTTGTTGTATACATAGTCTAGAATCTCTGCAACTGTATGACAATGTACAGATTGCCATAGGTGATTGGACTTCATAATTTTGTAGTGTTTCTTATTAGTCTTCATATGCAGTAGATAGGTTTTTTTGAAGTTTCATATATTCAAAGTTTTGGATTTTTAAAGGCTACTGGTCTGCCAGGCCTAAAACTAGTGCCAACTGGTAAGAAATGGCTCTATCATAGGTTTCCTCTTGTGGAATTGTCTAAAACCATGAGGAACTTAGGGTTAGAGTATATAGATATGTTTTATAGTCTTTTTTTTGTTTTTTCAAAGGTTCTAGTGAGTCAAAATGAAAGCCCTATGGCTGACTAGTAAAACTAGGTGAGCCAGGATAGGGAAGAAGTGGAACTGGTACGGACGCCCAAGACCAGTTGGAGGAAAATTGATATCATTTTTGGATGCTCTAATGAGTCTCCTAGAAGTATTCAGAGGTGTTTGGAGGTGAATCAAAGATTGTAGACAAGTTTGAAGAGTTTTACACTCATTGGTTCAGAGGCCTAGTTTATAGGCTAAAAAACTAGGGCCTGCAAGAAACTAGGGTTTTGGGTGATACTAGAGGTTAAGATTTTGGATTCTAATAGGGTTGATGGATACCTAATAGATTTTAAAAAAAAATTTTGTGGTCAAGTGGAGATTTTGGAAGCACCAGATCATTTTCAGTGAAAATAGAGCTACTAGGAATTGGGCAATTAGGCCTCCTAGTGCTTTAGTGACCAATTAGATTGGTAGGGTGGTTTGAAGCATGGGAAAGGTTGTAGAATGGCCTAAGAAGGTTTAAGAAGGCTATTAGATGACTAAGTACATGTGTGGGAAGATCCTAGTCAAAGGATTGACAATCTAGGTGAAGGAATAGTGAAGAAAACTAAGGTTAGGAGTAACTAGTTGGACTAGTTGAACTAGTATCTTTGGAGGCTTCTTAAAACCAACTATACCTTGGAGGAGAAGTTGGTAGGAAGGGTCTAGGAGATAAAAATTTGTGAGAAGATCCAATAACTAATACCTTTGGAAGGTTAGATTGAATAGCTAAGAAGTAGAGTGTCAACCCTCTGCATCAGTTTCTCAGGTACAAAAATTGGTACATACAAACCAGTATTCTAACTTACTCCTTTTGCAACTTGAGAAATTCCACAAATGTTCACAAATTTATGAACATCTTTGTACAACTGTGGCCAAAAATACTTCTCCTTAAGCAAATTCCATGTTTTATCAATGCCAAAATGTCCAGCCAAACCACTAATATGTTTCTCTTTTATCAAATTAGTTCTCATTACTCATCTCGGTATACACAACTGAATACCTTTAAACAACATACCTTCCTAAATAAAATATTCATCCCAGTTAGTATCTTGTTGATCTTGAATAGGTGCTCTACACTTCCTCCATGGCTCAAAAAAATCAGGGTCATTTTCATACAAACATTTCATCTCATCAAAACCAAGAACTTCAATTTTCATCTTGGCCTACAAAGATCTCCTTCTACTCAATGCATCAGCAACTCGGTTAGTGACTCCACTCTTATGCTTTATCACAAATGTATAACTCTACAAATACTCAACCCATTTCATTTTTCTCTTATTCAACTTATTCTGACTACCCAAATACTGTAAAGCCTTATGATTAGTATACAACACAAATTCACTCAGTATCAAATAATGTCTCCATTTCTTCAGTTCTTGAAAAGTAGAATATAATTCTTGATCATACACATAATTTTTCCTTCTAGCATCATTCAACTTTTCACTAAAGAAAGCAAAAAGTTTACCTTCTTGACTCAACACAGCTCCAATTGCACTTCCACTTGCATCACATTCTACTCGAAATACTTTACTGAAATTAGGTAATGCCAAAATAGGTAATTCAACAACCTTCTACTTTAGATTCTCAAAACTTTTATCAGCTCCATGTGTCCACTTGAATTCTCTTTTGTCTCCTCTCATAGTCTCAGTCATAGCATTAGAAATTGAACTAAAATTCCTTATGAACTTTCAGAAAAAACTTTCCAAACCATGAAATGATCTTACCTCACTAGTATTCAAAGGTGTAGGCCAATTCAAAATAGCTTCAACCTTCTTAAGATCCATCTTCAAACCATCAACTGAGATCACAAATCCCAAATACACAATCTCCTCTTTCATGAATGAACACTTTTTCAGATTTATCAACAACTTTTCCTCTTTCAATCTTTGCAAAAATTGTCTAACATGCAACAAATGTTCTTCTCTGGTCTTACTAAATATCATAATGTCATCAAGATACACAATCATAAATTTACCCAAGAATTTCTTCAAAACTTCATTCATCAGCCTCATAAAAGTACTCAGTGCATTAGTTAAACCAAAAGGCATAACCAACCAATCATACACACCTTCTTTTGTCTTGAAAGTAGTCTTCCACTCATCACCTTCTTTGATTATGATCTGATGATACCCACTTTTCAAATCAATCTTTGTGAAATACTTTTCTCTAGTTAAACTATCCATTATGTCATCCATCCTCGGTATAGGAAACCTATACTTCACTTTTATCTTATTGATTGCTCTGGAATCAGTACACATTCTCCATTCTCCATTCTTCTTAGGTGCCAATACAATAGGTACTGCACAAGGATTGAAAATTTCTCTAATCAAACCTTTCTCCAACAACTCTTGAATCTGTCAGTTAAATTCATGATTCTCGGTAGGTGTTAGCCGATGAGATGCCTTATTCGGTAAACTAGCTCCAAGGATTAGATCCATACAATGATCAATTCTTCTTTTGAGTGGAAAACCATCAGGTACATTATCATATATGATTTCACTATACTCAGTGAGTAACTTATCAATCTCCTCAAGAATATTATCTTTTGTTTTCTTACTCAGTTTGTTAGGAATTACAACAAAACATACATCATTCCTTTTCAAATCTTTCACAAACTTTCTTCCTTCCATCAAGAAAACTTTCACAGATGTGAAAAAATTACTAAAAATTTCTTCCATCAATGGTAACAAGATTTTTTTCTTTCCATTAGCCACAATAGTATACTTATACAATCTCCCATCATATATAGCATGTCTATCATATTACCAAGGTCTACCCAACAAAATATGACAACAATCCATATGCATGATATCACACAACACCTTATCATAGTATATTATCTTAAAATGGAAGCACTTCCATGATAAGAGTGTTTAGAACTTCGAGTGAGTGGTCTAGGGTCATGTTAAGCACCTTGATTGGGTCTTTGCATGTATTTGGATTTCTCCCCGCTTTCCACTTCTTTTATGCACTTGATTTCTGTTGGAAATATTCAAGACTAACCAAGTTACTGAGAGGGGAGGGTTGAATCAGTAACTACAAATTTTATTACCAATTTTAGATCAAGATGACATATACTTTATTGATCCAATTGGATGCATGAGAAACTGAAAACATAAAAGCATTCATATCAATTTGACACACAGATTTGGTAACCCAAAAACCTTCCAAATAGAAAGTAAAACTAGGGTGGGGATGATACCCACAAGACTTTAATGCTGTAGTATAAAGTTGGCTAGTTAAGGCTTACAATGATCACTTCTGATGATCTACCCTGTTAGGAGCAATAAGGACTGCTAAGTCCACCTTGTTAGAGGATTTACAAACATATAGTGAAGTATGCACTTGGTTAAGAGATTTAACAAAAGACTATTAAGTTTACCCTGTTAGAGGATTTAGTACTGATTCACTTGTTAGAATGAAACAGTAGATCTCTTACTTGAAATTGTATTTGCTGAATGAGATTCACTGATGTACTGATCACCTTCTGTGATGGATTTGTCTCTGCTACTCCTTAAACTGCTGTAGCCCTTTTGTAATTCACTTACTTCTGTATCTTCGCATACACATTTATATTTTTCGTATTCTTCTTTTTTTCTACCATATTGGATATGATATAAACATTGCTTATATATCAATCCAAATTGATTACAAAATAATTACAAAGTCAGCTCACAAACAAGTAAACACAAGTATTACTGAGTTGGCCCAAATATTGTTACTCGGTTACTGCAAACTAACTCGGTGACTTTCTGATACTCGGCATCCACTGTGTTACTTGGCATCATCATGCACTCGGTAGAAGTGGAGGCTCAGTCCATACTAACCACTCGGTCATAGTTTCGAACTCAATAAATATTGGAGACTGGGTAGATATAGTGTTACTCGGTAGAAACTAAATTTTTTGTTTAACCGTGCAGCACTCGGTAAATACTGTTCAACTCGGTAAGCTCTATTCTGCTCGGTAAGCTATGTTCTTCTCGGTAAGCTTTGTTCTGCTCAGTAAGCTCTGTTTTGCTCGGTAAGCTCTGTTCTACTCAGATTACTCGATAAATACTGAGAGGCTTTGTGAGCTCGGTAAACACATAGAATCTGAATAAGTGTTGTCACTAATGACAATTATGCTTAATGCCAACAATCTCCCCCTTTGGCATTAGTGAAAAAAACACTTATTGCCAAAACTTATATACATGAATCATGCTGAATCTGATTTTGATTTTTCAAAATTTATCTTTATCAAACTAATGTATATACATTTCATTACTTTCTCCCCCTTTCATATTACTCATCTTAATCTTATATACTTTCTCCTATACATTTTCTCCCCCTTTTTGACAATAATGCCAAAGGTATATATACAAGTATTTTACAGGGAAAATCCAAAATGTGAAAGAAAATTTGTATTTACCTTCTTGATCAGTGCCAGAGTATTGTCCCAATTCTCTTGCAGAATCTTGCATGTATGGAGTGCAATTTGGACTTCTGCAGAGAGTTCAATCATGTGATCTGCAATGGAAAAATTGATTGTCATGGAGTAATGTTTTTGAGTGAGCAACATGTTTTTGCATTGTATCCATGATGGGAAGGATCATGTTCTGAATGTCTAGCAGTGTTGACCGGATCCTTGTGTCTTCTTTCAACAATTCTGACTGCTTATTTGATAGGAATGTGATTTTCATATGATGTGCAGAGCTTGAACTAGGTTCAAGTTGCAACTTCTATACACTGTCCTTCAGATCCTCATCAATCTTATTTATTTTATCCTTGACTTCCTTAGTGAACTCAGAAACATTACATAGCTTAGCAAAAAGTGAGGCATTATTGGAGTAGGAGGACTCAATCTCTATCAAAACTGAAGATAATTTTTCCTGATTAATTTCTATATGCTGAGCAATATGCTCAAGTATTTTATTGTCAAACTTCTTCTTGGCTTTCTCAAGCAACTTTTCTGACCCAGAGGAATCCTCATTGAACTTGTTCACTGCCTCTGCTAATTGTAACAAAATATGTTGTGAGGAATCAACTTTAATACCTATTGCTTCTAACAGAATATTCTTTGCATCCTCAATGATTTTATATTCCTTATCCCTTTCTTCTTTTAGTTTCTTCTTCTTTGCTTTCTTCTGGAGGAGTTCACCAATGCTTAGCATTTGGTCTGCTAATAGATTTGCAAAATCTAATGTTGGGATCTCTATTTCCTCATCTAATTCTATATCCTCTTCTACATTCTTACTCAAAAATCTTGTGCTCAGTTGAGCCTTAGGAATAATAGTTATTGTGCTTAATGCCTTTGTAGAAGTTATTGTAGACATTGTAGGACTAGCTGTGAAAAAAGATAAACTTCTAACTGGAATACTTATTGAACTCAAAGCTGAAGTATTTACAATTGTAGAATCAAGAACTAAAATACTTACTGAAGTGTCCAAAACTGAAGTACTTACTGCTGGAAAAATTGATAAAGAAGTAGGTATTGAAGTAGATACAGGAGACTGTAGCTCAGTAAAAGAGGTGGTAGCCACTTCTGTTGATGATACAATGAGTTGTGCTGGTGATGATTGGACATTTGATGTATCTATGGAAGTTGTCACAATCATACTTGAAGTTATCTCCGAGCTAGATGTAGCAACTTTTATTGGAGAGTGAGGAAGTGAGGCAATGACTTTTGCAGCTATCTGAACAATATTATCTTCCTCATCATTCTGCCTGCCTACCTCAGTAGCTTCTTCCTGTTCATCACTATCATCTTCTATATCTTTGATTATCATAGTTTCAGTACTCGGTTTGTGAAGATTATAGATGTTTTTCCATGTGGCAGTGGCACTCTTCACAACTGACTCAATATTGTTGACCAACATCAAACAAGTGTTAAATTTGAGTGTCATTTTATTTTCATTATCTTTCAATGCCTTTTTAATTTCAACATTGTTCATACTAGGCATCAATTGTCTTAAGTTTTGATCAAAAATGTCCTTGACAGTTTGGCTTGCATTGCTCCATCTCATTCTAATTTTGTCCAATAGAATACCCAGAATTTGTGAGGCTATTTCATCAAGTGAGTACTTCCACTGTCCCATTTTCTAAATAACTGCATCTTCAATTTCCTTCTACTATGTCTCTGATCTAATCTCATACTTAAAGGATTTGATGTTAGCTATTCCAGATCCTTCTCTCAAATCTTTAATTATTTCTTCAAAGGTGGGAGGAGGCCTTTTAAATACAATATCATCAACTTTGTTACCTGTCTTTCTTCTTGTACTCCTTCTTGAAAATACTGTAAAGGATTGCTTGGGTGCCTTGGTGATAACCACTTTTCCTTTCTTCTTTACTGGAGCTTGTTCTTCTTCCTTATCATCCTTTTTCTCTTCTTCTTCAATATCCTTTCCTTTGTCCTCGGTTAACATTAGAGGTGTGTCAGCTTGCATTTGGGCCATCCTCTTTCTTCCTTTGTTAACCGCCTGAGGAAGCTTTATACAAAGCTCAATTTTCTCCTTAGCTTCTTCATATGTCCCAAAATATGGTACCTTTGGATCAATAGGTTGATTAATTAAGACTTCAATAATGTTCTTAGTTTCATCAATATTTACCTCATAGGGAAGAGGTTTCACATGTACAATCCTTGGTTTCACTGCTTGTATATACACATTATCATAGTCCACCATAAAACAAACATCATCTTTATAATCTTCCATCAACTTTTGTGTAATCCGGAATCTGTTGTTCATCTTTTCTTTAAATGATTCAAAATAGTTATCCATTATGCTTTCAAAATTTTCACCCATTTCTGCAATGTATTCATTTATCTGATAAAGAACCGATACATCTCTTCTCCATATTACCATGCCTTTAGAAGGGAAAAACTTCTGAACATAGAAAAATAAACAAACTAACAGTGATCCAAACTTACATGGATTGTTCTTAGAAGTTTGAATGCTTTCCATATTCTTGTTGAACTGCTTCAATAACAAATCTGCTAGGTCAAATGACAAATTGTTCTTCACAATCTTGTATGATAGGTCAACTGCTTCACACAGAACACTGTTCTGCCGACTTGAACTATATATTTTTTGAGCTATGATATGTATACCAAACTTCAATTCTGCATCAGCAATGTTGCTAATTTTCATACCTCTACCATCCCACTCAGCTAGGGTTTTCTCTTCTAGTTTCGACCAACTTAGGGTTTTTGTGGATTTGGCCTTGTTGAGCATGGGAAGACTAGTGATTCGGTGAATCATCTTCTTTGTAATCTCTACTAGTTGCTCAAACCATATTTTACCTTCACGAACTCAGCTGAGAATATATCTGACCCATTTAACTTGAAAGTTCTGGGGCAAGTGTGTGATGTGAACTAAACCCTTATCTTCCAAATGTTTATGCTCGGGTTTGAGAACACCATCGACACATAGTTCCTCACGGATAGTATCTATCTCTAGGGTTCCAAGTTCTTGAATTGTACACTTGAAATGACTATGAATATCATTAATGAAAAGTACCTTAGGAGGGATTTGAGATTGAGCTCCACTCGGGTCTAGGGTTTTGGCAACTGCGGGCACGAGCTTGAAATCTGGTGCTTTCCATTCTCCATGAGCTAGCATTTCCAAACCTTTCTTCACTTTAGCACTGGGTGATGCCATGGTAGCTTGGTGAACATAGTAAATCTTTGCTGCAAAATGCTTTGAAATGCTTCATTGCACTAGGAGACTTTTCTGCTCTCAATATGCTAAAGTTCACGGTGAATAATGAACTTGATTTCGCTCCTTTTTGTTAAAACTTTGTCATTAATGCTCTGGTAAGAATTAGGGTAAGAACTTGATAGACTGTCATCCACTATGAATTAATTGCTTGGTGAAGACTCTGCAACTCGGCGATCATGGGAATTCATACCGCTCCAACCTTCCTCGGTAACCATATAAAGTTGGGTTACTCCTGACTTTGCTCAGTGAAAACTAATACCGACCTTCCTGTGATCCCACTGTATCTTGTATACTGATTTGGATTTTTCTTTTAATTCAGTCCTGGAACTGTTTGGAATTTGTCTACGAAGATATAGTTCTAGTGCTTTGTTCGAGACTTAGTTAGGGCTGATAGAGCCACCCACTCCATTACTTGGACTGGTTTGCTCGATAGATTTAGGAATCCATTGTTGTCTCATTTGCTTCCTGATGCTATCTATTTTTTCTTTCTTTCCATCTTCAACTTTGCCAGTATTCATGCAATTCTTAGCTATATGACCAAGTTTAGTGCATTTAAAACATCTTACAGTGGTGTCCCTTTTTCTTAAGTGATGTTTTACACAGTTCATGCCAATGTGTCCATATTCTCCACAATAATGACATCTACACCAAGTGTTGTAGTCCCATCCAAACATTGCTTTCATAATTTGTTCTACTGGATTGAATGTTTTAGATCTGCATTCAGATGCCTTGTGGCCTTGTTTGTTACATTTGTGACAATTTCCTTTAAATCTTGGTTTCTCCTTGCATTCATTTTCTTTATGACCTTGCTGATTGCAGTTGTAGCATTTTCCATTGAATTTTTCTTTTCCATTACTCCAACATCTGTTTGAAGTATGACCTATTTTGCCATAGTGATTACAAATGGGTTTCTAATTTCTTTGAGTACCTTGCTTGGAAGATTCACCTTCTTCTTTGTATCCAAGTCCTGCTTTTCCTTTTTACATATGAAAATTTTGTTCATGCAGCTGATTTAGGTCTTCTTGAATTTTCAGCATTCTCTCATTGATTTGTTTTTCAGTGTTTAGATCATCCACCAATCTTAAATTGATTTGCTTTACAGAACTCAACTCATCTCTTATTTTTTCATTTTCTGATCTTAGAGTCAAGATTTCTTCATTTGTATTGGAGATCTGATCAATAAGGTTTTCTAGCTGAAGAGATTGATTTTAGATTTCATTTTTCTTTCCATCTATCTCATCTTTCATCTTGTTTCTTTGTTCCAATATTTCACAAAATCTGGTTGAGTGTATTTCCTGTTCCCTTTTTATTTTTCTTACTTCTTCCTATAGAGATCCATTCTTTTCTAGGAGTTCTTTGATAGCATTGTTTGCTTCATCTGAGCTGCTTGAAGGGAAAAGGTCTTCAATGTTTTCTTCAACATATTGATGGTCATTCATCTGATTTGCAAGTTCCTTCCTTCTTCTTAGAGATTGGGAAAGATGTTCTTTTGCTTCTCTGTATTTAGCTATGGCCATTTCTAGATCTAGCTTTTCATTCTCAATTACTTTGTTAAGTCTAAATACATCCATTATCCTAGATCTTTACTCAAGCTGTCAAACTTTATCCTAAGAACCACAAAGCTCTAATACCAATTGTTGGAAATATTCAAGACTAACCGAGTTACTGAGAGGGGAGGGGTGAATCAGTAACTACAAATTTTCTTACCAATTTCAAATCAAGATGACATATACTTTATTGATCTAATTGCATGCATGAGAAACTGAAAACATAAAAGCATTCATATCAATTTGACACACAGATTTGGTAACCCATAAACCTTCCAAATAAAAAGTAAAACTGGGGTGGGGATGATACCCATAAGACTTTAATGCTGCAGTATAAAGTTGGTTGGATAAGGCTTACAATGATCACTTCTGATGATCTTCCCTGTTAGGAGCAATAAGGACTACTAAGTCCACCTTGTTAGAGGATTTACAAACATACAGTGAAGTATGCACTCGGTTAAGAGATTTAACAAAAGACTGTTAAGTCTACCCTGTTAGAGGATTTAGTACTGATTCACTTGTTAGAATGAAACAGTAGATCTCTTACTTGCAATTGTATTTGCTGAATGAGATTCATTGATGTACTGATCACCTTCTGTGATGGATTTGTCTCTGCTACTCCTTAAACTATTGTAGCCCTTTTGTAATTCACTTACTTCTATATCTTCACATACACATTTATATTTTTCTTATTCTTCTTTTTTTCTACCATATTGGATATGATATAAACATTGCTTATATATCAATCCAAATTGATTACAAAACAATTACAAAGTCAGCTCTCAAACAAGTAAACACAAGTATTACTGAGTCGGCCCAAATATTGTTACTTGGTTAATGCAAACTAACTCAGTGACTTTCTAATACTCGGCATCCACTGCATTACTCAGCATCATCATGCACTCACTAGAAGTGGAGGCTCAGTCCATACTAACCACTTGGTCATAGTTTCAAACTTGGTAAATACTGGAGACTCGGTAGATATAGTGTTACTCAGTAGAAACTGAATTTTCTATTTAACCGTGCAGCACTCGGTAAATACTATTCAACTCGGTAAGCTCTGTTCTACTCGGTAAGCTCTATTTTGCTCGGTAAGCTTTGTTCTTCTTGATAAGCTCTGTTCTACTCAGATTACTCGATAAATACTGAGAGGTTTTGTGAGCTTGGTAAACAAACAGAATCTGAATAAGTGTTGTCACTAATGACAATTATGCTTAATGCCAACATATTTCTTCATTCTAGGTGAAATTAGGATTAGGATCTTGAGGATTCTCCTTAATTTCCCTCTTCCATGGATGTATTTTCTAGGTAGGACTTAGAAATAGGTCCTTCTAGCCTTCATCATAGTCATCATAGGATTTTATGCCTATCCCTGGCATTCTGTCCCTTTCTAGTATCATTTATAGGTCTCTAGGCATCCTCGGGACCTCTTGTCCTGATTCTTACTAGATTTGGGCCCAGGGTCAAATTCGAGGTTGATCCTGACTAGGTTAGGATTATGCTCAAACTGACTAGGTCAAGATCAATCTTGAACCTAATTAGGTTAGTCCCAACCTTGATTTTTCCCCCCTCTTTCAAATTTCCAAAATCCTTGATTTTTGGGTTTTGGGTTTTCAGGATATTTGTTTTCCCACGTCTGGGTTAGCCATTTCGGGTTTTGAAATGGTAAATCCTCTCATTGCATTTAATCTAGGTATATTTTCTAAAGGTTAAGACCTAATTGGGATTTAATTTTCCAAGGTTGCCCCTCTAGAGGATTATGCCCTAGTTCACTATAAAAGGAGGCCTTCCTCTCTGATTTTCTCCATCAAGTGTTGTGAGAACAAGCATTCAAGAAATTGCAAGCTCTCAAGCATTCAAGAAAGTGTTCAAGCATTCATCCATCAAGGAGATTCATTGTTAGCCATTGAAGGATTCAATCTCTTTGGAGCCCCCTTGAAGATCCATCCTTCTACATTCATCCAAGCCTTCTCATATGAAAAGATCAATTCAAGATTGGTGTTGAAGATCAAATGCCATTGATTGGATACATCCTACATTCATTCTACATCCATTGAAGCATTCCCACTTGTGGATTTGAGGATTCAGATCCTCTACAAGGACTTCAACATAAGTGAGGTGATTTGTTTCAATTGCTTTGTTTATGCACACTACATTTCAATTCAATTTCAAGGTTAATTCCTAAACTAGGGTTTGACCAAGGCAAACCCCCCATAAAACAAAAACCCCCATTTTCTTGTTGGTATCGGTGCAGGATTTTGGATCAGAGAGTGAATTTGGATACCCTTTTGGATGAACTTTCGAGATCTACGAACAGAGTCAGAATCAACCTTCAAATAAAGAATCTAGCCTTTGACCTTTTATGAGGGTCAAAGTTGACCTGAGTTCATCTTGGAGAAATATTTATGGGTTTTCTTCGTCTCGGCATTTCCAGTATTTAACATTTTCCAGAAATTAAAATTTTCTAGATCTGCCCTAATTTGAGGTTAGTATTTTTATTTCAATTATTTCAGATTTCAAGCATAATTCCTTTATAGGGAAACATTGGATTTTCTCTCTATTTCATATTCTTTACAGATTGATTCGATTATGCATTAACCTCTTGGTTGATCAAATTGGATCTCTTCTTTGAGAATTTGGATTTGGGAATAGATCTCATATTTCCCCACACATCTATCTACTCTTACATTTGAATAGTGGTGATTCCATTTTAACCCTATTCATTTTGGTGAACTCGACATACTCTCCTTTCTTTTGTGGAATTGAATGCCTTTATTGTGCTTTCCTTTTATCTTGTTAGTATTAGATTTTTCCTTTGTGTTAGATCTTGCATGCTAATTAGATTTCATATTCATGCTTTATGTGTTCTTAGTTTAGTTCATTTTTATTACATTGGTTATGAGCTTTACTACCACTAGTCCTACATATAACATTCCAGTTAGAAGAAGTCATAGACTCACGGGTGCCTTTGATCCTAATTCTTCCTCTTCTTTCCTTAGGATCCTAGATGATAACTTGATTCTTCATGATTTTAATCCTACTATGGAGAAAAACTCTTCTCACTCATCCCATGATGAGGATGATGCTTTAAGAGTTCCTCCTGAACAAGTCCAAAAACCTTCCACTGAGCTTGATAAAATGGGTAATAGGCTTATTCAAGAAAACCATAATCAAGATTCTATTCAAGCTATAGAGGCTCTTAAGAAAGTTCTCCATGATAGTGATCAAGGTGTTAACCTCCTGTGTGGTATTACTCACCTTATGCATTCAAATGTTAAACCTTTAGTTCAAGAAGCTCAAGATTTGGGGTTGATTCCTCCTATCACTAGTGTTGAACCTCCTTCTAATCCTTTACCTAGTATTCCTACCTATACTCTTTCTTTGGTGACTATGACAGTTCCCTCTATTCCTATGAGTGTTCCTCATGTGTCCCTTCCTACATCACAACCTTGATATCATAATGTTCCTTTTACTTATTCCAATCCACTTCCAACTGTAGTTCCTAGTGTTCCTCCAGTTGTGTCTTCTATTCCTGCAACTTCTTACACTTTAGCTAGTGTGTCTAATGTTGCTACTTCTCCTATTTCCTCTAATGATTCAACCATCATCAGTTTGGCTCAAACTATGTCATCCTTACAACAACAACTTGCTTCCTTAACTCAAAACAAGTTTAGTATTCCTACATGTGACATGGGAAGTCCTTTGTCCTTGGATATTATTTGTACTCCTATTCCTCAGCAAGGTGAGATGCCTCATCTTGAGAATTATAATGGAAAAGGAGATCATGTTTATCATGTTAAAACATTCCAAATCCTTTGTAGTGATTATGCTCATGACCATAGGATTTTAGCCAAAATATTTGCTAGAACCTTTCATGACAAGGCCTTACAATGGTATTGTTCCTCGCCTCCTTATTCCATTGATTCCTTTCCAAAACTTGCTAGTGCCTTTATTCAACAATTTCAAAACAATATTGGCCCGTAAGTGTCTTTGATTAATTTGATGCATTGCAAACAAAGTACTAAATAAAAGTTAACTGAATTTATTGGTAGATTTAAGTATTTGCATGCTCAGATTTCCTATCGTGTTCCTGATATTGATATTCAATGTATGTTTATTTCAAATTTATAAAAGGATATTAGAGATAAAATTATACTTACTGAATTTACCTCTTTTCAACAACTTTGTGCAGTGCTTCATCATTATCAATTACAAGTGAGTCAATTTGAGAGCAACAATCCAATGGCTCCTGTTCCAGTTGATAAGAGTGATGCTACTCTTAATCCAAACAAGTTTCAAAAATTCAATAACTATGTCAAGATAAACAAATAAGCGAATGCAGTTGCTGATCAAGTTGTTGTTACATCTCATAATGCCACTTCTGCATCCACTTCTTTTTGATTAAATCATACGTTTACTCCTCTTTCTAAATCTTTACATGCTATTATGAATAGGTTGTTAACTGCTAATGTGATTACTTTACCTCCTATTTGACCTCTTTTACCTACCATGATTGCATCTAAATCTTTTCATCAAAATGCTTTTTGTCAATATCATCATCAGAATGGTCATGATACTGAGAAGTGTTATTCTCTAAAACATAAGGTCCAAGATTTAATTGATTCTAATGCTTTATCTGTTGATAATATGGATGGTAGTGGGAACAAATTTGTCTCTCCTCCTAATTAGAACCTTCAAATCTATACGAATTCTTTACCTACGCATGATACTAATACTATTTCTCAGCCATCTATTGTGAAAATTATGTATGATTCAAAGATGGATGATCTCAATCATGTTGTTAATCAAGTGGAGCATGTTGGTCAATCTATATGTCCACCTCAACCTCAACCTCAACCTCAGATTCAACCTAAAGTTCAATCTCAACCTCGACCAAAACCTAAAACTCAACTTAAACCTTGACAAAAACTTAAGAATAAAAGACCTTAGGAACTTTTGATTACCTTTGATGACTCTAAGACTATTAAAGCTCCTGATGGTCCCCTTTACATTTCTGCTAGGATTTCTCAGAAACCTACTTGTGGTTGTCTTGTTGATCCTACATCCTTAGTTAATGTTATCACTGAAGAAAGTCTTTTTATGAAAATATTACAACATGAATTTTATGATACATCTGATGTGTGGATTCAAACTTGTAATGGTTTTATTTATCCATCATTTGGTTCTATTACTTTACCGGTTGAACTTTGTGGAAAAATTGTGAACACTACCTTTGTTGTGGTTCCTACTTCTGATTAATTTCAAGTTAAGCTAGGTTTGCCTTGGTTGACTACCATGCATGCTATTGCTTCACCTATCCATAAGTGTCTTAAGTTCATTCATGATGAAGAAGTGAAGATGATTAATCATAGTTTATATCAACCTTCTAAGGCTAGAGATTGTACTGCTCTTGATTTCTTTTGGCCTTCATTACCTAATTCATGTCCTCCTCACCCTGATAATCTTTTTTGATCATACCAAGCTTATAAACATCATAAGATTCTTGAATTAATCTCACCTCCTAGGGATCTTAATCATGTTATTTTACCTACACCTTCGATACCTCCTTTAACTATGGCTTCTAGTTTTGTTAATCAAGTTCCTTCTATTGAACCTATCAAAAATCCTGTGATTGTTCCTCCTATTGTTGATAATCCTGTTGATCTTCCTAAAGAACCTATGAAGGATCCTATGATTGTTTTTCCTAGTTCTCAACCTATTTAAAATAAATCAAAATGTAATTGATCTTCTAATGAACGTTGTAAAAAGCGTCGTGCTCATGCTAAAGCTCAAAGATCTCTACCTTCCTCGGATAAACCTATGCATAATGTGTTAGAAGAGGTTGTTACTAATAATGATGTTCACATGCATGATTATGATGATTCTATTCATATCTTAGATACTATTTTGATTAATTTAGATGAAGAAGATACTCTTGATGATCCTAATGATGTTAATGATGAATATGAGACTATTGACATTGACATTGATTTACCTAATATGCTTTCATCACAATTAACATTTACACCAATTGTCAAACATTGTGATTCTCAAGAGGATCCTTGTTTGGAACTAGCTATCATTCCTACTGTGTTGGATATAGTCCCTCTTGTGAGTTACCCACCTTCCCTAAATGATATACAATGAGATGGGGAGAGTAGGTGGCACGCTTGATCGGCTTGTCCTTCGTGGTAGCTTTGTTGTGTGTTTACCTATTGTACTATGCTTCTCCTGTAATGTGTTTGCTAAATGTTGTTAGATTATTTTATATGATCATTATTACTCAGTTGGTACAAGGTGATGAAGGAATCAAAACTGTTGTTCAAATTATTCTATATGTATCTCTATTCTTCTATGCATTGTTCAATGTTATGTCATAAATGTGCTATTGTTCGTAAATGTTTCCTTGTGTAATCTGATTGGATTCAAGATATGGTAGCACTAATTCTTTTTGGTCTCCATGTCATGGTTTGAAAAGATTCTCCCTTGTATATCTTATGTAATCTTTCCTCCTTTGTGATCGTAGTTCTACATTCTTTGGGGAATGATGTCAATTCATTTGCAATAATATCATATCATATATATATATATATATATATATATATATATATATATATAATGTTATGATCATACTGATCCCATAGTAGGTAGTTCCCTTCTGTGTTCTCTATATGTTTTTGTGATATTTCCCTTGATTCTTCTTCATCTCGGGGCATCTTGATGTGGAAACGTAATCAATGGAGTTGTTTATGTTTTCGTTAAAGTCATTGCTCCTATTAAAGTGTCAGCAATGACTTTAATGTGGGGGCATATGCTTTGCTCACCTATTGCACACACACACTTTTCAATATGCATATTATTTTTCAAGATACTTTTCTCCCTTTTTGTATTAGTAACTAATCCTTAAAGCACAGATTTATATTTTAGGATCTCTTGATCCCTCCAGTTTCAAATAAACATATATTTTGATCCCTTAAGGTCAGAGGTTTCCTTAAGACTAGATCTCTTTTCTTTTTGGTTTTATTCTTATGGAATATAATATTCCTAAGGATGAATCCTTGATGGGTTGAATAGTGAGTAGCCACATTCACTAGGCGATTCAATTCCATCTTTCCAATGGCATCATTCTCTTGTGTGGTTCATAGTGGGACATAAGTTCTCATTGGGTGAGGTAATCACACCTTCTTTCTCTCTCTAGAGATGTCTATCTTATTGTGATCTAGAAGTCAATGAAGACTTGAGTCCCTGGGGGCTTAAGGTTTCCCTTTGTCCCTTGGATTATGATAAGATTATCTTTTCATTTTGATCTCCTTTACTAAGAGTTTGCATCGAGTCCATACTCTTTCTAAAGTGGGGGCTTAATGTATCATTTTAAAATGGAAGCACTTCCATGATAAGATAATTTACCCCTTTGAGTGAGTGGTTTTGGGTCATGTTAATTGCCTTGATTAGGTCTTTGCATGTATTTGGCTTTCTCCCTGCTTTCCATTTCTTTTCTGCACTTGATTTCTTCATTCTAGGTGAAATTAGGGTTAGGATCTTGAGGATTCTCCTTAATTTCCCTCTTCCATGGCTCTATTTTCTAGGTAGGACTTAGAAATAGGTCCTCTTGGCCTTCATCATATTCATCATAGGATTTTATACCTATCCTTGGCATTTTGTCCCTTTTTGGTATCATTTCTAGGTCTCTAGGCATCCCTGGGACCTCTTGTCTTGATTTTAACTAGATATGGGCCCAGGGTCAAATTTGAGGTTGATCCTGACTAGGTCAGGATCAAGCTTGAACTTGACTAGGTTAGGATCAAGCTCAAACTTGACTAGGTCAGTCCCAACCTTGATTTTGCCCTCCTCTTCCAAATTTCTAAAATTCTTGATTTCTGGGCTTCTGGTTTTCAAGATATTTGTTTTCCCACCTCCGGGTCGGCCATTTTGGGTTTTGAAATGGTAAATCATCTAATTTCATTTAATCTAGGTATATTTTATAAAGGTTAGGACCTAATTGGGATTTAATTCTCCAAGGTGGCCCCTCTAGAGGATTGTGCCCTAGTTCACTATAAAAGGAGGCCTTCCTCTCTCATTTTCTCCATCAAGTTTTGTGAGAACAAGCATTCAAGAAATTTCAACCTCTCAAGCATTCAAGAAAGTGTTCAAGCATTCATCCATCAAGGACATCCATTGTTATCCATTGAAGGATTCAATCTCTTTGGAGCCCCCTTGAAGATCCATCCTTCTACATTCATCCAAGCCTTCTCATATGCAAAGATCAATTCAAGATTGGTGTTGAAGATCAAATGTCATTGATTGGAGACATCCTACATTCATTCTACATCCATTGAAGCATTCCTACTTGTGGATTTGAGAATTCAGATCCTCTACAAGGACTTCAACATAAGCGAGGTGATTTTTTTCAATTGCTTTGTTTATGCATACTACATTTCAATTCAATTTCAAGGTTAATTCCTAAACTGGGGTTTGACCAAGGCAAACCCCCCATACAAAAAAAACCCCCATTTTCTTGTAGGTATATGTGTGGGATTTTAGATCTGAGAGTGAATTTAGATACCCTATTCGGTGAAATTTTGAGATCTACGAACAGAGTCAGAATCGGCCTTGAAATAAAGAATCTAGGCTTTAACCTTTTATGAGGGTCAAAGTTGACCTGAGCTCATCTTGGAGAAATATTTCTGGGTTTTCTTCATCTCGGCATTTCCAGTCCAAAGAAAGTTGCAAAATTTTTTGAAACCTCACACAGACATCATAAATTAACATTTTCTAGATTTTTCCTAATTTGAGGTTAGTATTTGTATTTCAATTATTTCAGATTTCAAGCATAATTCCTTTATAGGGAAACATTGGATTTTCTCTCTATTTCATATTCTTTATAGATTGATTTGATTGTGCATTAACCTCTTGGTTTATCAAATTGGATCTCTTCTTTGGGAATTTGGATTTGGGATTAGATCTCATATTTCCCCACACATCTATCTACGCTTACATTTGAATAGTGATGATTCCATTTTAACCCTATTCACATAGTATTTTCCAATCTTCAAATTCACATAACATTGTTCACTTACCAAGAGTGTATGCTCATCTTTGATCCATGAAATCTTATAGGGTTTTAGATGTTCCAGTCTTTCCAACTGCAATTTTGTGACCATCTCTTTAGATGCCAGATTCTCTGAGCTACCACTGTCAATGATTACCTTCCAAACTTTATCAGAAACTCTACATCTAGTTTTGAACAAAATTTTCCTTACCGGATCTTCCTTTTTACTTTCATTCCATAGTGCTCTCCTTACCATCAGGTTATTTTCCTTATTAGGTTCATTCAATGGCTCTTCTTGCACTCCAACATTTCTACTGCTACCAACCTTCTTACTTACTTGTGTACATTCAAATGACCTATGCCCTTCTTCTCCACAATTGTAGCAAGTTCCTTGGAAACTTCCTCTGCTATAACCACCTCAATAGCTACTACCTCTACCCTTGGATGAACTTTCACTTTTCCATTATGTCTTACCTTTGTCCAGATTTGTCTTTACAGGTTCAGATCTACCATTTTCACCATTAGATCTACCTCTTCCTCTAGGGAATCTACCACCTCTTCCTCTCTATCTCTGTTCATGTCTTTTGTTTAGTTTCTCCTCGACTTTCAAATCAAATTGATAAGCATCTTTAATGTTCTCCAACTTGACCATACTAATTTCCTCTTGGATGGAAATTCTCAAACCATTTAGGTATCTACCAATTCTTTCCACATCATCTTCATCATGTCCAGATCTGATATCCAATATATAGAATTCCTTAGTGTACTCTTTTACTGAGTTATCTTTCTACCGTAGAATTTGTATCTGCTGAACTAGGTTAATCTGATAATCTTAGGATAAGAACTTTTCTTTCAATTTATTCACCATCTTATTTCATACCTTTATTTTATCTTTGCCTTTCCTTTTCCTATCCAATTGAAGATTTTCCCACCATAAGGATGCATCCATTTTCAACTTAGTGCTTGAAATATTCACCTTCTTATCTTCAGGGATATTTTCATATTCAAAATACTTTTCCATCTCGGTGATCCAGTCCACCAATTCATCAAAATCTAGCTTTCCACCATATTCAGGAGGATTGAAATGTGGTGTAGACTTAAAAATTGTCAAAACCTTCAAAAATCTTTCTTCACCTTGATCCATAATAGGTGTAGGTTCTACATTCACCTATTCTTCTTCAATTTCATTATCACTAAAATCTTCAAGATGTCTGCCTCTTCTTTGGGCTGTTTCAACTACTTCTAACCTAGCAACAATTTGTCTTAGCATATTTTCCAATCCTGGATCTGCATCTCACCTCCCATGAACCATCTTGACAAGCCTTTGCAATTCCAAGTCAGATCACAATCTGCTACGCCACAAAAATCAACTAGGGCTTCAAGAGGAACCTACAAACCTAGATCAAGATCTCACCTCACTATAATACCACCTAATGCAAGGTAGGGGTCACAAGGGGCCAAAGGATGGCACACCCTATTGATCCAAGCCTTCTCAAAATATGCAGAAGCAAACAAACACAAGAGTAAGAGAGAGAATGTCAGATCTTTCATATATTTTCATCAATTGAATCATACATGCTAGGCTGTAAGGCCTTCCTAGTTATAGCCTAATATTATAATGAAATTCAGAAGTCCTCAAACATACGAGGCTCTATTACAACTCTTCAAACTAATATCTACTACCTTCTATCTTCAAAACCACTTCTAAACTACAAACAAACAACTACATTTATACAAGAGGATACTGAACTAAGTTGGCCTTCAGATCAATAATTAACAAAAGTAATGGTTAGATCTAGGACCACACACTTCCCAATGATGGATACAAACATTAAATCCATGATCCAATATAAATGCACAAGTCAGCCTCAATAGAAACTAAAGCTAAACCCATCGGTGAGCAAGGATACCGAGCAACAAACAAGAAACGTCGAGTGCCAGTGAAACAACCAACCACCCAAGAAACGACTGACCACACTTGGTAACCAAAGGAAACCAAACAACTACCGACCAACTCAGTCAAAGAAGGAACTGAGAAACACAAACTTTGAATTGTTTTTGGTGACATAGAATTGCAAAGGACTCGAGATGCTCCTACATCAATACATCAACTTACCAATCATTGATCAATATAGTGTTTGATTTACCTCATTTGATTGATCATCCTTTGTTAATTTTCATCCGGTAACCATAGGTGTACCTTCCAATTTTGAATCATCCATTCCAAAGGTCTTCAATACTTCTTTGATGTATTTTGATTGTGTAATGAATATTCCTTCACTTTGTTGTAGAATTTTCAAACCAAGAAAGAATTTAATCTCTCCAAACATTGGCATTTCAAATCCCTTTCTCATTTCATCAGCAAACAATTTGCATTGATTATCATGACCTCCAAAAGTGATATCATCAACAAAAACTTTAGCAATAAGAATCTTATCATCAATTTCACCTTTCAAGTATAAATTTTTGTTGTCACTTGTTCTAACAAATCCAATACAGTTCATGTAAATAAGATATGAATGCAGTCTTTCATACCATGATCTTAGTGCTTGTTTCAGTCCATATATTGCTTTGTGCAACTTACATACCATGTTCTTTTGATTAGGATCAACAAAACCTTTAGGTTTTTCAATATATACTTCTTCCCCAAGTATCTCATTCAAAAATGCAAATTTAACATCCATTTGATATACTTTAAATCCTTTGTAGGCATCATATGCAAGTAATATTGTAACTCATTTAAGTCTAGCTATTGGTGCAAAAGTTTCACCATAATCAATACCTTCTTCTTGTGCATATCCCTTGCATACAAGTCTTGCCTTGTTTCTAGTGACTTCACCATTCTCATTCAACTTGTTTCTGAATATTCATTTAGTTTCAATTAAATTTTTATCATTTGGTCTTGGTATCAATGTCCATGTTTTGTTCTTCAGTATTTTCTCAATTTCTTCATTCATTGCTTTAATCCATTCCTCATTCTCAAGTGCATCTCTAACATTTTTAGGTTCAAATTCACAAACTAATATGTGTTGTGTCTCATCTTACTTTGTGTCATCTGTTGGAAAGTTGACTATACTAGTGTATATGACTTAATATAGTGTTTTTATTATGGAAAAAAACTCATATGATGTTTTGGAGTCGGCGCTTATGATAAGAAGATCAGAAATTGGCTAAGTGTTGAAGACTGGACAGTATACAGAGTACCTGAAGGTTAGAGCGTCAGCGCACATGCATATGATATAATTATGGTATGCACCCTAGAAGTTAAGTTAGTAAGATCATATTCATGCTACATCTAAGAGCACATGCTCAGAAGATTCAGTATGAGGAAGATACAAAGAGTTCAAGTTGCACAGACAGTGAATGCTAGAGAAGAATAGTGCAAGCAACCGACTATTCGTATTTTGGTTAGTGGTTATATTATTATTGTGTAAGGGCTATGCACCTATTGTAATTAGGTTATAGGTATGTAATTAAATTTTTTTGTAAACATGCTTGAGCCAATTTAATTGGAAGCATTGTATGTACTCGGTTAAAGGGCTGACCTGGTTAATTGTTTTGTATGCGCATATAAATATTAGATGTGTCTTTGTAATTAAGAATGTGAGTTGAAATAGAGTTGAAAGAAGAAAAGAAAAAGTATGTGAAGAGATGTTAAGATGTATTAGATCTTTGAAAGAGTTCAAATCATCAGCACATCAAAGGAACTGATCAGACAAGCAGTGTCATAGTGACAGTTCATCCAGCAGATATAGTGTGTATCTGAGATTAGAAGGTTGTAGCCTTCACCACTTGAGAAGTGAACTCTAGGATAATGTGTCCCCACCCCTAATAGGGTTATTGTAAAAGACTCCTAATAGGATCCAACCCTTGACCAGGTCACTATACTAAATATATTGTAAAGCAACTCCTAACATGGTTAAGGATCTTCTAACAAGGATCATAAAACACTAGTACAAATTATTAGTGGGTGTCAATTCCCATTGGGGTTTTTACCTATTTGGGTTTCCCTATAACCACATTGGTGTTATGTATTGTGTTCATGTTTCTTATTTATGTTGATGTTCATTTCATTACTTAAGCATTCAAGTTAAGTTTAAAGAGCTAAGGAAAAAAGTTTTAATTCAGTGAACACTGATTCACCCCCCCCCCCCCCCCCTCTTAGTGTTCCCATTCCTATCAATTGGTATTAGAGCTCTGGTCCTCAACAAAGAATTTTAACCACTTGAAGAGATCATAGAAAAAGAAGAAATGAAACATCTGAAAAGAAATCTTGAAGCTGCTCTTGAAGACCTGGACAGATCTAAAAAAGAAATTGAAGAACTAAAAGAAAAAGTTAGTAATGCTCAAGCAGTCATCAAAAGGCTAAGAAAAGATTTGAAAGAATGCTCTACCAATGATTTAGGGATATTGATCAAGAAGTTGAATGAAGAAAATTCATCCCTGAAAGAACAGATTGAAGAATTGGATGATAATCTAACCAACAATCAAGAAGTCTATGATGAAAAGATGAAAGAGAACCTTCAACTGAATGAAGAATTAAGGCAGGAAAACATGGAAATCATGGAGCTAAGAAATAATAAAGAAAGCTTGGAATCTGAATTGAAAGAGGCTAAGAATCACATTAATAAATTACACACAAGAAAGGATATGATTTAATCTCAATTGTATGCTCAGAAGCTTAAAGGAGATACCAATAGCATTCGATTCAATGAAACACAAAATTAGATTGACAACATGCGGGCAAGAATGAAAGCACCAGAAGACACCACAGATGCTAAGGAGTCTAGAAGTGAAACTAAAGATCATGTTGAGCCATTTCGGAATGAGCACAAGCTAGTAGATAAAACTTGTTATGCATGTAACAAGCACGGACATATAGCAAGGAACTGTACAGAGGTAAGACCTTTCAATGGTTATTGTTATTCATGCAATAAATTTGGTCATAAAGCTATGAATTGTAAGACAAGTCAGAAGAACAAGACTCGACATAATCAGCAAAATCAAAATCAGCCAAATGTAAGAAGTTCTCAAAATGTTACATGTCAGATATTCAACTATAATGGTCACTCAGCTAGATAGTGTAAAAAGGTAACCCATGTCAATGCGCCAAGGAATATAAGGCCTCCAATTATTTTTTACTCATGTAACAAGGTTGGACACATCTCAAAGTTCTGTAGATCAAGAACACAAAGTCAAGAAAGCCCTAGAAAGCTAGAAGAATCAATACTGGACATCGAAGGAGAAGTCAAGTTTGTGAAAGCTTTAGAAGATGCAAGCTTGATTTGGTCTGAGGCAAAGAAGGATAAGGTTGATGATAATGTATTGGATGCATCCATAGTGGACACACCCTCTACACCTAGATGAATGGCCCTCAGGGTCATAGGGGGAGCTAATTTAGCTCTAGACCTTTGTGCGGCTAGTATACTCACCCTCACATATGAGCCTTTGGATTTAACCTTTTGGAGAATAATAGAGTCTATGTGCAAGAGCACACTTCCTGAATAATAGCAAAACAAAAGTTGGAGATTTTTAATGAAAGTCTAGTTTACGCGACAAGCATTAATGGTAGATTTTTTACTTTAAAGTAAACATAAGCTTTTAGATCTCTCATTGCATTTGAATTCAGAGCAATTGGAGAGAAAAGGAGCCCTAGCATTTTAGTGTGAAGGATTACAAATTGATTCACCAGTGTTTAGCAAGTACATGTGATTGGTTACAAAAGCCCTAATCCGTCACGCTGATTTAGAAGTCTCTGAGATCATTTGGAAAGAGATATACAAGTAAGTAATGGCTACTCCCATTTTATTTGATGTGGTAGAGAAGAAGAGATATGTGTTTAAGAGGCATCTATTTAAATCCACACTAGATGACCTAGAAGGTGCATTCTCCTGCACTCCCATGGGTGTTATGCATGTGGAAGATATCAGGGCATACATATATTGAAAAAAGGAACCAATAGGTTTGGATATAATAAGAGCGCACATGGAAACAATGATGAAACCTAATAAAACCTTCATGGATGAGTATGTGTAGCTTGAAAACCATCTGATAATTGAATATGCGACTACATATGAGTTCTATGAGTCTGAATGGATAAAGATTCTACTTAGCAAGATTCATGATGACCTATTCTAGGGAGGTGAAGTTCTAGTAAGGATCATAGGTGACCTAATTCATGAGATGACAGGTCTTTCTAAGAAAGGCATCATTCTTCCAGTGGGTAAGGATGTTAGAAAACTTGTAGAACATACTTGCAAATGAAGAAGTGATAGGTGTGGAATGATAATAGAGCCTATAGAGGAGAAAGACATCAAATTGATGTCCATGATACTGGGATATAGGTTCTAGCAGACCAACAGAGTAAACAGTGTGTCATCGACCACCATTCTATAAGTAATAAGGTTGATAAGAGAGAATGGAGAGTTTAATCTATGTGAGATCTTGTGTGCATGGCTAATAGACAACATAAGAGCCATCAAGCATGACAAGACCAAGATATTTAGGTTTGGGTCTTTAATAATCTATATGTACTTCCATATTCTTGGAAAGGTGTCTGATTTGTATCTAGACAAGTCTATTCCCACTATGCCATAGATATCCTTTAAGGCATCCACAAAAAGTACCCTTAAGGATTACATAACTCTAGAATTGAAGACATTTAGGGCCAAAATGCAGATGAGATATAGGATTCTGAAAAGTATTATTGAGAAATACAAGGACATAATTTGTTTCATGGTGGAAAATGATACAACATGCATGGAGGTTGTTGAACCAAGAACAAAGTGGATTCATCCACTAGGCTATGAAGTTGAAGAGCCTATTCTAGAGGCTTATGCTCAAGTTCTATTGTTAGCGCCTAAGGACCCCAATGAACCTAGATGGGGGACTTATGAAGAGAAAACAAGTGAATTAGATGCTATATTGAATAGCGCAGCAACAAAAATAAAATTTTCCAAGATTACTTCAGAGATTTTGAAAATTCATGGAGTATGTCAAGTAGACCTAGAGAAAGAAAGGCAAGAGAAGATTACTTTGGGGATAGAGAGCACAGTTGCAGCAAAGACAAAATCTGATAATCCAAAGATGAAGAAGGTGAAAATTGAGAAATTAGATAATTAGAAGGGTAAAATATCTATTGCCCCTCCTACACCCATAGAAACCATTGACCTTACTACTCCTCTTGAGTATAAGGCAATGCCTAAGAGGAAGAAAGAGATCAGCACAAGTCATCCATCCTCGTGAGCAACAAGAAGCATGAAGAATACACAAGCACCTCCAGAAGTAAGTTTCAAACCCAGTCTCAATGTGCTAAGCTCAAGGATTGTTGATGAACGCAAAATTGATCAAGTAGGAAAGTTCTATGAGAAATATAGTGAGATTGACAAATCAGAGATTCATGGAATGATTGTCAAACATATGCTGAAGTTTAAAAAGATAGTCCTAGAACTAAAAATAGTGATTCCAGATAATGTATGGAACATTTTGGAATTCTTGAAGAGACAGGCAAATGAGGAAGATCTGAGAATAAGAGAGAAAATTCTAGATGAAAGTCTCCTGGTATGTTCTCTTAAAGAGAAAACCCTGTTGTTAGATTCAGTGAAACCACATCTCTGAACTAAGACAAGAACACTGCATATCATGGATAAAAATTATGAGTTAGTAGCTAAAGAGATAGAGAAAGCCTTTGGAAAGGTATTCTTGAATGGGCACATGTACCCATCTACTGTTCCCACAACTCAAGTGACCTCAAAGGAATTCAAGGTGGTAGAGCCCACTAATGCATCAATGATAGGTCCTCAGGACTCAGCACCTCCAGTTGTAACACCCACAGAGGAAGAAAAGCCTATGCCTATGGTAGACGCATACACGGATGAAACAATTTTCATTAACAATGTTGAAATTGCATTGGCGGCCTCAGAAATTGATCTGAACAAATTTGAAGAAGCTTTTGTAAGTACTCAAGAGGCTAAGAATTTATGTGGTAACACTTCTCCCAATCTACAAGAAATACTGATTGAAAATATGACAAAAGTAGAAGAAGAAAAGAAACAAGAAAAATAAATAGAAAAAGAAAAATAAGAAGAAAAGAAAGAAGAAGAAAAGATGGAAGAGGAGAAAGACAAAGAAGAGGAAAAAGGAAATGAAACAAAAAATAAGCCATTTGTTGAAATACTAAGCAAAGTAAAGCTAGAAGGGATGGATAGCACTCCTATCACCCCCTCAGCATCATTGTTGTCAAGCTTGACACCTGACACCACTTATTTGGACTCATGGGGAGAAGAAGACCTGATCAAGTTCAGTGTCTTAGCTATGGAGAAGGCCAAGGAGAAATAGGTAATGAGGAATCCCCTCCTTGTAGAATCAGTAAACATCTTGAACAACTTGTTGCTAGCAGATAAGAAAGTGTCCAAGGTACACTTTGTTGATGATGTAAGTGCAATTCTTTCATAGTTCAAGAGTAATTTCTCTAGCTTGGAAAAATCAACATCATTAATTGTAGAGGAGAAGTATATGCAAAAAATATTAAATGAGTTGGTCAGTAACTTCTCACTAGACCTTAGTTCACTCAAAGTTCGACAAGCAACTTTGAAAGAGTTTGCAGCAAAATGAAGAAAAATTATTGCTGACTGTATGAATCAACATAAGTTGATAGTCGACCACTACAAGAAGATACAAGAAGTAAAGGCCTTGATTCAAAAGGTGAGGCAGTGAGTAGAAGATCCCTCTATTGATATAAACATGTGTAACAATGTATATCAGGGATAGATTGACAAAATTGAGAAGGTAGAAAAGGAGATGTCAAAGATAAGGGCTCGATAAACTCAGCTTAGAAATGCTCTTTCTCCCTCCCTAGATGTGCTAAATCAGAATATCAAGGAGATTGATGCCACCATGGTGACATATGATCAAGGTCCTAGTTCAAATTTGGAGAAGATGGAGAAACTACAATATGCCTTATGCACCCATCTCCAAACAATCAATGCACTGATTGTTAGAAAGTAAAGTCCACCAAGATAACTGAGAGGGGGGGCGGTGAATCAATTATCAGATAATTATATCTTTTATCAACTTCAATAGCATTTAACCATGTAATAAATATAATTACCAACCATAGAAAGATATTCATACACAATGACACAATAACACAAGATATGTTGACTAGGGAACCTCTTGATCAAAGAGTAAACCCTGGTGGGAATGATGCCCACAAAAGATGCACTAATATGAATATTCCTTGTGAAAGTATGGACTCTATTAGGAGTCTTATGAAATACATTCAGTACATATGAATCCCTATTAGGAGATTTTGAATCCCTGTTAAAAGATTCTAACCCTGTTAGGAGTTATGGAAGATAGAAGGACTCACCGCCCAAATAGCTTCAATGGCAAGATCACAGAACACACTGTCCAACTAGCCTTAAGATTATTCAATAGAATAATATCAAATATGTTACCTCCTCATTGTGCCAAACCGCACTCACTGCTACACCATATCTCAATTTCAGATCTCTGTACTTCACATGTCTTCCTTCACAATTTCACTTTCGCAACTTCATTGGCTCTTTTCTTCACTTCATACATACATTCGCATTCAACCATAATCAACCATATCATACTTTTTTACAACAAGGAAAAACATTTCTTCCTTTATACCACACACAAATAATTACAAATGAGTCGGCACACAATTACAAAATACAAGTTTCCACACACTACATCAAAATTACACAAAATTGTCAGCTTCCAAATACAATAAATCTTCACTCATGTGACCTCAAAGTTTTCACTATCATCCACGTCACTATCAATGTGTCTCTAACTTCCCTTTAACTGCAAAAAACCAGATTCCTTCCCGATTAGGAGATATCATCCGATTTCAACAAATCGCTATTTAGGAACACTGCCTGAATATTGCTTCCACCAAAATGCTCATAACTTCCATGAATAAATGAATTACTATCTGCACTCTTAACCATAGATATATAACATATCAAAGAGTATATCCTCAACATTGCATAGCTCCAACTGCAATATACCACGTGCACTAATCGAAATGTTTTTTTCTTCTCTATAATTCTCCAGAAGATCACTATGTTGACATCAATGATAATCATAGTCATGAATGCAACAACAACTGCTACAGAATAAATACCAAACATTCAACATTCATTCCTAACATTGATTTCATTTTGGAAGCATGAGATCCAAAATTTATAGATTGCATACTCGGATGTACTTTTAGTGTAAGTACTTGTACAGATTCAGTTTTGTAACACCTTTGTCATTAATCTCAAAGGGGGAGTATGTATAGAACATGGAGCTATAGCTATGTAAATAAAATGTATAGTAAGAAGGTATAAGGGATATATAAGATAGAGTATGATTAAGTGTTTTTTGTATTAAGGGACAATTAGTCACTTTGCCATATTCCTTTGTTGCCATCAATGACAAAGGGGGAGATTCTTGGAAATTGACTATACTGGTGTATATGACTTAATATAGTGTTTTCATTATGAAAAAAAAGTCATATGATGTTTTGGAGTTAGTGCTTATGATAAGAAGATCATAAATTGGCTAAGTGTTGAATATTGGATAGTATACATAGTATCTGAAGGTTAGAGCATTAGCGCACATGTATATGATAGAATTATGGTATGTGACCTAGAAGTTAAGTTGTTAAGATCATATTCATGCTACATCTAAGAGCACATGATCAGAAGATTCAGTATGAGGAAGATACAAAGTGTTGAAGTTGCACAGTTAGTGAATGCCAGAGAAGAATAGTGCAAGCAGTCGACTATTGGTATTTTGGTTAGCGGTTATATTATTGTTGTGTAAGGGCTATGCACCTATTTTAATTAGGTTGTAGACATGTAATTAACTTTTTTTGTAAACACGCTTGAGCTAATTCAATTGGAAGCATTGTATGTACTCAGTTAAAGGGCCGACCTAGTTAATTATTTTGTATGCACATATAAATATTAGATGCACCATTGTAATTAAGAATGTGAGTTGAAATAGAGTTGACAGAAGAAGAGAAGAAGTATGCAAAGATTTGTTAAGATTTATTAGAGCTTTTCAAGAGGTCAAAGCATCATCGCATCAAAGGAACTAATCAGACAAGCAGTGTCACAGTGATAGTATCCAACAGATATAGTGTGTATCTGAGATCAAAAGGTTGTAGCCTTCACCACTTGAGCAATGAGCTCTAGGACAGTGTGTCCCCACCCCTAATAGGGTTATGTAAAAGACTCCTAATAGGGTTTGATCCTTGACCAGGTCACTGCACTAAACATATTGTAAAGAAACTCCTAATAGGGTTGAGGATCTTCTAACAAGGATCATAAAACATTAGTACAGATTATTAGTGGATGTCAATTCCCACCAGGGTTTTTACCTATTTGGGTTTCCCCATAACCACATTGGTGTTATGTGTTGTGTCCATGTTTCTTATTTATGTTGATGTTCATTTCAATACTTAAGCATTCAAGTTAAGTTTAAAGAGCTAAGCAAAAATGTTTTAATTCAGTGAATACTAATTCACCCCCCCCTCTTAGTGTTCCCATTCCTAACATCATCATGCCAACTTGTTTATCTCCAATGATATGATCCAGTGGATGGTGTCTTCTCACAAATTTTGATAGGATTTTCTCTCTTCTTTGTTCATCAGTTGATGTAGGATCAAGATCTTCCTCAGTAATATCTTCCTAATTCTCGATCTCTATATGTTGATGCTCAGTATTTTTATCCTATCACTCAGTAATTTTATCTTGTGGCTTAGGTAGAGTGTATGGATGCTCAATGTATGTAAATCTACCATAGTCTTCTAGTTCCTTTCTGCTTTCTTCATCATTTTTCTCAGCAAAATCATCAACTCTCACATTTTCACTTTTAATCATTTTGTTAGAAACCTTATTTAGGCATTTGTAAGCTTTTCTTTTAGTAGAATATCCTAATAATATTCCTTCATCACCTTTAGAATCAAATTTCCCATTTCTATCATCTTTTAGAATGTAACATCTACTTCCACATATTCTGAAATAACTTACATTCAGTGTGTACCCATACCATAGCTCATAGGGTGTCTTGTTTGAATCTTTCTTCAGTTGTACTTGGTTCAATGTGTATACATTAGTACTAACAACTTCTCTCCAGTATATTGTGCAATATCTTTTTCAATCATCAGTGTTCTAGCACAATCAACAATAGATCTATTCCTCCTTTAAATAATTCCATTTTACTGGGGTGTTCTCAGTGCATAAACCTATCTTTTAATTCTATGCTCATTATAAAAGTTAGTGAATTCATCAGAAATCAACTCACCACCTCTATCTAATCTCAAGCATTTTAACTCTTTTCCACTTTATCTTTATACCATTTAAACATCTTGAGAGCTTCCAATTTTTCTTTAAGAAACATAACGGTCATCATCCTAGAGTAGTCATCAACAAATAAAATGAAATATTTGTCACCATAATAACTTTGAGTTCTATAGGACCACACAAGTTGGTATGAACCAACTCCAAAATATCATTAGATGAATAGTTCTTACTCTTGAAACTAGATTTTGACATCTTTCCTTTTTTACATTGATTACACATGACATGGTTAGGTTTAGATAATATCGGAAAGCCTCTAACTTTTCTCTTCTTACTAATTTTAACCATGTTGTAAAAATTCATATGACATAATCTTTTGTGTCGTAACCACACATCTTCAGTTCTAGCCAATAAACAAGAAGTTTTAGTATTGTCAAGATAGAATAGATTACCTTTTGATTGTTCACCAGTACTGACCAACTTTCCAGACTCATCATAGATTTTCACCTTTCTACTTTCAAATGCAACTTGGTGATCTGAGTTATTCAGTTGTGCTACACTCAAAAAATTTTAGTTAAGACCCTTCACCCAATATGCATTCTCAGATCTAATCTTATTGTTCAACAAGATAGATCATTTTCCTTTTACTAGACAAGGTGTGTCATTTCCCATTTTAATAGATCCACTATTATAATGTTTAAGATATTCCAATTTTTCCTCATCACCAGTCATATGATGTGTATAGCCACTATCAATAATCCAAGTATCATTCTTGCTAACTTTAGAAATAAGTGTTGTTTCAACATACCTTTCTTCTTCTTTTGAATCTTCTTTCAAAGCAATGAATACCACCTCAATGTCTTCATTAGTGTCAGTTTTGGTGTCGATGTCATCATCAGCATCTTCAACTACATATCATGATTTCTTGCCTTTGTCTTTGTAGTCTCGGTTGTTTCTTCTATCAAACTATTGGTTGCCTCTCCTATCTCAGTCATCTCTCCTATTAAACTTTCTTTCACCAGCTCGGTCATTGTCTTTTTCATCTCCTTTCTTGTTAGGACATCTATATGCAATGTGACCAATCTCTTTATAGTTAAAACATGCTAGAGGTAATTTCCCCGTGTACCTTCCTTTACCCTTTTTTAGTCTTATATTCATTAGTGCTTCGATCTCTTCAAGTTCATATTCATCACTATTACTATCACTCTCATTTCTTATCATGTGTTGATTGCTTGATTTACCAATCTTCAAGGATGACATAAATGCAAAATCAATACTCGATACAATATTGTTATGAAAGATATTCAACTCAAAAGTAGTCAGTTTACTGATTAGGCTATCAAGTGTAAGAATGTTACCCAATGCTGACCTCATTTCATAAATTGCAGAGATTCAGATAGCATAGATAGGCATCAAGGTTCTAAGAATTTTACTCACAATAGTGTCTTCATCAATAATACCTCTTGCTCCTCTGATAGCATTAACAAAATCTTTAATTTTGTTGTTGTACTGTGAAATGTTTTCTCCTTTTTTCATCTTCATGTCATCAAAATTTCCTCTAACACTTTTAGCTCTTGCCCTCAGCACATTTACATCTCCTCCATGAACTAGTGCAAGTTTGTCCCACATTTATTTAGCATTATTACATGTATTGATATCTTGAAATTAAACATCTGATAAGGTAGAAACAATATCTATCATTGTCATATTATGTTCATGTCTATCTCTCAACTGATCAATAGTCAAAGGTCTGATTTTGGTTGTATGTAATCATTGGTCAAGTAGAATATAACATCTTCACCGATTCTAGATATATGCAACTTCATTCTTCTTTTCCATGTCAATAAGTTGTCTTTGTTTATCTTAGACACCTCTCTTTTATACATCTTGTGATCTTTATCTTAAGTCCTTCAAAATTTCCTTCAAAGAAACCAATATGCTTTGATACCAATTGTTAGATAACTGGGGGGCGCTGAATCAGTTAATTTCAGTTATCCTACAATCCTAAAATCCCAGATGTATATATTCAAACTTTTTCAATCAAATAATCAACTCAGTAAGATAATAACAATATCTTTTTCTTCATTCACCGATTGACAGTCAATTCAATAATGTGTCTTACCGACTAGTTTAGATATGAAATGTGTAAAGCAAAATAAAAATTCAATCACATCAAATACACATAACACATATATTTTTAATGTGGAAACCTTGTTAGGGAAAAACCACCTAGGACCGGTAACCCAAAATAATTCACTCTTCTAAAGTGAGCTCGGTTAGGAGCCAACCCTGTTAAAGGTTATAAAACACATTGTAAGGTATGACCTGGTTAGAGGATTTATCACTAATATTTCTCCCTTGACCAATATTCACTATGGGGTCAACAAGACAATAATCAACATTCATTGAATGTCATACTAAAATAGAAAAATACTGTTAAGTCCACTCGGTTAAGAGATTTTGCTGTAACAATGGTTAAACTGATACAGTAATAATTTGATTCAAATACAACTATGATTTGCATATTTTTAGATCTATGCTAAGCACAAAATACCTCTCTTGAACAATAATCAATTCAATTCTCCATATCCTCCAACTTATTCAACTCGGTGTATGCTTCTCTAATGCTTGGCAATGCCTACAGTTCAACTCGGTTCTGTCTATAACCAATTTGATCAGTAGTGCATGAAAAATAGTTCTTTCGCGTGAATTCTCTTATAGTCTTTTCACCCAGACTCAATAATGAATCTCATGTCTCTTTATAAAATAGATATTATAAACCATTTTCTTCTCATCCATTAGATTTTGCCTCTTAATCTCCATCATTCATTTTTCCACTTCAAGCTTCCTCGGTAGTTGTTTCAATAACATGTTTCATTCTCCATTTGATCATTCTTGAATTTTGTTAACTGTTGTATCATCATAATAAACTTTATCTTCTACCTTAGAATCATAAGCATCTACTAGTTCATCAATTTAGTCGTCTGATATAAACTTTATTTGTTTCTTTCACTTAGTCAATACAGAGTGTGACGGTGAATACTAACTCAGTTATTACTGTTACTTGGTATACACTACACTAGCTCGATGTATACATAAATATTCAATTATCAACCACATAAACTTGTTCAATTTTGATCTTCAATTTATAACAGAATCATGTAACATGATACAGTCAACAACATGATGCCATAGACTCATCAATAAGTTACCAAAGGTATACCATATCCATATATGTCATATCCATCTCATCTTCATGTAGATATCTCATTTCTTTACCATTTTTCTTCCTTAGATGTTTGTAACCATCATGATAAGTATAGTCAAAACTAGTTGACATCAATGATAACATATTGACTGATTTAATTATCTTACATATTACTTTAGTATCTTGGTGACCATTAATCATTGTCTTTCACTTATCCATTCATTCCATCAAGATATTCAATGAGTTGTAGGTTAACAAAAGCCAGTTTGTTCTTCGTAAATAATATCAAGGAGTACCTTTTTTATTCTATTTTCCAGAGTCTTTGTAAATAACTTATAAATAGTATTACATAAAGAGATCAATTTGAATCTATCCAAACTCTCTCCATCTTCTACTTTGGGAATTATGGCCAAGAAATTATTGTTCATTTCCTTCAGAATACAACCTAAATTCCTAATGCTTTCCAAGACATTCATAATGTCCTCCCCTAAGAAGGACCAGGAATACTAGTAAAAGAAAGAAGGGAAACCATCTGGTTCGAGTGATTTATCTAGGTGAAGTTAGTTTAGGGCTAGCTCAACCTCCCCCTTTGTGATTTTTTTATTTAGTGCTTTTTTTTATCCCTTCTAATAATAGAGGGGATGTTACTAAAAAAATTATTTTGGGCATTCAGCTCTAAGGAATCGCTATTTAACAAGTTATGGAAGTAGGTGATTACCTCCACCACTAGCTCCTCTGGCTTATCTACCATTTCACTATTAGCCATCTTAAGAGTGCCTATTCTATTAGTTTTCCTTCTAATCCTAGTTCTATTATGAAAACATTTGGTGTTCTTGTCTCCTTCCTTTAGCCAAGCCTCTCGCGATTTTTGCCTCCAAAAGATTTCCTCCTTCACCAAAATATCCTCATATTCATTTAATAAGGTTTTTTCTCTCAAAAAAATTTCCTGATTCATACCTTCCTTGAAAACTAACTCGTTTAGTTCATGATTTTTGTTTTCAATCTCAGCCTTTTGTGTAAAAATATTCTCAAAACACTCCTTATTCCATTGTTTTATTCGGTTCTTTACTACTTTTAGTTTTTCCATAAATACAAAGGCTTTGGAGCCTTCAAAGGCTACCTCCCTCCACAACTTCTCTATCAGGTCATTCAACCCATCCTCCTTAAACCACTTTTTTTCAAATTTAAACGGACATCTAAATGGATTAGTTATTTCCTTCATCCATAAGGATACTAGAAAATGATCTGATCTTGTGTTTGGTAGGATCATAGATTCTAACTCAAAATAAAACTCCATAAGATTCCCTTTAAAGAAGAATATGTCAAGTCTCTCTATAATGTAACTAAAGCCTGATCTCCTATTAGTCTAGGTAAAGGGCTCATTATTTGATTTTATATCCATTAATTTATTATCATTGACCTGATTTCTGAATGCCAACATAGTCTGGGAAGATCTTCCTAGGCCTCCAAACTTTTCTTTCTCATCTAAAATAGCATTAAAATCCCCCCCCCCCCACTATAAACAACTCCCTAGGATTCAGTTGGACAAATTTAGTAATCTCTTCCCAAACACAAACTTTTTCATTTAGGGACACAAGGCCATATATGTTTATTAGTATCCATTCCAAATCCCTATTTAAGCTTTTAACCTTACCTCCAATCCAGAATCTACCCCCTAACTTAACAAAACTAGCTCTCCTTGGGTTCCACAGTATACCAAGGAAAACCAAGGCCCCCACCAAAGGTTCACAAACAACTTCCCAACCTCCTAATTTCCTTTTCATCTTCTCCATCTCTTCACATCCTAACTTTGTTTTTTGTAACAACATAATGTCTACCTTAGATCTCTTCAAAAAGAGAAAAAAATGTGTTGTTTGTTAGGGGTATTTAGACCCCTAACATTCCACATGATTACTCTCATTTCCCCTTGGGAAGGATCTTCCCCTTCCCTTCATATAGGTTCAAAATCTTCACCTGCCTAGCTGTTGATGCATCTTTGAGTCTCAATTCATTCAGGGATTTCCTTCCTCTCTTCTTAAGGTCTTTGGCACAATCAAATTTTTCCTTCCCCTTATCTTTAAAAGCTATGCCTAATTGAGAAGAATTATTATCTCTATTAATTGATACCATATTTACTTTCAAGGATTCCTTGCATGAACTATCCCTTGACTGACCTACATCTTCCTTTGCTATGGTTTGGACCTAATCATCCATCCCATAATCATCTAAGGTACTTGAAAACCTTCTAATCACCTCTTGATTGTTACCAGACATACCATTATCCTCCTTAGTCAACTCTAGACCTAGAAACTTAGACAATTCCTCTAGATCCTCTCTATCTAAAGAATTTAAATCCATATCCTGTACCTTGTCATGATTACCTCCTTATACATCCTTCTTGCGGTCTCCCTCTAAATAATTTTGCTATGTAAGAATTATCTCCCTATTAACCTTAGCTACAATTCTTTCCTTACTATAATCCTTAGCCACAGATCCACCTGACCTTTTATCTATTAAATCAATATTCCTATAGAAGTTCTCCTTATCCATAGATCCTACTTCTATATTGTTAAGTTCTTTTTCTATGAATTTTCTCATAGCCTCAGCTTGATCTTTGACTTGTACTAGAGATATTTTATATTCCTCTAAGATAATTTCCTCTGATCTTGAGCCCTCTCCTACTATAGTGGATGCATTTCCTATCCTATAATCCTTTGAGTCATTGGATTTTCTAGGTCAAGGAAGGACACCTAGCATTACTGTCTATCTATTCTTTACTGACTCTAAAATAAATGAAGGGTCCTTTCTACAATTATTAATTTTAGTATTCTTCAGAACCTCCATCCTCTTTTTGGACTCAGAGGGTTGGGATATAGGGAAGTTGACTGTGAAGCCACCTCCTTCTTCCTTGAATTCAATATGATGTCTCTAGTGGTATTTTTCTTAGGTTGAATTGGATTATTGATCTTTGGCATTTGTTTGAATTATTTTACTAAATTTGTCAAGATAACAAGGTTGATTTTAGACAGTGAGGAGCTGCTCTTAATAGTAATAGGATTCATAGATTTAATTGTGTATGCACCCTAAAATGGTCACCTAGACTTTGGGCCCCATTCTTCAATTTATCAATTTCCTGAATCAACACTTGGCAATTTTCAAATCAATTTTCCTTGATCAAATCCTAATTCTATCATTTATTCAATTTTATTCTATGGCTTAACCATTTTATCCTAAGTCTTTATTTAATTAAAAGGAATTCCCTCCCATTTTATTAAATAAAAAGTCCCCACTTTTCCTCTTATCCTAAGTTGCACAAATAAAGCATTATTCTTTTTTTATAAAAAGAAGAAAAGGCCTTTTTATCTCACATGGGACACAAAAGTCAACACTTCACTCTCAATGGAGGAAAATTGTGCACATGGATTGATCCCACTTTCAAACTCCACCCTTGATCAACTCTTTTGCCTCTTAATTTCCATGGTCCATTCCTTTTCATTTCCTTTAAAAGGAGAGCTCTTTTCTCATTTTAGGATCCAACTTTTGAATACTAATCGTATGCTATAGGTTTTCTTAGAGATTTTGGAGATTTGGAGATCTTATTGCTTTTAGTCTTCATTCTTGCATGATAGCTTGGCTTCCATGGCATTTCTAGTTTATCTTTCCATTTATGCTTTTAGCTCACATAGCTTAATTAGCAAGGCTTGTAACACTTCCATTTTCCTTTCATAGCTTACTTTCATTTTCATAGTAGTATAGTTTCATTGCATTTCATTTAGATTATTGAAGATACTAGCATTCTTTCCCTTGTCTCATTGAATCTCCCATTGTGTGGTTGACTAGCAAGGTCATATGCTTCATAGCTCTAGCTGAGAGCAATCTAAACATCCTTGCAACTCCATGCATAGGGAGCTCTAGGTTGCTTTCTCAAGGTTTCCCATTCATGGATTCTCTTGGAAGTAATGACTTAGAGAAGTGCACATTTTGACAGATTATCATATGATAGTCTTCCAGTATCATGTGATATTTTATTATATACCTGTGCGATACTTTTCCAGTAAAAGTATTGTTTGGCCATACAGGTTTTTGTCGCACAGCCATATAGAACTTCATTGCCTGGACACAGTATGATCTGTTGCACAAAGAGAAAGCATCACACCAGTATACTAAGAAGTATTGCGTGATTCTTCTACTGACAAAACTATCGCTCAGGCCTGGTAGTAAGTGATTTTTTTGGTTCTTTCTTGGCAAGTTTTGGTTTGATTGCTTGTTGGTTTCAATTTTTTGTGTTAGGACAGTGTTCTCCTTGCAGATTATTTGATTTTTGATGCAATAATCCTTATGGGGCTAACAAGTTGTGCTTGTAGGTGTGCCCTCATTGCTTGAATATTGGCTAAAAGAATGCATGTCAAAGCTTCAAATGCACAAGGGCTACTAATCCTTTTTGCAAGGCTGCCCAAAAGCATAAAAACAATCAAGTGTTTTCTCATTTATTTCATTTCAAGTGTGGCATATACTAGTTGTTTCTTTCTTAGGCACTTAAGATCTTGTTGTAGGATTATTTTGGCGGTAGGAGAGTATGCTCTTCACCCTTGTGGTGAACCAAAAATCTTGACCCACTTCTAGATTTTGAAAGCAAGAGGGTAATTGAAATTTTTTTCATGTGTTTGCGAGAGATTTTTGAGATAGGAGAGTATGCTCTTCACCCTTGTGGTGAACCAGAAATCTTGACCCTCAAAGGTTAATCCACTCTTTGTTTAGCGTAAGATCCTTTAGCAGGCCTACTCTTGAGAAATCAAGAGGAACAACCCAAGTGGGCACAAGCTCTTAGCTGCCTATTTTGACCCACTATAAACTCAAGGCTATCGAGGACACAAAACCTTGGTCGATGTAGTACTTTTCTTCACTTAGTGTGAGTACTTGTGGGATTGTGACCATGAGGAAAATGCTAAGCAAGAATGCTTAAGGTACTCTTGTGGCCACAAGGTCTGTTACTTTCCGCAAGGTAAGGAGTCCCTTTGGGGAGAAAGAGGAGTATTATGAATAGAAGCCCTTACTAAGAACCATAGATAGAAGCTACCCAATTTTTCCACTTAGCATCTTGGTGCAAGGATTGATCCTAGTGGACTAACCTAGATCACCCCAAGACTACTCACCATCTGTGTTCCTTTGGTTGTGTCATTGGCACTTCCATGAAAAAGCCAATATCTATTGTGGGCAACCACTTTGTGTGAGGTGATGGGACATCAAGTGTGGGCCAAGTTGTTAAGTATTGAGCCTTTGTCTTTTTAGGCTAGTAAGTGCTTGAATTATTCTCATTGTGATCTACCCATGTAAAAATTCTTAGACATTAAACATCATGGTAGTACTCATAGGATTTTTTGATTTTGATATCCCAAGTGCTTGTCTTGGCAAGGTTGCTTTTTCCCTTGTGCAAGTGTTTTATGACATGTTTGATCACCTACTATTTGCAAACTTGTCTGATTATTGTTGTGACTATGTTTGAAATTGAGAAATTGAACTATCAAATTACAACTTTGACCAAATTGTCTTCAAAAATTAAGATTTATACACTATTTGGTCGATTATCATGTGACACTTCATTGCTGCACAACTATCACACTACTTGCCTGGATAATATCACATACACTGTCTAGAAAATATCATGCTGCTTCTGGTGAAATATCACACTAGAAAATTGTATCATACTGCTTGCCTGGAAACTATTGCATAGAGTTATTTTGTTGTCTCACAATTGTCTGCAATCTGAAGTTAATTTGTGTCCTATTTCCATTCCCTTTTGGTTGACCCTAGTCAGATCAGGTTGTTTGTCCTATCATTGGAAGCCTATTTGCGCTTGGGATTCTTGTGTTTTGACCCTTTGATTAGTAACCTTTGATTTTACAAGTGATCTTGCTTGGAATCGGTGTGTTAGAAATCGCTCTTGTTGTAAAAGACCAACCTTTGAATTATTTGATAACACACTTGGAGAGTGTTAGTAGTCTCTTGTCCAATTCACTTCCACCCAAAATCAATTTCAATTAAATATAGCCTGGTTAAAATCATCCTCCTGATCCATATGTGTTAGGATACTTATCCGTTGATTGGGCACCTCTATGGTAGTGTTGATTTACACCTTTTGCAATTTTCTATCTCGCCATCTCTCTTTTGGAAAATTGAACACTTTTACTATCCTAGTTTGCTACCAACATTTCTTAGAGTCATCTTATCATCGAGTGATTTTTCCTTTCATGTTAGTTACAACAAGGCATCAAGTGAATCAAGGGAAACAACCTCAAATATTCTTTAACCAATTACCCCCTGTTCAATCTCACCATAGGCGTAAGGGCAATGATCCTCTATTTGACCAATCACCTAGGAGCGAGTCTAAAGTTTGTTTTAAACCTAAGAGAAATCCTAGTGAGTTGATTACCTCCTTAGCACCTTCTCACTTAGATATGGACATGAGTTATACCATGACTCGAAGGGAGAGGGAAGCCATGGATCAAAATCTTGATGACATATTTTAGAGACATAGAGACAACATTCTATTTAGTGAATCCTCTCATGACAATCAGCTAGAATCTGTATGGTAGAAAAATGACCACACTTCTATGAACCATTACATGCAAGGTTGCTCAACAATGAGGCCTCAAAAAGTGGCTCATAGCTCTCTATGCATGGAGTTGCAAGGAACTTGATGGATTTTCTCTCAGCTAGAGCTACAAACTTGTGACCTTGCTAGTCAACCATACAATGAGAGATTCAAATGAGGACAAGGGAAAGAATGCCAATATCCCCAAGAATCACTATGAAAATGCAATGCAATGCAACTAAAATGAGGATGCAAATATGCAAAGTATTCTATGAAAAGGAAAGAACAAGTGTTACAAATCCTTCCTATTTAGACTATGTGAGATTAATCTATTGCATAAAAGGAAATCTACACTAAGAATGCCATTATCATGAAATTATGGAATAAAATATGAAACTAAATGAAATGCAACAACAAAGATCTTCAAAGCTTGGATGCAAGAGTGTCTTCAAAGAAAGCTCCAAATGACCTAGAAAACCTACAGCATAACATTAGCATGAAAAAGATGGATGATGCAAATGAAGAAGAGAGCTCTCCTTTTATAAGAAATGCAAAGGAATGGACCATGGAGATTAAGAGGCAAAAGTCTTAATCAATGGTGGAGCTTGAAATAGGAGCAATCCATGTGCACAAGTATCCTCCAATGGGAAAATAGGAGTTGACTTTATGTCCATATGAGACAAAAAGTGCTTTTTCCCTTTTTGTAAAATAAGAATAATGCTTTATTTGTGCAACTTAGGATAGGATGAAAAGTGGGGGCTTTTTATTTATTAAAAGGGGAGGAAATATTCCTTTTAATCAAATAAAGACTTAGGATAAATGGTTAGCCCATAGGATAAAAATTCAATATATGATCGAAATTAAGACTTGATCAAGAAATTGATAATGTTGAAAATATTGATTTTTGATAAAAATGATTCAGGATTGATAAATCAAATAAATGGGGCCCAAAGTCTAGGCGACCATTTTAGGGTGCATACAGACTCACCCCCTATCAATACCAAATATATGGATGTCCATCAAAGTGCTGAAAGGTATGAAAGATGAGCTCACGAAGATGAGTGGTCACAACACGAAGACTAGAACAATGAACCTTGTGATGCTCATGTGAATGCAGCATATGCCAATGACTTGTTCAAACATTTGAGACCAAGTTCTCCACTTCAAACAACCTCATGGTATACAAGTGAAAGGCTAAAAAGGATTGAATGAGAAAAGAAAGTCTTTTTGGATGAACAAGCTACAAAAGAGGAGAGGTTTAGGCTCCTAGAGGCAGAGAGACAAGCCTTGTTAGAATTGGAAAGAAAAGCCTCTCAAGAGGAACAAGAAATATTTTTAGCCCAATAGCTAAATGCCCAATTCAACAACAGTGGTATCAGTAGTGGAAAAAACTCCCCACCATCTACACCTTCGGGGACCGCACAATGCAAAAGGTGCTCAAGAACCCCTTCAAGATCCCCTAGTCTTAGAAGAAGAAGAATTTCACAACATGCTCACTATAGGAGAGGAACACCTCCTAGGAACTTGAGACAACCCTCGCAACAAGCTCATCATGGTTCCCAACATGGAGGTAGTCACTAATTTTTGATGCTCAAGACTTCATGAGGATGCAACAGGAACCACTCTTCCAACAATATGTGGAGAGGTATCTAGAGAAAAACAAAGACAAGTTCTTAGAGAGCTTGATCAACAAGGGTGCGAGAGTTCCTTATAACTTTGATGTGGATAGAAAATTCAAAAAGAAAAATCCATCTCAAGAAGAAGAAATCTGACAAATGAAGAGTATGATGGAAAAGCTATTGGCTCCTAAGAGCTCATTCAATCTTGACTCAATATGTCCCAATCCTTTTGATAAGATCGTGAGCATGAAGGATTTTCCTAGGAAGGTGGAAATTCCCCAATATGACAAGTATGATGGTAATGGGGATCCACATGACAATGTGCACCAATTCTACATCATGAGATTTGAATTTCATCAAGATGACTCCTATCTCATGAGGTTGTTTCCACGGAGTCTCAAAGGTCAAGCAATGGAGTGGTTTACCAACATAACTCCCCCTGTCAAGACTTTTAAGGAACTTGTTCATAGATTTTTCCAACACTTTGTCTACAATCTTTTGAGATCTGTCACCATGTTGGACCTATGTAACCTAAAACAAAATCAAGGGGAGTCCTTTGTTGCTTTCTTGAAAAGGTGGAGACTGTTAATCTCTATTGAGCATTCAAGGTTGTCATTAGTATCAAAAGATGTTAAACAGATCAGTCGGTAACTTATATTGAGTTGGTCGGTAACTAGAAGAAAGACAAAGCAGTCAGTAAAGCCTTTTCACTAAGCATTACATAGTTTACCGAGCACTAGCAAACACTGACACTGAGAGTCAGTAAACACCAAGCATCGCAGTATACACCGAGCAGTCTATACAGTGTTTATCGATGATCACAGAAAATGGCATAGTAATCAGAAATGGCACATTCTTCTATGCAGATGGTTACAATAGATCATAAAATGGTTTAACAAGATTGAGGAGAATTTATTATAATAGATACTCATTGATTGTAATGTTTATCTTATTTTTAATAGTTGATCTAGGTTAATTCTGCACCATAGATCTTAGGGTTATGATTATTTTTTGTAACCTAATTTTTGTTTAAGCAGAAAAATAGAACACTATATATTCTATATGTTCACATCACTTTTAGAGGTTGATTGAATTGATATATATGAATCACAGAGCACTTGAAGTCATTGCCTAACTTCAAGACAATCAGTTGGGAGGACAGAACAGAGTACCGAGCAGATTCAAAGAAGGCTACCGAACAGAACAAAGCAAAGATCCATCACAGTCAAGGTGATATTTTATTAGAGAATTATAAGATCTGTTTCAGACAATTGAGTTTCAATTAGTAGATAATTTTTCATATTACTTTCTGACAATTGTAATAGAGCTTTGGTTAAATCTCTTAACAGAGTAGACTTAACAGTCTTTTGTAAATCTCTTAACCGAGTGCACACTTCAGTAGTGTTGCTGAAATCCTATAACTAGGTAGATCTAGCTGATCTAACATGTCACTTCTAATAGGGTGAGATCACCAAAAGTGATCAAAACTTGTAGCCTTAACAGGCAAACCTTTTCTATATGTAGTAGTGAAGAATTTGTGGGTGTCATCCCCACCACAGTTTTTACCTTCTAACAAGGGTTTCTACGTTACCAAAATACTTGTGTTATGTGATTGTCATATTGATTTCATGTTTTTTACTTTCTCAAGTTAACTAGATGATTGATTTATGCAATTAGATCCAAGTCACATTGGTCGGTTAATACAGATTGCTAATATAGATTTGAAAGGTATTGCAAGTAAAAATTTTGTAAACACTGATTCACCCCTCCCCTCTTAGTATCTATCTCTCCTAATTCCAACAATTGGTGTTAGAGCATAGTTCTCTTATTGAATAGTTTAACCACTGAAGGGTAAAAGATCTAAGTCATGGAGAGATATAAGCTTGACAAGTCTATTGAGAATTAGAAGCTACAAATGTAGATGTTTGTGGAACAGTATAAACAAGCCAAGGAAGAACTGAAGAAATTACTGGTTGATAGGAAGAAGCTTGTAATCCTACAAAGTGAAATTGGTTATCATGAAGAACCTATTGATGATATATTTGATCATGTTGGATCAAGTTCTGGAAGCATCTCTGACGGATCTAAAAGTATCATCACCGATTTATCTGAAAAGAATTTGCATCTATCTGAACAAGTAAAAGCATTTCAAATCAGTCAAGAATCCTAGATGGTAAGAATGGTGGAAATTATGAACAATGCTAGACAAGATGAACAAGATTGTAATATGGCTATTGAAGACCAAAGAATGATGACTGGACAAGTTCAATCAAAAGAAAGTGAAATACAGAGACTCACTAATCGTAACTTTCAAGTGTCAAATCAAATGATGACTGTCAATAAAGAAATGAACCGAGTAAATGGACAATTATCAAGAAGACTTGAAGATGTTGCAATACTTAGAGTAGACAATGAAAAATTAAGAAATGAATTAAAGACACAAAAGCAACATAATGAAATGATGAAGATAGCTGAGGATAGCTCCAAAAAGATTGATGATTTCCTGACTAATCAAAGAAGAGTTGGAAGTAAAGCTGGTATAGGCTACACCAGTGAAAGAGAATCATCACAACAAGCTAAAAACATCAACAACAATCAAAGTCAGAAACCTAAAGTGTTAGCATGTTATCACTGTGGAAAATTAGGACATATATCAAATGTGTGTAGAAGAAAAGCACAAGGTAAACCTCCTATCACTCCTAAGTTTAATGGATACTGTTACTATTGTGGAAAGTTTGGACATCCTGCTTATGAGTGTAGAGCTAAACAAAAAGATCTTGCTAACAATACCACTATGGAGAAAATATGCTATACTTGTAATAAGCATGGACACACTATAAGAGAATGTAAGGCAAAGATGAAACAAGTCTAGACACCTAAGGAGAAACCACAATGAAAGCCTTACCAACCTAAAAGACAAGGTAACTCATATGTTTGGGATTACAATACATGGACTAATTGTGTTGTATGTGGTCGGTATGGACACATTGCTGCAAACTGTTACAGAAAGGGTCAGACTGGACATTCAAGAAGTTGGACAAGCACTGGAATGGCATGTATGCACTATCACAAGGTCGGTCATTTAAGCAAGAACTACAAAGACCAAGCACCAGATGAAAACCATATATTTGAAAGCGGTTATAACATTGAAGAGATCACAAGATTAAGGAACACTATGTGGAAGAAGGCATCTAGTGAGAATGCTGAGTCAAGTAACACCGTCGGTGAAACCTCATCCATTGGATTGGGTGACATCAGTACTTCTACTTAAGGTGACAAAGGTATGTATGGGACTGACATTTCAAATGATCATATTTTACATACAATTCCTTATATATGATGTACAAATACCAAATCTGCATGAATAAAGATGCACTATGGTTTATGTGTTATGAGCTAACAATGTCATATAGTCGGTAAAAGAAAGACTAAGAGATGATTACCCATCGGTAATCACTATACAAGGTAAACCGATGACAATACAAACTGATGAATAAATCCTATGTTAATCAAGCGGAGAAAATTGTAGACATCATCGAGCTGACAGCTATTTCATACTAAAAGTTAGGTTGAGCTTTTAATGCATGAAAGTTTGAGCAGGAATATCAAAAGGGTCTATAAATATGCTGAAATAGAGTTTATTGTCACATTGCAATTTCAAAGAGCAGAAATTTCATAGAGCAAAGTTCGAGCTGAAAATTTCTTAGAAAGATTGAAAGCAACTAAAGATCGACCTGACGATACTCTTCAATTGAACTGAGTAAGTTCTTTTGCAATTGAATACCTGTTACTCATTTTCTTGCCGAAACCCTAGATTTGATTTATGGCATCGACATCATCTACAAGCAAATCAAACATCATTGAAGAGTAAGTAGAGCTAATTGTTAGAGCTAATTTTGTGGAGGCAAAATTTAAATCTCATCCGAAGGTTACAGCACAAATGGATGATATGGGTGCATTTTCAAGTATTCTAGATAGGGTTTTGCTCACTGAAGATGTAAGGGCCTATATTCACTGCAAGATTGGTGAAGTAGGTGTATTTGAAACTATTTCTTCTTAACAATAGGTTTGTGGACCAGATGGAAGATTGAAGACTGGATACAAGAAAATTGAAGAATCAGGGCTATCACATTTTGTACACCTCCCGCAAACATTCAGCACTGATTGGATAAGAATCATTCTTAGTAGATTTGATAATGAAAAATTTTGGTTGGATAAACCTGTTGAGATTACAAAGAAGATTATCAGTAGGGTTACTAGGTACCCTACAATCGATAAGATAAAAGACTTTCATAGTTCATCTCATCATGATGTAGAGAAGAATACTAGAGCACAATGGGATGATAGAGCATTAAATATTTCAACAATCAAAGACCCAACAGTAAAATTCATAGCTCATGTCATTGGGTATAAGATATTCCAATCCAATAGATTAAACAATGTACCCTGTAGCACCGTGGACATGGCTTATAAGGTTGTGAAGAAAGATCACCAGTTAGATCTTGTGGAGATTTTACTACACCAAGTTCAAGAGAACATGAAAACAATAAGATCAAATAAGTCAAATACATGTAAGTATAGATCACTACTTGTATGTATACTTCTCTATTTGCAAAAATATGTACTTGGCATCGGTGAAGTAAACTAGCAAACTAATAAACCGATAGCTGCACAAATCAATGAAATGATGACAAGTTTACGAAAGAATTTGAATAAGGAATTTGATGCATATTTCAAAGAGTTTAAGTCCAAAATGCATCAAAGGAGCAAAATTCTGAGGGAATTAGTTGATAAATTTGAAAATGACATAACTTTTGTAGTAAGTACAGATTTCTCTATGATCAAGGCTGTAGAACCTATAATTAAATGGTTGGCACCAATGGGATATGAAATGAACAAATATTTCACCTTGAAATCTATTAATGCACTATTGGCACTACCGATAGACATCACTACCACTCGGTTCGGTACTTATGATGAAGCAAAGTAAAGAATAACTACCGATATAGAGATTGGAAAAATGTCTCATAGGGCGAAGAAAATGAAGAAAGACCTTGCAGTTAAATATGGAAATGTTTTCAACTCACATGAGGAGTCACTGGTAAAAGGAACAATTGAAGGTCAGTTGATTTTAATTGACAAGCCCTATGACAGCGAGGAAACTGAGTCAGACAAGGAGCAAGATACTACACCGGTTCCTCCTGCTAGAGTTGAACAAGAAAAAGGCATGAAGACAAGATTGTCTACTACAACCTCATCCCCTACAAAGCAAGAAGAGATAAACATAAAGAAAATGAAGGCAGCTACACCGAAAAGGAAATATGCAAAAAGGAAGAACAAGCCTGTAGCTAAGGAAACAAAGAAAAGAAGGAGATTCATAAGAAGTAAAGAAGATGTTGAGGAAACTGATAAAGAAGATGACACCACTCAGTTCAAAGTGGTCAAACATAAGGTTGGTACAATTGATGAGATAATTGAAGATATAATTGAGAATGGAAATCTTGTAGATCCAGGCATAGGCAATTTTGACACAATGTCAACTGAGGACAAGACAAAACTAGAACATGCTATCATTAAAATGATGATTAAATTCAAGAGAGTACCAATGGAGTTTGCATGTCAATTACCAAAGGAACTAGATGACAGAATAAATGTGCAATGGGCTATTGCACTAGAAATAGAGAAAAGGAAAAGAGAGAGGTCATTAGTTCATATAGCTACAATTAAGAGTTTTGGTGAAGTAAGTGAATACCTGACAAAGTACCACCAAAGATTTTTAGTCAAGAATCGAGAACTATAGATATTGGATGAGACTGTGGGTGACATTGATGTCACATGTGATTCATTATGGACAGCAATTTTGAAAGCTGAAGAGAAAGCTAAACAAGAAGCATTCCTAAAATTTTCTAAGAAGAGACACAATTCAAAAGGTAAAGGCATTTACGTTGATAATGGTAAGGGAAAGTAGGTACAGGATTCTGGTATATCGGTTACCGAGGTAATTAATATTACCAATACAAAGGAAGAGGTAAAAGTATCATAGGATGCACTGGATCTAGTTGAGATCCACTTGTAGAAGAAAATCAATGACGATGTACTCATTAAGGACATCACTAACGGTGATCCTGATGACTAAGATGATGCAAATGTGACTATTGAACTATACAAAGATGAAGCAACAAACATTTTTGATAGTTTGCTCACATCTTTACTAGGTGAATTACTGATACTTGCTGAGGTAGTTGAAATTATTTCATAGGTACAACCCGATGCATCTCTTCCCAAGCCAAGCAAAGAACTAGCAGAAACACAAGTACCTACACAACCTATAGAGACAAATCAGCCTGATAATACAGAGGCACAGTCCACTGAAGAACCAAAAGAAACTGAAGAACCAAAAGCAACCAAAGAACCAAAGGAAACTAAAGAAACAAAGACAACTGAGGTGAACCCGCTTGACACTTCAACTGAGACTCCTACACCATCCACCAAGGAGTAGAAGAAAGAAGATATAGTGTCGATTGGGAAAGATACTCCGAAGAGTGGAGAAAGAGCTATTGTTCTTACCGAGAAGAAGTCACCTCTTGGAAAGAAGAAGAAGAAGAAAGGAAAAGGGTCGGTCACCATTGATGAAGTGATAATTATTCTAGAATGTGACCCGAGAACTCTAAGCCCTGAAGATTTAATGAAGTATGCGGAGTTATGTTCCCAAAAAGTAGCGCAAGAGTAGCTAAAGCAAGAGCATAAATGAAAAGAAGTTCTGAATGATGTATAGGATATTCTCCAGTAAGTAGTACCTGAAGTGGACATTAATGAGAATACTCCTATTTTAGATCAACTTGCTTTGCTTGCTAATAAGATAAATACACCTAATGTAGATGCTAATAAGATAATTGAAGAGAGGATAGAGTCCAGAATTCAGGACAAATTGGCAGACAAGATCAATCAAGAAGTGGCAATAAAGAAGGTGAAATTATCTGAGGTTATCACCGAGGCAAAATTAGTCACTCAGATAATCTATCAATTATTGGTAAAAATGTGTACTTCAGACACCTTCACTATCAAGGTTAGTGAAAATATTAAAGGTTTAGAAGCAGAAATTTAGTTGAGTATACATGCCACTATCATAGAGCCAAATGCTTTTCTCAAGCATATTCACCGAGTACAGGAACTCCGATGGCTAATAGCAGATCTAAGGAGAAAAGAAGAGAACATCATAGATCAGGTTACAGAGTTACAACAAGAACTCATTCCACACCTGAAGATTTATGACACACATTGTCAAAGCTGAGCAATTAGTGGCAACACCAGAGATTTTAGTGTTAGAAAATATTTTTGACATGCATGTGCAAGTTGGTCTTGAGCAGATTGCTCTTACCAACTTGAAAGAGGAGTGGGACAACCTCTTGGCCTCATTGGAGAAAACCCATCCATCAATTTTTGATAAGATGTAAGTATACAGTATACTTTTTTTGTATTTGGCATTATTATCAAAAAGGGGGAAAACATGTATATGCCAAATAGGTTATAAAGTTTTTGTATACTACATACTACTGAGAGCATGTATTGAGGGGGAGTAGTTATAAAGTTTTTTGGATATGTATATGGCAGAGATATAAGGATTATATAGAACATTTTGTCTCTATACATTTGAAGTTTTGATACTAATTCCAAAGGGGGAGATTGTTAATCTCTATTGAGAATTCAAGGTTGTCATTAGTATCAAAAGATGTCAAACAGATCGGTCGATAACTTATATTGAGTTGGTTGGTAACTAGAAGCAAGACAGAGCAGTCAGTAAAGCCTTTTCACTGAGCATTACACAATTTACCAAGCACCAGTAGACACCGACACCGACAATCAGTAAACACTGAGCATTGCAGTATACACCAAGCAATCTATACAATGTTTACCGATGATCACAGAAAACAACATAGTAATCAGAAATGGCACATTCTTCTATGCAGATGGTTACAACAGATCGTAAAATGGTTTACCAAGATCGAGGAGCATTTATTGTAATAGATACTCATTAATTGTAATGTTTATCTTATTTGTAATAGTCGATCTAGGTTAATTATACACCATAGATCTTAGGATTATGATTTTTTTTGTAACCTAATTTTTGTTTAAGCAGCAAAATAGAACACTATATATTTTGTATGTTCACATCACTTTTAGAGGTTGATTGAATTGATATATATGAATCACGAAGCACTTGAAGTCATTGCCTAACTTCAAGACAATCAGTTGGGAGAACAAAACATAGTACCAAGCAGATTCAGAGAAGGCTACCAAGCAGAACAGAGCAAAGATCCATCACAGTCAAGGTGATATTTTATCAGAGAATTATAAGATTTGTTTCAGAGAATTTAGTGTCAATTAGTAGATAATTTTTCATATTACTTTCTGACAATTGTAACAGAGCTTTGGTTAAATCTCTTAACAGAGTAGACTTAACAGTCTTTTGTAAATCTCTTAACCGAGTGCACACTTTAATAATGTTGCTAAAATCCTATAACTAGGTAGATCTAGCTAATCTAACATGTCACTCCTAACAAGGTGAGATCACTAGAAGTGATCAAAACTTGTAGCCTTAACAAGAAAACATTTTCTATCTGTAGTAGTGAAGAATTTGTGGGTGTCATCCCCACCGCAGTTTTTACCTTCTAACAAGGGTTTCTACGTTACCAAAATACTTGTGTTATGTGATTGTCATATGGATTTCATGTTGTTTACTTTCTCAAGTTAACTAGATGATTGATTTATGCAATTAGATGAAAGTCACATTGGTTGGTTAATATAGATTGCTAATATAGATTTGAAAGGTATTACAAGTAAAAGTTTTGTAGACACTGATTCACCCCTCTCCTCTCAGTATCTATCTCTCCTAATTCCAACAGAGATGTCAGTGTGCTTGTTACTCCAGGACTATTCATGAAAAGGACAAGATTTACATTCTTATTAGCAACTTGGTTCTTGAGATGCGGTACAAAGTTCAAAAAATGGTCTTTGAGTCTTTTGACACCATGGTCTAAACTGCATGCAGAATTGAAGATGTGCTGAAAGAGCAAGGAATTTTGACCAACAAAAAAAACAACAATGGTCAAAACAAACACAATGCTAATAAGGATAAAGGGAAAAACTTGCACTGGAATAACAACAAGCAAGTGGTTAATGAAGGAGTGGTGGAATCTTCATAGCCTAAGGACCAAGGTGTTCTTCACTTATCTAGTGTTGTCCAAGTAATGAAGCTCAATACTTCCAACCAACAAGAGCATAAGCCGAGATATCAAGAGAAGCCCAAGAAAGAGAGGCACCAATTTTCAAAGCTTGGTGATTCTTATGAGGATGTTTTCAAAATGCTTATTGCCAACAATCTCGAACATCCTCAAGATCCTGCAAAACACCATATTCTTGATATAAAACCACATTGGTGGGATGAAAAAGCTTTCTGTAAGTTTCACAATGGTATTGGACATGACATCGAACATTGTTGGAAGCTTAAGCATATCATCTAGGATCTAATTGAGAGTGGAAAGATTCAGATAGATGGGTTGAATACCAATGCTGATCACAAAGCATTCAAAGAGCCTTTGCCTAAATATGAAAAGGGGGAAACCTCTAAACCTAAGGATGGAAAGGTTGCGATCAACTACACATACATAGCTATGGAGAATGTGGTTAACATGTTGGAAGTTGTTGAAGAAAGTGTCAACATGATGAGAGGAAAAGATCCCTATGGTTACGACTCTCCTCCTATATTTGATGAAGGACCCATTTTGGTACTAAGGGGTCCCAACTCTAGGATATCTTCCCAAGCTCTTAATGTCGTCACCCGAAGTCAATGTCATGTTGTCATTAGAGGACCCAACTCAGGTCAGGACAATAAGCCAAAACCAGTGACTTCCAAAACTGCCACCTCAAAATCAGCGGTTATGTTAAAATAATAATAACAAAATATAGAGTTAGGAAATTGTTTAATCAATGAGCAAGGAAAATGAAGATTTACCATGAATTAATGCAAAAAACTAGGAGCATTCACCAAAACCAAGCAACAAAGGAGACAAGATTTTGAAGGGGGAAAAGCTTAAAAAAAACCCTGTGATATTAATGAAAGTGGCAACAAATTCCTAAGAATGAGAGAGAGTGTGTGTGAGAGTAAAGCTCATACAATGATAATCAAGAAGAAGAATCTCATAATTTGAGAGAAGGAGAGCCATCTCTTAATAGAGATGTCAGAAAGGAGTTACATTATAACTCCCATTTCTGTGTATGCCACATTTCACTAGTGTGTGAGACAAGTGTAGGATTCCTCATAAGGAGGAATATCTATTTTCCTTAATAAAGGAAATTACAAATATGACATGTCCTCCCACTTGGACTAGAGGATGAATACATTAAGATACCTTGGTTTATCCTTTAAATACATAAAATACCAAGGAAAGATTAAATTCTAACACCCCCCTTTAATCTTTACTTGGGGTAATTACATCAAGGGGTATCAAACCCAAATTGTTACAATGAAATTCAAATTTCTCTCTAGAAAGAGGTTTTGTCAAAATATATGCAACTTGATCTTCACCTTTGCAATGGATGAGGGAAACTTTCTTTTCTGAAATGTGCTCTCTAATGAAGTGGTGGTGGAGAGAAATGTGCTTTGAATTTGCATGGTAAACTGGATTCTTTGCCAAGGCTATTGCACTTTGATTGTCACAATACAATGGTGTAGGTTCTTGTTGAGGTAGACCCAAATCTTCAAGTATTCTTCTAAGCCATAGAGCTTCCTTAGAGGCATGAGTACAACTTTTATATTCAGCTTCAATAGAATATAGAGACACAGATTGTTCTTTTTTACTTTTCCAAGATATAGAACCTGAACCAAGAGAAAAACAATACCCAAAAGTAGATTTCCCATCATTGGGGTCTCCACCTAGATCTGAATCAGTAAAGCCTTTTAAAGAAAAATCAGAATTTGCATCATAAAATAATCCTAATTTAATAGTCCCTTTAATATAATGTAATATTCTTTTAGCAATTTTGAAATGACTTTGTTGAGGTTTTGACATGAATCTTGAAACTAAACCAACACTAAAAGATAAATCAAGTCTAGTGAGGGTTAGATAAATTAAACTACCTACAAGTTCTCTATAAGGAGTAGCATCTACGAAAGGAGATTCCATATCTATCATTAACTTAGTTCCTAAATCACAAGGAATTGAAATAGGATTAGCATCATTCATATGAAATCTATCTAGGAGATCTTATATTTACTTTGAGAGATAAAAATACCTTTAGGGGTTTTCCAAATTTGCATTCCTAAGAAATAATGTAAGAAACCTAAATCTATCATTTGAAATTTTTGATTGATTTGAAACTTAATATCAGAAATTAACTGGTTAGAACTGGAAGTAAGAATAAAATCATCAACATACAAAATGATAATGATAATGTCAACTTCACTATGCTTGGTATACAAGTTAGGATCTTTTTTACTTCTTTCAAAACCTTGAGAAATAAAGAAAGCATTAATTTTGGAATACCACTCTCTAGGAGATTGTTTTAAACCATAAATAGACTTCTTTAGTTTGCAGACTAAATGTTCATCACCTTGTTGAATAAAACTAGGAGGTTGAGACATATAGATTTCTTCATGCAAATCACCATTTAAGAAAGAACTTTTAACATCCATTTGGTGAATAGGCCAATTCATTTTAGTAGATAAAGAAAGAATAACTTTAATGGTAGGCATTTTAGCAACAGGAGCAAAAGTTTCAGTATAGTCTATTCCTTCAATCTGAGAAAAACCACGTGCAACTAATCTAGCCTTAAATTTACTAATTTCATTGTTGGAATTTAACTTAGTTTTATATAACCATTTGCAGGAAACTAGATTTTTACCATGAGGTAAAGGAACAAGATGCCAAGTATTATTAGAAATTAAACTATCATATTCTTCTTGCATAGCAGTTTTCTAGTGAGGTTGATTTTTAGCTTGAGCAAAGGCTTGAGGATCATTAGAATTAGAGAGAGAATTCATAAGAGCATAATTACAATAGTTTATCCTTCTAGGTTTAAGTCCACCCATTCTAGCAATGTAATCATCACCCTCATTAAGTAAATCTTTAAACCATTTAGGATTTCTCCTAGAATTAATAGAGATATTACTAGGAGGAGTAAATGGATTATTACCATCATCATCATCATCACTACTACTACTGGAAGGGACAAAATCATTAGAAGGAGTATCATTACTATCTATTTATTCATCATTATCCTATTTATTAGTATTATCCTTAGTGTTAGGAGCAGGAACAGAAGGAACATAAACTTTAGGAGCAAAACCAGTGGGTGCAGAAATAGAAATGTGAGGAATAGGGTTGAGAGACAGAGGTTGGTCCTCCATAAGAACTATGTTGATGTGACTAAAATCAGAATCTAAAATTTGAGAATAGTCATGGACACCATTTTCAGCAATACAAACATCTCTAGCTATGTGAACTTTATTAGTAAGAGGATCATAAACTCTATAACCTTTAGTGTTCTTAGAATAACCAACAAAAATATGAGGTTAGTATTTAGGATCTAAATTTTTCCTTTTTTATTTAGGTGTGTGAACATAAGTAGTTGAGCCAAAAATCCATAAATGAGACAAATTGGGTTTTCTACCTGACCAAACTTCTTTAGGAGTTTTATTTGGAAGGGCCTTAGTATGAGTTCTATTAAGAATATAGGTGGCACATGCCATGGCTTTAGCCCAAAATTTATAATCCACATTTCTAGCATTTAAAAAACATCTACCCATTTCTACTATTGTTCTATGCTTCCATTTTGCCACACCATTTTGTTATGGTGTATAAGGAACGGTAAGCTCATGTTTGATAGAAAAAGATCTTAAATAAGAATGGAAAGCATGATTAACATATTCAATACCATTATCAGTCCTAAGAATCTAAATTTTACAACCACTTTGTCTTTGTACAAAAACATGAAATTTAGTAAATGTGTCAAGGACTTGATCTTCACTATGTAAGAAATAAATCCAAGTTCTACGAGAATAATCATCAACAAAGGTTAAAGCATATTTAGAACCTGAAATAGAAGTGTTTTCCATAGGACCTAAAAGATCACTATGAATCAGAACTAACTTATTATTAGCTCTGCAAGATGACTTATGGTGAAAAGATTCTCTGTGCATTTTACCACTCATACATCCATTGCAATCAAACTTAGAAGTAGTAAGCTTAGGTAGTCCCTCTACCATATTTTATTTTTGCATTAATGAGATATAATCAGAATTTAAATGTCCTAGCCTTTCATGCCAAATGTGAAAATCAATAGTAGTGAGAAATGAATATCTAGGAGAAACAAATTGATAAAATTTAAAGAGATTGTCATCATCTAATTTAGCATCAACAACTATTTGATCAGTGTTAGGATCAATGATATGACAATTATTTTTATAAAAATCAACCTTATAATCTTGACATAATTGAGGAACATAAATAAGGTTAGCTTTCAAATCAGGAACATAAAGCACATCATGTAATTTACCATTTGGAACAGAAACATTACCAGTTCCTTCAACTTGACAGCAATGATTATCAGCTAAAGAAATAGGAATATTCGTAGAATCAGGTTGCAAAGAATCAAAGTCTTCCTTATGAGATGTAACATGTTGAGATGCACCACTATCAATAATCCATTCAAGTGGTTTAGAAGCATTAAAATAGACAGTAAAAGAAGAACGAGATTGATTTCCATTAGTTTTTCCATTTGAGTAATTTTGAGAATTACATTGATCATCTTTTTGTTTCTTAAAACATGTAATGCCCCTCCAACCATATCAATCTTGGTTATGCTCTCTAGGAAGTTAGATCGTGTTATAAGTGATTTCATGGCTAAGAGAATGTTCCTTCTTGAGATGGTTTCTTCCTAATCATTATAACTTGACATGTTAATGTGGGAAATAATAATATTGCATAAGTATGTTCCTTTATATCTTCATGTGTGTGTTAGTGATAGGATCACCTGATAGACTTATATGTCTCTTTTAGAAATGCTCATGGTTACCTTAGGTTAATTGATTATAATCACTTAAGGGTTAGATCTATTATCTTCTCTAATAATGTTACTTGGGATTAGAGATGATTAATGCATTTAGGGTTATATGATTTGTTTATCTTGATTTGATAATGGGACATCTTGAGTACATGTCTAATGATTAAATGGGTTTGCAAAAGATAATAGATGGTTTATATTCACATGATTATGTTATGATTCATTATTGTTATACAATATAGAAAAGAGATAATTTTTTTATATACTAACCACACTAATCCAATCATGCCTTGTTAATGTGACTGTTGGAAGAGGGGGGGCAGTCATAGTTACTCCTACAGGAGGTCCACACGATGTCGCACTCTCCCTCCTTGTTTGAAAATTGCTTGTACATATGTACATATATATTGGTGTACTTGGTTGGTTTTGCAGGATGCAGGTACCAGGCATCGACTCCACCTAGCTACATAGGTCTGAGCGTGCCTTTAAAATCTTCAAACTATTGTTGTGTGGAGATATTACCAAGACTACTCTCAAGGTTACCTGTGGATTTAGCTTTCTGTTTAGGAGGTTACCCTAGTTGGGGGATTTGAATACTATTCATGTTATGGTCATATGAATTTTGATGTGATGTTGTTCTGTGATTTTGGTTGTGAGTTAGAATTATACTAGTAAGTATATATATATATATATATATATATATATATATATATATATATATATATATATATATATATATATATATATATATATATATATATATATATATATATATATATATATATATATATATATATATATATATATATATATATATTTTACATGTGTTATATTAATTGTACGTTATATAGGTGTGTGTATATGTGGGTGCACATGCATATACTCATGCTTATATAAATAATAATATTCGTATGGATTTATTGATTGATTTAATGGTATATTACTTAAAGTGAATTCAATGAAGTGTATTAAATAAAAAGTGAAAATAATATTAATAATAATAATAAGAAAGGTTATTTGTATTAAAACTAGCTATCTAGGAGGGAGTTGAACTCTAGACCTCCTAGGAGTTAGGCTAGTTAGTTTCCATGTGTGCTACATGTTTTACTTGATAGTTAATTGTTGAGTTTTTTTGTTATGGCCTCATTCTGAGATTATTTTAATTAAATTTATTAAAACCTTGATTAAGTATTTTACGGGAATGATTTATTGGTTATTCAACCAACTATGGAAGTTGGAGAAGTTGCTTTCTGTAAAGTAACTCCTCCAACCACATAGTTGGAGGATAAGTAATTGAAGATTTTGTGTGCAGAGGGGGATAATTTTTGGGAAGATTGATTTTCTTTTGAGATTGTCTTTGATTGATTACTCCTAAAAAAATTTGGTGAATGTTTATGTGAGGTTGAGATTTTCTGGTTGGTGAAGTCGTCTGTGTGAGGATTTCCTGGAGTTGATTGCTAGAGGAGTATTTTTAGGAGGATATCTACTCAAGGCTAGAAATTTTGCTGAGAGTCTCCAGCCAAGGGATAGATGATTCTCCACAGGACCCCAGGTAGGGTCTAACCTGGGAAGAATCTCCATTCTTCCCATGAGTATGATTGTGTATATGAATGATCTATTACTCAATGAGATGATGATTGTTTACTTTTGTTTGGAAATGGGAACTATATGTGTGTGTGTGTGTGTGTGTGTGTGTGTGTGTGTGTGTGTGTGTGTGTGTGTGTGTGTGTGTGTGTTTGTGTGTGTGTGTGTTTTATTTTCTGTGTATTTGAAATGTGTTTGTGGAAAGTTATTTTATGAATGTTTGTATGTTCACTATGGTGAAACCTCCCTAGGAGGGTAGAAGTGGTTTTGATATTGTAGGATAGTGTATTATACTATCATCAGATGTATTATGAATGCTTCTAGAATTTAGAACTTATGTTTCAACCTTACTGTTTCATATCTATTTATGTGCCACCTTTCTTTTCCCAGATCTAGAATATATTTGTTAGATAGATAGGGAGGGTTGATGGGTTGTTTCTGAAGGAAAACTAGGATATCTCAAATGGGTCATGCTCAGATTCGACAGCCACAGTCCCCATAATTTCCAATTTTACCCGCAAGCCAAAGTTGACAGTCATTTTCTGTAGTTCCTGTCGGTTTAGTGTGTCAACCGAGCTACGTCGGTAGTGTGTTAACCGAGCTAGGTTGGTAATGTGTCAAATGAGCTAGGTCAGTAGTGTGTTAACCAAGCTAGGTCGGTAATGTGTCAATCGAGCTAGGTCGGTAGTGTGTTAATCGAGCCAGGTCGGTAATGTGTCAACCGAGCTAGGTTGGTATTGTGCTAACCAAGCCAAGTTAGTTTAGTGTTAACCGAGCCAGGTCGGTAGTGTGTCAACCAAGCAAAACTGTGTCAACCAACCAATCCATTATAAACCGACAAAGCTAGTATAAACCGAGGAAAATAGGATTCAGACTTTATACAATTATAACATTTAAGTATAAGTTTACGTACTTTAATTTCTTTAATTTCATATACTTTAAGGTATACTTGTATAAAGGGTTTAGGTACCTTTTGAGATGATTGGGATAGGTTTCAGATTCATAGGAGTTAAGATGCAAATTATAATTTTGAGATTTCTTAAAATTCAGACTTAGCCAAATTTCAGGCACAGGAGACTTTTTCCTAGATTTTTGGAATAAGCTATGGAATGTTCTTTTTATGCATGTGGGAAGTTTTATATTGTGTTTTGGCATATGAAACTTTGTGTAAACTTTAAATATGTTCATTTCTTGTTGTGTTGGAATTATATTGAGTATTTAGATGCTTGAATAAGGTGAGTATGTGTTTTAGGGTTAAGGTTGTCCAATGGACTAGGACTTCTCTAAGCTCTCCTAAATGTTTCCCCAAATGTTCTTAGACTTTCCTGTTCTTTTCTATGCTTTGTTTCTTGAAAGTGTTTACGATGTATTTTATTTCATGTATGATGTATTTGTGATGGGTGAAGTTTGTATCATCTATGTACATTCATTACTTGTTTTGTTTACTTATGATGATTTTGGCATCGACTTGAGTTTAAGTTTATGAGGCTAGGACTTATCTCGGTGGCTTGTGTGCACGGGAGGGTTCCTTAGACCTATAAATGAGCCTTGGCAAGTTTTACCTATGCATGTGAAAGGTTTTTCCTTGAGATGTCTTGTGATGGACATTCTTCCAATGGTTCTTGTTATGAATATGGCTAAGGTTAGGACTCACTTTGAGGGCCTGAGTGCACAGGGGAGTTTCCTAAACTGATGGATCAGGACTTGGAAGTGTTATCTTATTTTGTGACTTGTGATGGGGTAAGGGAATAGGAACCTTAAGTGAGTGGCTCACCATAGGTGTTGGAACCTTAAAGTGGTTGCCAGAGGATCCTATGGGTGGGTTTGTAAAAAGTGATAACCTTTAACAATTAACCTGGGAAGGGGGATTCAAAAGATAATGAAAGAAAACATTAATGGCCACACAGACCTGATTGGAGTACCAGGACCAGGGATAACTACCAGGGTGGATCCCTATTCATAAAGGGGGGACCAAGGTTACATGGTTTCCAGGGTGGATCCCAATATACAGGTTGTGTGATGACACTCACTTAGGTGGTTTCCTAGAACCTTAATCTCGATGTTATAGTATGATGATATTTTATGTGCTTTATTATTGTTCTTTTGAGCCTTGGATTTATTGGTAATTGAGACTTAGATTGCCTTAGGGTCTTGAGAGTACCTTGGTTCTATCTCCTAGCATGGGGGGTGGAACTTTATCAGTTTCACATGGTTGGGTGGCAAATCTCTTTCGAGGTATGTTCATGGTTCGTGTCGTGGCTTGGATTCTGAGTGTTCAGTGGTGAAGATTCTATTCTCGTATCATGTATCTCTATCTTTTGTTATCAAGATGTAAAAATATATTATAAGCCCTTGGGCAACTTGATGTAATTATCTTTCTATATGCCTTCAGGCAATGTGCAGTAATTGTAATTATGTTTGTAAAAGGAAATTATAATAAATAAGCTATGTATTCGGGAAGGGTATAATTATGAATTTAAAAAGGGGATTGAATATGGTTAAATCAATGAGTAATTCCTACTTTATATCTCTTGTGAATCTTAAATGAAATTGGAAGTAATGGTTCTATGCAAACCTTTGTAATGAAAGTACTTATGGATGTAAACTTCTTTAAAAGGAAACTTATTTTGATATTTGGTTAGTGAAAAGATGTGCTAAGGGTTCAAGGGTATCTCCAGGTGAAATAATAAGGAAAAAGGAAACATGTATGTTATTGAAAGAAGTAATGGATGTGATTTCTTAAATGTATATTTCAATGTGAGTGATGTCGGGTTATTCAAACTAGGTTTTAATATAAATCCTTTATTAGATGTTTTACAAGGTTATAGTTGATAGTTTTGGTGGAAGTTAAACTTGTGGTAAAAATGATTCATTAAATGGTGTATGTTGGTTATCAATATATGGTTAAGTACTTTACATTCTTGCTATTATTATATTGAAAATAGGAAGTAAGGACTCTTAATGGAAAAGCTTTTTTGAGTGTAATTGAGTGGAGCATTGATAAAATTAAGGAGTAAATAAATATGAAAGAATAAATGTGCTTAATGGATGTGATAAGTAATGTGTGCTTGTTTCTCTTCTAAAGGTAAATTACGTGTTAGTCGGTAAGGAAAATTAATTCCGCTAGTTCATTAATGTAATTGGTTTTGATGTGAAATAGGATCAATGTAAATTGGAGTTGAAATGGAAATAGAATTTGTTTGATTAAGTAATAAAATGAAATACTTGAAAATGGAAAATGAATTCATTAAGGGAACCTTAAGGAATGTACTTGTGAATGGTAATGATGTTATGTTAGAATGTAAAAAAAAATTTGTTAGTTGTAATTTTAGGTCATAGACCTGATTCTTTATGGGTTCCCTCGCGGGGACATTACAAAACAATTATGAATTAAGTGACCATCTTTACCGCAATAGGTGCAATGAGACCTATTTGACTTATTATTACTATGATAGTTATTGGAAGTCCTAGAATTGTAATGATCATTAAATTGTTGGCTTGAGTTATTATTTGAATTATTAGTATTGTTAGATCTTTGATAATTTTGGTTATTAGAAGATCTATTATTATTATGAGATTGAGAGACATAAGCATGTTCATGAGATTTAAGTATGCCAAATTGAATTAATTTAGCTTCCTCTTGATGCAACATATTTTGAAAAATAACAAAAGTTAGTTGAGATGCTAAAGAAGGAATAACTAACTGAGAATAAATATTAGTGATAAATTGTTGGAACTGTCTAGGAAAAAATTTATGAATGATTATATAGATTATCCTTAAATCAGAAAGAGGAACTTGTAAACCAGTTAGTAAAACTTTAATAGAATCAAACTTAAGCAAGAAATCATCAACAGAGTTGAAATCAGTATACCTGAGGTCTTCAAGTTGGTCTTGAAGCTGGATTTTTTGAGTCTCATCTGCACTATCATAGGTATTTTTCAAGATGTCCCAAGCCTTATGGGCTTGTGTACAAGTAGAAATTAAGACATACAACTCAGGACTTGGGGAAATTTCGATTAAGCCAAGTGCTTCCTCATTTTTTGTCTACTAAGCAGTTTGGTCAGCTTGAGGAGCAGAGGCTGCTAGTTTGGAACTGGCATTAGTGGCAATATCTAAAATGTGTCTAAATCTAAATATGAAATTCATGTGTGTTTTCCATGCATGGTAGTTTGTACTAGTTAAATTAATTTCTGGCATCAGGGTAGTCATGCTTGAATACAGGATCTAAACTAGGGAAAAAATAGAGAAACCTTAACATAAATACAAAAAGAACTTAAATCAAACTGAATATACTTGCATGCAATGGTAGAAAGCTATAAAAGCTTACACCAATGAGGCATGCAAGAAAAAAATAACCAGAGGAAAAAATGGAAACTATGAACACTAAAGAGAAATAGATCTCAGTTAAGCTGTTATTGATTAACAGATAACACAAGAATCTCTTGCATGCAAAGCAATGAGTTAAAGAATGAAACTCAGATAAATGAGAACAGAGATGAACCTGCAAAGAAACGTTAGGAAACGGTTATTAAAAAAAGTAATAAAAAAGATTCAACCCTGCAATAAAACGTTAGTAGAAAAAAAAAACTAGGAAGAAAAAAATGCTAGATTAGAGAACTGTAATAAAAATGAATTGACATTAACTAAAAACTTTAGCATTTAAATAAAAAAAGTAACACAACCAGAATGAAAGGAAAAGATGCAAAAATAAAACTCTTCAAACAAGAGTTTAATATAAAAAATAAACCTTATATACTTAGCTAAAGAAAAAACTCTTGGCACTAAAAAACCTACTGAAATAAGTAAAACAAAAAAAACTAAGAGACTACAAGATCTTGATAGTTTCAACAAATATAAAAATGCAGTGAAAAAGATATATGAAACTTGTTAGATTAATAATAAATACACAAATATTTGATGCAGAGATAAACAAGAAACTAACAATAAAAAATTCCACTCAGCAAACAATTCAAACCTCTCAAGATCAACTCCTTAAGAATATCACAAAGATGAAACAAACTTTAAATAACTTAAATTTATACTAGATAAACTTTGAAGGAAGTGAGCCGAGAGGCAACCAGCCACCCAAGCAAAGCTGGACACGAAAAAAAGAACAAGGTTCAAAAAGAGAAGTATTATGTCAAATCGCCCTAAAGGATTCTTTCCTTGTTGCAAATCCTAGAAGAGTGATTTACCTTCGAACAACAGAAATTTTCATAAAATGATGTGTGTTTAGAAAACATGTGATTCAAATAAAGAAATCGCATCACGCTTTGCTTTGCTACTCTGTATATCTGATAATCCACCACAATACATTGCCAGTCATACAAAATATGAATGAATTTAAGGTTCTCAGATTATTAAGTATAGGAAATTAGTTACTACCATACACAATGATGTCAACAAAGCTATATGATAATCTACAAACAACAATGGTAACAGAAGTAAGCAAATAATAACTAAATCAATACAGAACAACATGCAATCGATAGCATGCAGAGGAAGAAACACAAAATTGAGGACTAGAGATATTTAAAACAAATAGAGCTCTCTTAAAATGCCCCTGCTAACTGGTATTCGTCCCCCTCGCCTCTATGTTTTGCTTCGCCAGTGTGAGTACAGAGGCTAGAAAGAGAAGAACTCTAAACAAATGAAACAACAACTCGATAATAATAAAATAGATCCTTCTCAAGTCTTGATCGCTAATAACAAACTAAATCTTATGCAAATAAAGAATGCGACAGGCCTTAACCCTTGAACACAACAAACTAGATCTCATGCAATAAAGAATGTGTCTGAAAAGGAAACTAGACTACGAAAATTTATGAACACTTTATTGCCTTAACTCCCTGCAAGCAAAAATGGAAATCATGCTAACAGCAGCCTCGAAGGTAGTATGATCGGCCATAGACTGAATGGTGGTGAATGAAACTCGATAATGCTCAAAGAAATCTTATCCAAGCCACAGACGAAACTAAACAAGTTATCAAAAAAAATTTAGATTCACTACTCTACCTCCAAATGTTGAAAACACATACAAAGAAGATGTCTAAGAGAACAAGGAACACAATGCACCAAAAAAAAGCCAACCTGCTGGAAGGTGCGATGGAGATGATAGAGATTTGGCCGAAGATGAAAGCCAAGCAATGGGAGTACAAGTGCCGTCAAATCCCACACTCAACTCCTGTAGCCTAAAACACCAGAATGAGATAGATCAAAGCTACGCTAATCTAATATTAAGCACCACAAGAAAAAACTTGAAGATAAAACACAGACCAAAAAAAAAATGGCCAGTAGTGAAACCAGCATGCAAAGCTATGAAGCATAAAACCGCAAGACAAAAATAGAAAACCTGAATACAAACTTAACAAAGCTATGAAATACAAAGAGAGAGCAACGCAGAGAGTAGATATATCACTTCAAGTGCAATCGTCAATAAGCAAGGAGAGAACTGCAGAAAGGAGGCACTACTCTATCAAAAAAATAAATTCAATAGTAATAAAGAATAGAACACATTTAATGAAGAAACAAATGCATGCAATGAAGGATACAACACATCAAACACCTACAGAGAGAATAAAACAAAGAAGGTAGGAACACATGCAATGATTAGGGAAAAGAAACAGCTGAAAAGAAGAGCAATCTAGAAGTGCACAATACGCATGCAATGAAAAAAACCTCACCAAGAATACAATGAAATGGAAAGTGCATGCAACAAAAAATAGAAACAAATGATAGCAATTTGAAAAATATATTATGAACAGATATGAACTGAAATTAGAAAAAGGAATAAATTTTTAATCCTTTTAAATCTTTTAAAAAAAGATAATTAATATTAATTTTTAAATTCTCTTAAGATTTTGATATATTTATAATATAATTTTTTGATTATAAAATTTTTGATAAATATTATATTTATCAATAAAGTATCCAAACCTACACAAATAAATGTAACCAATGGAAAAAATTGGGTTTGGCGGTAAACAAGCCAAAACCAAAGAAAAATTCAATTTTTTTCCTTAATTAGATTAGTTAAAAAAAATATATATGTAATAACTCTCTCAAGAGTCTCCGATATTGGAGTGCTCCAAAATATGGTAGCTCCTTCACCTGTACACTCAAAACAAGATTAAACCAACTTGGTCTGATACCATGTTAAAATAATAATAAAAAAATATAGAGTTAGGAAATTGTTTAATCAATGAGCAAGAAAAATGAAGATTTACCATGAATTAATGCAAAAATCTAGGAGCATTCACCAAAACCAAGCAACAAAGGAGACAAGATTTTGAAGTGGGAAAAGCATAAAAAAAACCTCATGATATTAATGAAAGTGGCAACAAATGCCTAAGAATGAGAGAGAGAGTGTGTGTGAGAGAAAAGCTCATACAATGATAATCAAGAAGAAGAATCTCATAATTTGAGAGAAGGAGAGCCATCTCTTAATAGAGATGTCAGAAAGGAGTTACATTGTAACTCCCATTTCTATGTATGCCACATTTCACTAGTGTGTGAGACAAGTGTAGGATTCCTCATAAAGAGGAATATCTATTTTCCTTAATAAAGGAAATTACAAATATGACATGTCCGCCCACTTGGACTAGAGGACGAATACATTAGGATACCTTGGTTTATCCTTTAAATACATAAAATACCAAGGAAAGATTAAATTCTAATAGGTTAATCCAAAGTTGAACTATAATCTTGTTGATCAATTGCAGTGAACCCCAGCTCAGATTTCGATCTTTGAACTCTTAGAATTGTCCCCAAGACACAAACAAGTCCTTGAGGATGCTTTGTGCACGGCCAATGTTCCTAACAACTTAGATGTTGACCAATTCCAAAATATGGTCAACCATCTTGCCAGCCCTCATTACCTAACCTTTTTAGAGGAAGATGACAAAGCTTTGAGCCACCCACATAATCTCACCCTTCACATTGAAGTCATGATTCATAAAACCCATGTCAGGCATGTGTTGATAGATGGGGGTGCTGGGCCCAATATCTATACTTTAAGTCTTTTAAAAACATTGGGTTATTCTGAGCAAGTGATCGACACCAGAAAGAGGATCACTAGAAAAGCCTATGATGAGGTAGAAAGAAGTTCAAAAGGGTTGGTTGTTCTCCCTGTTAGGATTGATCCTATTGAGAAAGACATCTTGTTCTAAATTGATGATGTTGGTCCTCTGGCATACAATATCTTACTTGGTAGGCCATGGATCCATGAGATGCAAGCAGTGCCATCCACCTACCATTAGTGTGTTAAGTTCCCCTACAATGGAGTAGAAGTTTGTATACCTGGGGATAGCACCTTATCTGTCAATTCAATTTCTGCAAGGACTCATGTTCCTCTCAACAGGGAAGTAGATGATTTCAATGCGACCCTAGCATAATGCAAAGATAGGCTTAAGTCCATAGACCTTGGTATGGGGGCGTATCAACTCGACTCCTTCACACAAATTCTAGTCTCACCTCAGTCTTATGGAAAACCCTCACAGGAAAAGAGACCTTCCTCTTTAGCCATGTCCTTGTTTGGCACATTTGTAGAATCTTCAGTACCTATCTAGGATGAGAAGGAAGAAGTTCCTGTCAGAGATTAGATCTATAGAGAAGATAAATACATGCATAATGAGAACTTCTCTCCCTCTCCTAAAGCCTATGGAAGAGGGTACACTTTTGTCAAAAATATGGGCTATCTAGGACATGGTCCTCTCAATCACAAGTTAGATGCTAGAGTTGAACCTCTCAATCATGCTCTCTTTAGATGCAGGTCTAAAAAGATGGTTGGCCTAGGATTTGAGACCCCTAAAAAAAACACTGCTCCTATCCTTGGTGAGATGGATAGTGATGATGAATCCAAGTATGTGCCCAATTTGACAAACCAATAGGATATGTGTGAAGATTGGATCCCTTCCACCAATCTCCTTTGGGGAGATTTAGACAATCCAGTTGCTCATGCAACAGTTTCAAACATAGAACAAGAAGAATCAGACGCAGAAGACCCTATCACAGAACATGTTACCTTTGGTGACATTAGAGCCTCTACCTCAAGGCATCATAAACATGCATGGTGTAAGCATCCCAGTCAGGATTCAGATACGGATTCACACAAATATGAATGGGAGTCTCTCTCAGATTCTTCTATAGTTGACAGGGATGTTGATATCATCCATGCCTATAGTTCTCAACTTGCGGTAGCTAATGAGTTGTGCATAGGATTAGAAGATTTGAATCCACAGGTTTCTTTAGTGGATAATTATTTTCTTGATAGGACTAATCCTAATTTGGGTCACTTAGGAGGATAATTGATAGACCCTGACCCTACAATCACCAGAGATGATCCCATCCATATCCACAACATTGAACCAGTCATTGATTTACCCCTTGCCTATCCTCACCTCATTGATTGGTCTCAACGTTATCAAGAGCCTACGCTCCTAACTTTCCAAAATGACTATGAGGTAGCCTATTACCTAAACACCATTGAACCCATAGTCTCTTCCACTAGCGAGTGAGCTACAAGCATGATAGAGCCTAACATCAAGTACCTTACTCAAAAAATAAAAGGAAAAGAACAATAGAATAAGAGTTTTTATGGTGAAAACCACTGTGTGGCAGTGTCAGAACCTAAAAAAGTAAAAATAAATGACATATCCAAAGGTGAAAACCTCTTTGAGGTGCCTGAGGATGAGGTACTCGATCATCTCCCAAGTTACTGATGAAGGGTGATCCCTTAATACCACAAACACATAACAGATATAGAGAAACAACAACAATATGCCAGAACAGAAAATTGGCTTCTTATTATCTCCACAAATGTGGAATTACAAACTTTCAGAATTACAATATGCAAAGCCACATGGGCATTCCCTTACAATATTCTGTAGGAAAAAGCCTCGAATCAATACCCAGATCTACTACCCAAAACTATTCTGAACTGCCTAAGACAATAATACGGCCTTCCTTATATAGGCAATTTCCACCGCCTGGGAAGGTTCCAGAATTTTAAACAATAAGGCCGACCAAACTTAGAATTATTTTTATTTTACATTTCATTACATCACAGTCGGCTCAAGATAACCTTTGAAACCCGAACAAAAATTTTGAAGAAAATTATTTTTCACCATTTCAGGTGGCCCAACTTTCGAAGACCATAAGTCATCACCAATTGACCCGCTCGGCTATTATAACCCCATTTCGGAAATGCCATGAAGCGCTCTACAGGCTTGACCCGCGCAAGCGCCCGTCACCCAAATTTTCAACCTCATTCGGGGCCTCTAAAGCCTTCAAAACTGAGTTCAAAGTTTCTGTACCTTGCTACCAATACCGAAAATCTTCAATATCTTCCAATATACACTTGATCTGGCAATGAAACTTTACTGGCAGACTTATATGACCAAAATCAACCTCCAAGAAAGAAATCAGATCATTTTGAACACATACAAAAATTACCAAAAATAGTAACTTTCCATAAATAGCAGCTCTGCACAAAATAGCCCTTATTGAATATAAAAACAGAAATATTTTTGGGTGATGCAAGATTGCTCTTACACCCAAGATGCTCCTGCATCAGACACCCGGGGTAATTTGAGAAGTGACCCTGTCACGACTTAGGTGTCCAGAGGAAAACCAAGATGGTTAACCTCCTCCTTTGTCAGCCATGATGAATCTTCAACAGGTCATCCTTTCCACTTGACCAGATATTCTTCATATGTCATGTTCCTTGTGCTTCTGCCAACACGACTATCCAGTATATCTTTGATCTCCTTAGTGTCTGAACTAGTTGCTGGAATACTCCACTGTGCTACTGTGATCTCATCTTCAACACCTCCCTCATGATACTTTGTCAGATCTGAAATGTTAAACACTGGTGAAATATTTAGCTCAGTAGGCAATTCTACCTCATATGCATTTCCTGAATCATGTTTCTTCAGTATCTTACATGGCCCAAACTTCTTCATTTTCAGCTTGTTATATGTACCAACTGGAAACCGCTCCTTCCGCAAATGAACCATGACTTCATCACCAACCTGAAATTCCTTATACCTCCTTTTCTCATCTGCCTTAGCCTTATACTGTGTGTTCATCTTGGTAATATGCTTCCTCACCTCCCCATGGATGTTCTTCAAGTGTTCTGCAAAATCTTCAGCTTCGGCACTGCTTATTTCTCCTTTATCTATCTTCCTCAATTCAGATGCATTTCTTGGACTACTTCCATATACAATCTGGAATGGTGATTTACCAGTGCTCCTGTTTACAGAATTATTGTATGCAAATTCCGCTTGTGGTAAAATCAAATCCCATCCTGTTGGCTTATCTCCAACCAAACATCTCAGCAAATTTTCCAAACTCCTATTCACCACCTCTGTCTGTCCATCAGTCTGTGGATGATGTGATGAACTGAACTTCAAATCTGTCTTCAACTTCTTCCACAATGTACGCCAGAAATATCCAACAAACTTAGTGTCCCGATCTGAAACTATGGTCTTTGGCAAACCATGAAGTCTCACTACTTCTCTGAAAAACAATTCTGCTACATGAACAGCATCATTAGTCTTCTTGCAGGGAATAAAATGTGCCATCTTTGAAAATCTATCAACCACCACAAAAATTGAATCATGTCCCCGCTGAGTCCTTGGTAAACCAAGAACAAAGTCCATGCTGATATCCTTCCAAGGCTTCTCTGGTACAGGTAATGGCTGATACAATCTTGTATTCTGCTTCACTCCTTTCGCCATCTGACATACTCTGCAACTCTTTACAAACCTCTTCACATCTTGCTGCAACTGCGGCCAATAATAATTCTCACTAACCAAACCAACGGTTTTATCACGACCAAAATGTCCAGCCAATCCTCCGCTATGATTCTCCTTGATGAGATTCTCCCTCATAGAACTTCGTGGAATGCACAACTGACTCCCTCTGAATAGCATATCATCCTGGATGATGAAATCCAACCATTTCATCCTGTCTAGAGTAACAGGTTCTGTACAAGCTTTCCAAGCTTCACCAAAATCAAGGTCCTCTGGATACAAATTCTTGAGTTCCTTGAACCCAACCACTTCAATCTGCATTTCTGTCATCAATAGTTGCCTTCTGCTAAGAGCATCTGCAACCCTATTAGACTTTCCACTCCTGTGTTTCAAAACAAATGTATAACTCTGCAAAAACTCAACCCATTTCAAATACCTCTGATTCAACTTTCCTTGACTATTCAAATATTGCAAAGCTTGATGATCAGTATACAAAACAAACTCCTTAGGAAGCAGATAATGTCTCCACTTCTTTAATGCCTGAACTATAGCATAAAATTCTTGATCATAAACAGAATACTTCCTCTTGACATCATTTAACTTCTCACTGAAATACGCAACAGGTTTACCTTCTTGGCTCATAAGAGCTCCTATTGCAGTACCACTAGCATCACAATCTACTTGAAACACCTTATTAAAATCTAGAAGTGCTAAAACAGGTTGTTCTGTAACTTTTTGTTTCAATAATTGAAAACTCTTTTCTGCCCCATTAGTCCACTTAAACTCTTTTCTATCCCCTCTCATTGTTTCAGTCAAGGGTCCACAAATACTGCTAAAATTTCGGATAAACTTTCTGTAAAAGCTAGCTAGACCGTGAAAAGATCTTACCTCAGTAGCACTCCTTGGAGTAGGCCATTCAAGGATAGCTTGTACCTTCTCTGGGTCCATTTTTAGACCTTCTGCTGAAACTACAAATCCCAGATACACTAACTCTTTCTTCACAAAACTGCACTTCTTCAAATTAATCAACAATTTCTCTTCTCTCAGCTTCTCAAATACCATACGAATATGCATCATATGCTCCTCCAATGTCTTACTAAAGATCAAAATATCATCTAGGTAAATAATGACAAACTTACCCAGAAATTCTTTCAGAACCTCGTTCATGAGCCGCATGAAAGTGCTCGGTGCATTGGTTAGCCCAAAAGGCATGACTAACCACTCATACAGTCCTTTCTTTGTCTTGAAGGTAGTCTTCCATTCATCTCCTTCTCTGATCCGAATCTGATGATATCCACTCTTCAGATCTATCTTTGAGAAATACACGGCTCCACTCAAACAGTCCATAATATCATCCATTCGTGGCAATGGAAACCTGTACTTGATTGTGATCTTATTTATTGCCCTAGAATCTGTACACATCCTCCATTCTCCATTCTTCTTTGGTACTAATACCGCTGGTACAGTACAGGGACTCAGACTCTCACGGATCAATCCTTTCTGTAATAGTTCATGTACTTGTCTGTTCAACTCCTCACTTTCTGTAGGTGTCATTCTGTGTGCTGCCTTATTCGGCAAACTCGCTCCTGGGATCAAGTCCATCTGATGACTGATCTTCCTGACTAGTGGTAATCCATCAGGCACGTTATCAGATACAATATCCTGAAACTCATTCAACAAATCTGCAACTTCTACAGGAACATCTTCTACTTCCTCTTTACCAGCTTTTGGAATTAAAGCAAAACATACATGCTCATGCCTCATACCATCTAGGAATTTCCTTCCATCAACAAATGTTATTCTTGCATTACCACATACCTTTTCTTCGGTCTCCTTCAATGGCTTTAGCTTATGTCACACTCCATCCTTTGTCAGGGAATAGGTATTCACACGACCATCATGTACAGCACATCTGTCAAACTGCCACAGTCTACCCAATAACATATGACATGCATCCATAGAGATGATATCACATAGTACCTCATCTTGGTACCCGCCGATCTTGAACTTCACTAGGCATTGTTCATTGACCATGACCTTGTGGTCATCCTGTACCCAGGCAATCCGATATGGATGTGGGTGTTTCTGTCTCTTGAGCTTCAACTTTGTCACCATCTCTTCTGACACCAAATTGTCAGTGCTTCCACTATCAATAATCACATCACAACATTTACCTTCACACTTGCACCTAGTACGAAACAGGCTCCTCCTTTGTTCAAGTTCATTCTCACCACTCAGCAAGACTCTTCTGTTAATTAGCGTTTCTCCTCTTTCAGTATCTTCAGAATTTGATGATCTAGCATCTTCATCTACATGTGCAACTCTGGCCTGGCCTTCATTTCTCCTGTCTGTTCTACCTTGGCGCTGAGGACATTCAAATGCCCTATGACCTTCTTCTCCACAGTGAAAACATGTTCCACGGAAGCCACCTCTTCCAGATCCTTGTCCTCTTCCTCTTCCTCTCTGATCTCTATTATTCTGATCCTGGAAGCGATTGGAATTATTTCCGCGCTGATTCTGACTGCTACTGGCCTCATCCTTCTTTTTCGGATCTTCATTTCGGCCACCATATGACCATCCACCAGATCATCCACTGCGACCTCTTCCGTTTTGTCTGCTCTCAAACTTCTTGTTCAGCTTTTCCTCTACTTTTAGGGCAAATTGGTATGCCTCCTCAATACTGTTCATTCAAACCAGATTCAACTCGTCCTAAATGCTTGGCCTTAACCCATTAAGGTATCGGGCAACTTTCTCCTTATCAGCTTCGGCATGGCCTGTTCTGATGAGGAGTCGATAGAACTCCTCTGTATACTCCTGAACAGATTTTCCCGCTTGCTTCAAACTTTGCATTTTCTTCAGTAGGTCAAGCTCATAATCAATAGGAATGAACTGTCACTTCAATTTTTCCACCATCCGATCCCATCTTGTGATTTTATCTTTCCCTCTTCTATTTCACTCCAATTGAATTTCTTGCCACCAGATCTTCGCATGACCTTTCAGTCTGGCCTTCGCAAATTTGACCCTATCAGGATCCTCAACATCTTCATACTCAAAATACTCCTCACATTCATTGATCTAGTCGATCAATTCCTCTGGGTTAAGATTTCCAAAAAATGTAGGAACCTCAATCTTAGGTCTTTTCCCAATCTTGGAAATCGCCCGAAAAAGTCTTTCTTCCTCCTGGTTCACAATTTCAACTTCTCCTTCTTGATATTCTTCTTCGGCTTCATCCTCACTTTCATCTCTGACATTAAGATTCATTCCTCTACGAATCTCTTCTTGCAATGCTTGCACTTGTCTCTGCAGCTCTCTAACCTCAGGTGTCACAACACCAGGTCTTCCGCCACGTTCTCTTCGTGGAGGCATTTTCGAGATGCACGCTGAAACCCTAACCATGGTCCTGGTGCAAACTACCTCATAGTCGGCGATCTGTTTACACACTCAAGAACTCCTGCTCTGATACCACTTGATGAAGGGTGATCCCCTTAATACCACAAACACATAACAGATATAGAGAAACAACAACAATATGCCAGAACAGAAAATTGGCTTCTTATTATCTCCACAAATGTGGAATTACAAACTTTCAGAATTACAATATGCAAAGCCACATGGGCATTCCCTTACAATATTCTGTAGGACAAAGTCTCGAATCAATACCCAGATCTACTACCCAAAACTATTCTGAACTGCCTAAGACAATAATACGGCCTTCCTTATATAGGCAATTTCCACCGCCTGGGAAGGTTCCAGAATTTTAGCCAATAAGGCCGACCAAACTTAGAATTATTTTTATTTTACATTTCATTACATCACAGTCAGCTCAAGATAACCTTTGAAACCCGAACAGAAATTTTGAAGAAAATTATTTTTCGCCATTTCAGGTGGCCCAACTTCCGAAGACCATAAGTCATCACCAGTTGACCCGCTCGGCTATTATAACCCCATTTCAGAAATGCCACGAAGCGCTCTACAAGCTTGACCTGCGCAAGCACCCGTCACCCAAATTTTTGACCTCATTCGGGGCCTCTAAAGCCTTCAAAACTGAGTTCAAAGTTTCTGTACCCTGCTGCCAATACCGAAAATCTTCATTATCTTCCAATATACACTTGATCTGGCAATGAAACTTTACTGGCAGACTTATATGACCAAAATCAACTTCCAAGAAAGAAATCAGATCATTCTGAGCACATACAAAAATTACCAAAAATAGTAACTTTCCATAAATAGCAGCTCTGCACAAAATAGCCCTTATTGAATATAAAAACAAAAATATTTTTGGGTGATGCAAGATTGCTCTTACACCCAGGATGCTCCTGCATCAGTTACTTCCAAGATAGATCTCCAGTGCTTGTTGATCCTACATAGTCAGTTAATTTGGGTATAGCTAAGGCTCCATAAATAGTGCATTTGGCTCAATCATTGTCCATACAAGAAAGGGAAGACTATACCAAGTTCTTACAGAGCAAGAAGATTAATTTTTCCTAGACTTATTTAGACATGTTGCGATTGGACACTAATCTCATTATGCATCACTTGTCCATAACTCCAGGTATCAAACCAGTCAAACAAAAGTTGAGCAAAATGCATCCTCACATAGCTCTTCTAGTCAAGGCAAAATTAGAAAAACTACTCAGTGTAGAATTTATATGAGCTATTGATTATGTCGAATGGATATCAAATATTGTCCCAGTTTCTAAGCATGAAAAGTCCATTCATGTTTGCACAGATTTTAGAGATCTCAACAGAGCATGCCCAAATGATGATTTTCCACTCCCTAATATAGACATGATAGTGGACATGACAGTGGGTTACGAGATCTATTCATTGATGGATGTTTTTTCTAGGTATAATCAAATCAAGATAGCTCCTGAGGACCAAGAAAAGACTACTTTCACTTGTGCATGGGGAACCTATTGTTGGAATGTCATGCTTTTTGGGCTAAAAAATGCAAGAGCTACATATCAAAGAGCTATGACAACAATCTTTCATGACATGATGCATAAGAATATGGAAGATTATGTGGATGGCACCTTGGCTAAATCCAAGAAAAGAGATACACATTTAGGTGATTTAGAAGTCATTCTAGATCGTATGGATCAATTTTAGTTAAGATTAAATCCAAAAAAATATGCATTTGGAGTCACCTCTAATTAACTTCTAGGATTTATCATTTCAGCCAAAGGAATAGAAGTAGACCGAGAAAAAGTTCAAGCAATTTTGGATATGCCACCTCCCAAAAACATTAGTCAAATGAGGAGTCTGCAAGGACATCTTCAATCTATACAGAGGTTCATTTCACAATTGGTAGATAGAGCTCAACCCTTCAATAAGACATTGCATAAGGGAGTCAAATGTGTCTGGAATGAGGATTGTCAACAAAGCATGGACCAAATCAAGAAGTATTTGGAAAATCCTCCAATCTTAATGCCTACTATCCCAAGAAAACCACTCATACTGTATGTTTCAGCAACAAAATCTTCCTTGGGGGCATTTTTAGATCAACTTGATGACATTGGAAAAGAAAGATCCATATATTACATCAGTCGTATGCTTGTTTCATATGAGATCAATTACACTAGTATTGAAAAAGCTTTCCTCACTATGGTGTTTGCTTCCCAAAAGTTGTGACATTACATGCTTGTGCATACAATACACCTCATAGAAAAAATTGATCCTCTCAAGTATTTGCTCGGTAAGGCTGCCCTCATGTGTAGACTTGCTAAATGGATGATGATTCTTTCAAAATTTGCAATAGAGTATGTTGAGCACAAAGCTATCAAAGGACAAGCTATCGTTGATCAACTAGCTGATTTCCCCATTCAAGATAGTGTCCCTATTCAAGTTAATTTTCCAGATGAGCATCTCATGTACATGAATACAAAGACATGGAAGATGATCTTTAATGGCTCTTTTATGCAAAATGGTTTAGGATCTGGTGTGTTGTTTGTTTCTCCTCATGAGTACACAATTCCTAAGTCCTACAAACTATTGTTCCCATGCACAAACAACATTGCCAAGTATGAAGCTTTGACAAATGGGCTCAAAATGGCCATAGAATGGAGAATCAAAGAGCTACATATTTATGGGGATTCATAGCTCATAATCAACCAAGTTAATGAAGACTATCAAACAAAAGATGCGAAACTAGTACCCTACAAGAAAATGGTTGATTCTTTGAGATGATATTTCACATTCATCACATTTTAGCAAATCCCTCGAGTAGAAAATAAAGTAGCTGATGCTATGGCTACACTTGCTTCACTTCTCCAGCTAGAGTAGCATGAGTCCAGATTTGAATTCCCGATGGAAGAGCTACACTATCCTATCTATGACTCCCAAGAAAGCCATGTTATCTGTACTCTTGTTGGTCATGATTCCTCCCGCTATGGTGCCATTTACTCATACCTTCATGATGGCATCATTCCTGACACCTTTAACCGGTTTGAATGAAGAAACCTTACTTGAAATGCCTCTCACCATACCCTTATCTCTGGTGATTTGTATAGGAGGGGTTTAGATGGGACACTTCTTAGGTGCTTGGAAAAGGAGGAATCCGATCAAGTGTTAGTTGACATTGACGAGGGCATTTTTGGAGGACATTCTAATGGTCTTTCCATGGCCTGACGGTTGCTTAGGGTGGGGTACTATTGGCCCACAATACAAATGGATGTAGTAGCTTTTTCCAAATCATGCGAAAAGTGTCAGAAACATAGTAACCTGATACATGCTCTAGGTAGGGAGCTTATTCCTTCTATATCTCATTGGCCATTTCAGCGCCGGGCCTTTGATCTTGTTGGGCAGATTCATCCCAACTCATCAGGTGGACACAAATTCATCATCACTACTGCTAACTACTTTACCAAATGGGTTGAAGCTATCCCACTTTCTGTTGCTTCAGGAAAGATAGTTTTCCTATTCATTTTGAACCATATCATCTGTCGATATGGAGTGCCTTCAGAGATAATCAATGACAATGGAGGCCAGTTTAAAAATAAGGACCTTAAGCAACTCTGCAAAAAGTTCAAGATAAAACAACATTGGTCCTCAATTTACTTCCCGCAAGGAAATGGACAAGCAAAGGCTTCAAATAAGACCATTCTTAAAATTCTCCATAGAACGGTTCATAAGAATGGTCGAGATGGGCATTTATAGATAAATCTAGTCTTATGAGCTTATATGATGCAGGAGCATCCCAGGGTAGTTGGCTATCCTGCATGTTTGGGAGATTTGATGGAGTTTTGTGGACTTATTTTCATGTGTGAGGGGTTTGGTAGAGTTGGATAGACCTACTTGGGTCTTTGGTAATTGGTTATGGAACTTGGCATGGTCTTGGTTGCTCAGCATGGCCTAGATGGAGCTCGGTCTTGCTTAGGAATTTGGTGCCTATTTCAAGCTATATAAGTAATTTTCCACAAAGATTTAGAGGCTACAAATTTTATGGATTGAAGAGGGCCTATATTTCTACCTACGGTTCGAAGCACGAGTTATAATTCATCCAGAGCTAGGAGATATTTTGATTTTACTAAGACATCTATTTTGGGCATTTAATTGTTGTTGTTGGCCGACTTGTGGCATTTAATTTCGGTATTTGTATTTAATTTATTTTTAGGGCCGACCTGTGGCTTAGATTGGTATAAGTAGAGGTTGTGGGGGAAGTCTTTAGGCATTCATTCATCCACTTGGGAGAAGAGGAGGTGGATGTGGAGTGAGTTTTGAGGAGAGCTAGTAGCTGCGGCTTGGGAAACAAGGAGATTGCTTGGTGGGCTTGCGAGCACAAGTTTAGATCTTCCTTGGGGGTTCCTATCAGTGTGTGGATCTAGGCTAGCTAGGGTTTTGGTTTGGATCTTGTGAGATCTTTTGGATTTTATATTGTAATTGCATTGTATTTGGCCGTAACCCGGAAGGCCTTACAACCGGGCATGTTGGATGAAAATATGATGATTCTATTATGAGTATTGGCATTGTGTGGATCTATATCTCTGTATTGTTATTATATTCTATTGTGTGGTTATTTTCAGGGGGCTAGGACATCTCCATCGGGGATTCTCCTACCTTGCACTGCGTCATTATAGAATGAGTATTCATACTCCAACAGGGGCTACTCCTTTTGCCCTTACTTATGGTGTTGAAGCAGTGTTACCTTTAGAGGTTGAAATTCTGTCCCTTAGAGTTTCCCTCAAAGGTCTAGTTACAAATGAAGACTACCATGCCATGAGACTCCAAGAATTAGAACTTCTAGATGAGAAGCACCAAGCATCATTTGACCACATGAGAGTTTACCAAAAGTGTATGTCCAAAGCATTCAACAAAAAGGTTCACCCTAGAGAATTCTAGGTGGGAGATCTTGTCCTGTGAGAAAATCCAAAAAACCAACAGCATAGAGAACAAAAGGGCAAGTTTGAACCTAATTGGCTTGGACCATACATTATTACTACAGCTTTTGGGATAGGTGCTTATTTATTATCTGATGAAGAGGGAGAACATCTCCCTGATCCTATCAATGTCTTGCACCTAAAGAAGTTCTATCCATGATGCCTATTCTATCTGGGGGCATCCTTTGTACATACATATTGATCCTGAAAAAATTCAAAAAAAAAAAATTCATATATGATGCTGAAAAAATCCTAAAAAGCATATAAAGTCCTGAAAAAATACAAAAAAAAAAAAAAATACAAAAAGTGCGTTGGTGAAAACCTGGAAACAGGTGCCTTGGTAGCAAAAAAAAAAAAAAAATTTAAAAAATTGAGAAAATTCAAGTGGTGAAAACTTGGAAACAAGCGTTGCTTGAGGCCTTTGCACCCTTGTTTCTTAGTTAGCCTTTCTCCATCATTCCTTGTCCTTATTGCCTTGGTTTGGAATTGGTCTTTGTCTTTGTCTAGGGGGGCATACCTGTGTTAGCATTGGTCTTTTGGATGCGTCAGTCTTTAGGACACCTCGCAAATGGTATTTTTCAACACCACCCCAATTGTGTTTTTCAACACTTCCCTAGCATCAAGTGTTTCTCAACACTTATCAGATCTCCCACCCGTAGTCTAGAATGATGTGATATTTCTCATTGGCAGATGCGATACTCAAAGTTTGATTCTATGACCTATACACACACACTTAAACACTTGACTCGTTGAGACTTGTTTGACTTTATTTCTTTGTGTGCTGTTTATGATGATTTCTTGGATGAGTGTTCTCTCCCTAATAGTTTTCGATGATGCCTAGCTAGAAGACTGGGGGCACGAGGACATGTTTTATTTCTTTTTCTGCCTGTGGGTATATTTTTTTGATCCTTACTGTCATGAGAAGTCATGCTTGTTCCAATTGACACTAGGATCTACAAGGTATTATCTTTGACTATTTTCCACAAGTGCATGCTTGTAGCCATCTTGATCTTCTTGTGTCTCGATGAGAGCATAATCTTGCTATACCACACTTAGGGAGCCTCACTGCACTAGTCATCTTGACCTACATGTCTTTGATTCTTAGGTGGGATTCCCACATATCTATCTGATAAAGATCATATTCATATACCCATAGTTATACTAGTGTGTATTGTATGATCTTGTGACACTACCAATAATGCTCGATGATGATTATTAGAGACTAATAGCGTTGTGACCTTTCAAGTCAACCACTTTTCATAGTAGCTTGCATTCTTAGGTTCATGTTAGTTTAGCTTTGCATCTTGCATATGGAGAAAGCTCTCCTTTCATCTTTCACAGAATTTTTTATGAACTATGCTCACCTTTCGTAAGGCTTGTAACACTTCCATTTTCCTTTCATAGCTTACTTGCATTTTCATAGTAGTATAGTTGCATTGCATTTCATTTAGATTCTTGAAGATATTGGCATTCTTTCCCTTGTCTCATTGAATTCCCATTGTGTGGTTGACTAGAAAGGTCATATGCTTCATAGCTCTAGCTGAGAGAAATCTAAACATCCTTGCAACTCCATGCATAGGGAGCTCTAGGCCGTTTTCTCAAGGTTTCCCATTCATGGATTCTCTTGGAAGTAATGACTTAGAGAAGTGCACATTTTGAGTGTACAAATTGAAATATCCATATTAATTATGATAATTGTTTCCGCCTGGTGGTATTTAGTGTTAACAGATCTAACAAAGGAGCCCAATTTGTTGCCAATATTCCTAAGGATAAAAAATTTTGTGCATTCTAAAGGCATGTTAATTAGCTTGACAACTCTAGCTACTAAGAAACCCCTGATATTATTCAGATTAAAGGATGGGATCTCATCTATAACAGAGAAATCTATACCTAACAAGCTAGGGAATTCATTGTTTAAAAATTTGTTTTTAAGCTCTACATTATAGCAATAGACAAAGATAAAATCATCAGGAAGTAAGGATATGCGTACCTGATTGGAAAAACATTTTTGGAGCCAATCTTTAATTTTACCTGAGGATAATCCATAGCCATTCCATCTCAAGATTATTCCTTTAAATTTCATTAAATCCTGAGTGCATTTAATAACTCCATCATCTAATTCTAATAAAGAATCATGCTTCATGCCTTGGGAATTAGGTGATTTATGCAAAAAAGGAGTCGAGGGTTTCAATCTATGATGGGGGGAAAATAAGGGATGTGTTTTGACAAATGGTCGCTCTTTCTAGGGTTATATTTTGCTTGATGAACTACAAATGATTCAGAACCTGATTGAATAACTTCAACTGATTAGTGATCACTGAGCACTGAATTGTTATGTAAGATAATTGAATAAGTTTTATGTTGTCATTGATGTCAACTAATTTTGACAGTACTTATCATGGAGTTGAAAACATCTAACACATTTGTAAAAGAGAAGAGAAAGATGAAGAACTAAGATATCTACATGGAGGAAGATGGTTATGATAGATGAGGATAAAGAATACCTTTGGTAACTTATTGATGAGTCTATGACTTCATATTGTTGACTTGATTATGTTGCATTAATCTTTTATGAAGTTGGGAGCAAAATGTTACAAAGCAGTGTTGTCGGTTAATGAAGCATTCCAATATACACTGAGCAGTGTAGTGTATACCAAGAACAATATAAACTGAGCTTGTGTTCACCGACGCATTTCTTTGCTAACCGAGAATGAACAAAAGAGCTAAATGATTTGTTTAGCTGATAGAAGTTGATGAGCTATAAAGTGTATGATCATAGAGCAAAAGATAAAGTTTGTTACAAGATCAACGGCTAGCAAAATTCAAGGAAGATCTAAAAGACAGATTTGAAATGTGTTACTGACACATCAGTCAAGGAAGGTTTAAGCGGAAAAACCAATGAAGGAGATTAAGTGACAAAATATGATCGATGAAAAGAAAATGGTTTACTTGTCTATTTAAGAGACTAGGGTTTCATTATGAAACTCATGCTAGAGGAAAGAATAATATAGAGATATTGTGTGAACAAGATTCATGCATGCCTAATCAAACTGGTTAAGGAGAACCGAACTATAGAGATTACCGAGCATCAGAAAGCTATAATAGAGAGATAGTAAGTTACTAAATATTGTTGAATTAGAATTGATATATTGATCAAAGATTTGAATGAGCATAATATAGATCTGTACATCTGCAAATCAAGTTGTATTGTAGTTAGATCAACTGCTATTACAGTTTAACCATTGTAATTAGATAAATCTATTAAACGAGTAGACTTGAAAGCCTTTTAATGTCGTTCATAGAATGTTCATTTGTTATCCTATCAACCCCATACTGAATGTTAGTTGGACAATAACAGTTAGTGTTAAATCCTCTAAAAAGGTCACACCTTATAGTGTGTTTTGCATCCTTTAACAGGGAGGGTTGGGTCTTCACCGACCTCACTTCAGAAGAGTGAACAATTTTTGGGTTGCCGGTCCTAGGTGGTTTTTCCCTTTATAGGGTTTCCATGTTAAATCTCTTGTGTTATGTGTTGATTGTGATGATTGTTGGATATCATACTTTACATGTTGCATATTAGATTTGATCGGTAGTTACTTTATGTTATTGACTGGTAATCAGTAAAAGCACAGACAATTTACTATTATATGTTATCGAGCTACAGAAATTTTCTTAAATTCTTTTTGGATATACATTTTTTATTTGGGACAGTGGATAACTAATTCCCCCCCCCCTCTTAGTTATTCTAACAATTGGTATCAGAGCATTGGTTTTTTGGAATAGAGTTTTAAGGACTTCAGCATAAAGATCACAAAATGTATAAGAGGGATGTGCCAAAGCTAAACAAGGATAACTTTACAATATGGAAAAGCTAAATGAAACTGCATATATTTGGAATTGGGAATTCTACCCTCACACTATTAGAGAATGGCTACATTGCGCCAGCCACTAGACCTTTGACTCTAGATCAAATAAGAGATAGACATGAGCATAACATTACTATGATGGAGATTGTTGTTGCTCTGACAAATGCTAAGTTTGAAGATATTAAAGATTGCACTACTTCTAAAGATATGTGAAACTTTCTCAAGTTTATAGTGTTGATACTAATGTCAAGAGAGCCAGAGACAAAAGTTTAAGAGGAAGATTCGATGATATGAAGATGAAATAAGGAGAAAACATTGTGCAGTACACAAACAAAATAAAGGAGGTAGTTCATGCTATTAGAGCATCTGATGGAGTTATTGATGAAGACATGTGGTAAGAAAAATTCTAAGGACCTTATTGTCTATTTATACCATTAAAATATCTGTAATTCATGAAAATAGGTCAGCACCTAATAGTACTCTCACTCTTGATAATCTGATTGGAAAGCTAACAACATTTGAACTGAACAACTATGATAATAGTGTTGTACCAACTGTTGAATCTTCTTTTATGACTTCTCTGAAGATTGGTAAGTCTAGTAGTAGAAATAATAAGGATGATAGTGATAGTAATATTAATGATGAACTTGATGAGCTTGAAACTCTTATGGCCAAGGGATTAGCTAAAGGAAAATGTAGATATAGAGGCAAATTACCTTTAGCATGTTTTAACTACAAAAAGGTTGGTCATATTGCTACTAGATGTCCAAACAAGAAGGAAGATGAAAGAAACAAGGACCAATCTAGTGAAGGAAGCTATGGGAGAAGAGACAATAGAAGTTACCGATGCTACAACAGAGACAACTGAGACAATAATGACAAAGACAAAAAGGTATGTTACATTGCAGAAAAAAATGAATCAGAATCTGATTCAGATGATGGGGGGAAAAATGATACATGGATCATAGATTGATGACTGTCATATTCTGAGGAAGAAGAAAGGTATGTAGAAACAACACTAATTTCTAAGGTTAATAAAAATGATACATGGATCATAGATAGTGGTTGTACACATCACATGACTAGTGATGAAGAAAAATTTAATCATCTTGAGCAATATAATGGAGGATCTATAAAAATAGGTAATGATACACCTTGCATGGTTAGAGGAAAGGGATCCTTGCTGATAAGTGATAGAATCCAATGTGATAATGCTTATTGGGTAGAAGGAGTAAACTATAATTTTCTAAGTGTGGCACAAAAAAAAAATTCAGGTCACTGAGTTGCTTTTGAGAGCAAGAAAGTAAAAATATTTGATGATGGAGGAAGACTTGTTGGAACAAGAGCACAATCAAAAGGTAACTTGTTTTATCTTAACAATGATGAGTCTTCTTGCTTAATGATAAAAAATGAAGATGCTTGGTTATGGCATAAAAAGTTATGTCATGTGAACTTTGATAACATGATTAAAATCAGTAAAAAAAAAGGTTAGAGGTCTTCCTAACTTATCTAAGCCTAATCATGTTATGTGTCATGAGTGTCAGAAAGGTAAAATGAAAAAATCTAGTTTAAAAAACAAAGATTATTCAACAAAGAAAATACTTGAGTTAGTTCACACCGACCTGTGTGGTCCTATGAGAGCTCAGAGTTATTATGGTGATAGATATTTCATTCTTTTTGTTGATGACTATACTAGATTGATGACTGTCATATTCTTGAAAGATAAATCAAAGGCATTTAAGATGTTCAAGTGGTATAAAGAAAAAGTAGAGAAAGAGATTGGTAAATAATTGAAATGCTTGAGATCTGACCGAGGTGGTGAATTTATTTCTGATGAATTTACTAACTTTTGTAATGAGCATGGTATTAAAAGACATGTCTCTGCACCGAGGACACCTCAACAGAATGGAATTGCTGAAAGGAGGAATAGGTCAATAGTTGACTATGCAAGAACACTGATGATAGAGAAAAATGTTGCATAGACATACTAGAGAGAGGCAATTAGCATAGCTTTTTATGTTTTGAACCGAGTACAGTTGAAGGACACTAACAAAACACCCTATGAGTTATGGTTTGGACACAGACCCATAGTAAGTTATTTCAAAAATTTTGGAAGTAAACGCTTTATTCTGAAAGATGAAAGAAATGGAAAGTTTGACTCAAAAGGTGCTGAAGGGATATTCCTTGGATATTCCACTAAAAGAAAATCATATAAGTGTCTAAATAAAATTACAAATAAAATGATAGAAAGTGCTAATGTCAAGGTTGATGAGTTTGATGACAAGAATATAGAAGAAAGCACAAAGGAACTGGAAGACTACGGTAGATTCACATACATTGAGCATCTAGAGTATCTACCAAAGCCACAAACAGTGACAATCAGTCAGAAGGAAAACAACACTGAGGAACAAGAAAGAGAAGCTGATGAGCAGGAAGGACCTACTGAGCAGGCAAATGAACCTGAATAGGATGAACAAGAAAGAAGAGACCGGATACTAGCAAGATTTGTCAAAAGACACCATCCTGAGAACCAAATTATTGGTGACAAGAAAGCTGGCATACAAATGAGAAGTAAGTCAAGACAAGGTACATGCTTAGTTTGTGAATATGAACCGAAAAATGTTAAAGTTGTATTGGAGAATGAAGAGTGGATAAATGCAATAAAATAGAGAAAAATAAGACATGGACCTTAGTACCTAGACCTAAGGATAAGAATGTTATCAGTACTAAGTGGATCTTCAGAAATAAGCTGAATGAAAATGGAGACGTTACAAGGAATAAAGCCAGACTAGTTTGCAAGGGGTATGCACAAGAGGAAGGAATTAACTATGGTGAGACCTTTGCACCTATTGCTAGACTAGAAGGAGTCAGAATGTTACTGGCTTTTGTAGCACATAAGAAATTCAAATTTTATCAAATGGATGTTAAGTCTGCATTTTTGAATGGGATACTTGGAGAAGAAATCTACATAGAACAACTAGAAAGGTTCATTGATCCAGACAAGAAAGACATGGTATGTAGATTACATAAAGCTTTGTATGGTTTGAAGCAAGCACCGAGAGCCTAGTATGAAAGGCTACATACTTATTTGTTAAGTATTGGATTTGTTAGAACTAGCGAGAATAATAATTTGTACATAAAATGGGATACTAATGATACTATTCTAATTGTTGAGATATTTGTGGATGATATTATCTTTGGAGGTCAAGATCACATATGTAAATCCTTTACTGATGAGATGAGAAAAGAGTTTGAAATGTCTATGTTTGGAGAGATTAAGTTCTTTCTAGGACTGCAAGTGATTCAACAGAGTGATGGGATATTCATCACACAATCCAAGTATATAAAGGAAGTACCGAGAACATTTGGCATGGAAGATGCTAATTGACTACCAATGGTCACAGGCTACAAATTGACTAAAGAAGATGAAACTACAGAGGTGAACCAGACATTGTACCGATCAATGATTGGTATGTTAATGTATGTAGTACATAGTAGACCAGATATAGCACATGTTGTGGGAATTTTTGCAAGATTTTTTGCAAATCCTAGGGAGTCACACATGATTGCTACAAAGAGAATCTTAAGATACCTGAAGAAAATAGAGGATTATGGGTTATGGTATCCTAAGGTAAGTTTGAACTTAAAGTATACACTAATGCTGATTGGGCTAGAAATGTGGATGAGAGAAAAAGCACAACTGGAGGAGCATTTTTCTTCAATGAAAGACTTGTTACCTGGACAAGTAAGAAGCAGTCTTGTATTTCCCAATCTATAGCCGAAGAAAAGTATGTTGTTGCTACTACAAACTGTTCAAATATTGCATATATTAAGCAAGTGTTAGAATGAATGAATGAGACAATCACTGAGCTAGTGATTATATACTATGATAACACTAGTGCCATAAACATTTCAAAGAATCCAGTGATACACTCTAAAACAAAGCACATATCTATCAAGTATCACTACTTAAGAGAACAAGTGCAGGAGAAGCAAGTGAAGCTAGAATTTGTTACATCTAAAGAGCAACTTGCAGACATATTTACAAAGCCTCTACTAAAAGATACATTTGAATACTTGAGGACTAGACTTGGGGTCCATCCCCTGTCTACCGGTCACTAATGTGATCTGGAGGTTGCATCAGCCTCATCTTATCAGAAGATCATTTATGTTGATGCAGCATAGTTCACACTTTTGATTTATGTCTAAAGTTGTGAAAGTTGTGAAGAACTGGAACAGATTTGCATAACAGTATATAGAGATACAATCAATGCATTGGACAACAAAGAGTTACATGGCTACTACATAGTTGTATGATTTATTTGTTTATTTGGCATTGTTGTCAAGGGGAGAGATAAACAATATGATAATCGAGGAGAATACTGGAACATCTATCTTAGGGAGAGACAATCTAAAAAGATACAAGGAGAGAGAAACATAAGGAACCTGAGAGCTGCTAAAGATCATATCTGTAGAAGATAGTCTGCACATTGCAATGCTATTATGTAATGAAGTGATTAAACATATTAAGCTAAGGGAGAGCTTACCGAGCTACATCATTTGTTTACAGAGTTGTAGAATACATGTTTGGTATGTGTATGGTATACTTCATATTACTTGAGTTGCCATCAATGTCAAAGGGAGAGATTGATGAACTACAACTGACTGAGAACCTGATTGAACAACTTCAAGTGATTAGTGAACACCGAGCACTGAATTGTTATGTAAAATAATTGAATCAGTTTTATGTTTTCATTAATGTCAACTAGTTTTGACAGTACTTATCATGGAGTTGCAAACATCTAACACATCTATAAAAGAGAAGAGAAAGATGAAGAACTGAGATATCTACATGGAGGAAGATGGTTATGAAAAATGAGGATAAGGAATACCTTTGGTAACTTATTGATGAGTCTATGACTTCATACTTTTGACTTGATTATGTTGCATTAATCTTTTATGAAGTTGGGAGAAAAATGTTACAAAGCACTGTTGTCAGTTAATGAAGCATTCTAGTATACACCGAGTAGTGTAGTGTATACCGAGCACAGTATAAACTGAGCTTGTTTTCACCAACACATTTCTTTGCTAACCGAGAATGAACAAAAGAACTAAATGATTTGTTTAGCCGATAGAAGTTGATGAGCTGTAAAGTGTATGATCATGAAGTGAAAGATAAAGTTTGTTACGAGATCAACGGCTAGCAAAATTCAAGGAAGATCTAAAGGAAAAATTTGAAACGTGTTACTAACACATCATTCAAGGAAGTTTAAGTGGCAAAACCAACGAAGGAGATTAAGAAAAAAAATCCAATGGATGAAAAGAAAATGGTTTACTTGTCTATTTAAGAGACTGGGGTTTCATTATGAAACTCATGTTAGAGGAAAGAATACTATAGAGGTATCATGTGAACAAGCTTCATGCATGCCTAATCAAACTGGTTAAGGAGAATTGAACTACAGAGATTACTGAGCGTCAGAAAGCAATAACCAAGAGATAGTAAGTTACTGAATATTGTTGAAACAGAATTGATATATTGATCAAAGATTTGAATGAGCATAATATAGATTTGTATATCTACAAATCAAGTTGTATTGTGGTCAAATCAACTATTGTTATAGTTTAACCATTGTAATCAAATAAATCTCTTAATCGAGTAGACTTGAAAGTTTTGTAATGTCATTCATAGAATGCACATTTGTTATCCTGTCAACCCCATAGTGAATGTTGGTTGGATGATAATGGTTAGTGTTAAATCCTCTAACAAGGGCACACCTTATAGTGTGTTTTGTAACCTTTAACAGGGTTGGGTCTTCACCAACCTCACTTCAGAAGAGTGACCAATTTTTGGGTTGTCGGTCCCAGGTGGTTTTTCCCTTTATAGGGTTTCCACATTAAATCTCTTGCGTTATGTGTTGATTGCGATGATTGCTTGATATCATACTTTACATGTTGCATATTAGATTTGATCGGTAGTTACTTTATGTTATTGATTGGTAATTGGTAAAAGCACAGACAATTTACTATTATATGTTACTGAGCTGCAGAAATTTGTTTAAATTGTTTTTGGATATACATTTTGTATTTGGGACAGTGGATAACTAATTCCCCCTCCCCCCTCCCCCCCCCCTCTTAGTTATTCTAACATTGCTTTCATCATGGTTGGAAGCAATTCTATAACCTTGATCCTGTGATGAGTGGGAGAATATAGGGATTTCTTTTGGAGGCTACTAAATGGACATGGATTTAGGTTTAGGATGCTTGGAGAGTGTAGGGGAGCAAACCGATTCTCTACTGGTAGAGAAAAGGGGGTTCTATCATTGTACCGAGGGATTTAATTAAGCTTTATTGAGTTTGAGGGGGCATTTACCTTCTTTTGTCTTTTAGAAACTACCTTTGTCCATTGATTCTCCCTTGTCTATAGACACAAAGGAGCCTGGGAGGAGCCCCAATATCCTTCTAATAGTACTAATGGAGAGTTAAGCAGTTTTGCATATCGCGTCGAAAGAAAGAAGTTCCACTTCTTATTAAGGCTTTCAACACTAAATGATTTGTATCTAGATTTCACATATTTGGAGTAGAGAGCCATTACATTTTTTGACAATCAACATTTTATTTGCTTTTTTTTAGTTATATATATATATATATATATATATATATATATATATATATATATATATATATATATATATATATATATATATATATATATATATATATATATATATATATATATATATATATAAAGCATGAGATGCAGATAATCCCTTAAGTGGGCATCTGCGGTGCAATCTGCAATTCTTCCCTAAGCCTTCTGAATCTCAAGTTGGTATTGAGATTGGGGATAATTTCAATTGTGGGGTTTGGTGTTTCAAATTTGAAGAGGGTTTTAAGTTTCCAAGTGGATTAGATTGGATTGTATTTTGATAGATTTGAAGTGGGTCGAATTGGGTTTTGGGATTTTTCAAGTGGGTTCAGGATTTTGTTTAGATTCTTTATACTTTTTCTGCCATTGCTATGTGCTCAAGAGCTGTAAGATCTCTTTTAAGTCTCATTTTTCTTTAAGGGTTGCATATTTTATTACTTTGATAAGATGGGGATGGAATTGTATTTAACAGTTTTCTTTTTTGTCATACTGGGTGCGGTTGATGGATGGAGGCCATGAGCAAACAAATTCAATAAAACAGGGGATGAGTTTGGGGTGTCCAAAAGATATGAAGGGTGATCTGACTTTTTGTACATAAGGTACTACAATGGGCCTATTTCACATCCAATATCACTGTCCATACCATCTGGTATGACAACTAGACCTCTATTGATAAGATTATTATCAAGGACTTTATGATATCCATATCTGATGGAAGCAAGAGTAAGAACCCCTATGTGAATGAATCACGGAAGACCATTCAGTTCTATACAGACCAAAATGGTTCTAATATTTCCATAAATGTTATAGTCAGTCCACAATTCAATGACAAATATTCCCATGCAAAGGCCTTAACTACACTCTCAATTCAAGCAGTCATAAAAAGTGCAGGCACAACCCTTAGGCACCCACTTCCCATAGACCCCAAAAGTGACCTCTACTTATTGCTTACTTCCAGTGATGTCATAGTCCAAGATTTTTGTAGGGTAGTATGTGGGTTTCACTATTTTACCTTCCCTTCCATTGTAGGCTACACTCTACCTTATGCCTGGGTTGGTCACTCTAGAACCCAATGTCATGAGCTCTATGCATACCCATTTGCAATCCCATCTTACATGACTGTTGTTAAGGCCTTCAAATCCCCCAATAACAATGTGGGTGTGGATTTAATGATCAGTTTCACTTAAACTATTGCACAAATAGTAGGCTACCTTATTTCATTTGGTAAATATTTAATTGTTTCTATTTCTTCTATGAATATTGTCTCTTAACATAACATCCACCCCATCAATTGTGCCCTACCAATTGAACTAGAATCCTTACTTTTTAATAATTATATCAATAAATTCAAATAAAGAAGCAAAACAATGACTATTAAAATTAACAATTATTAAGTCCTTATTTCTTAAGCGGCACTTGTATATGTCTTCTTGTTTCCTAAGCAACATTAGTAGGAAGATCCCAGTATTGTTTTGTGATATGCTTTGAAGACTTCTTTGGAATGAATTCTTTAAGCAGTCCTTCACACTAAGACTTATTGATGATCTTGTTGAACTTTTCAAAGGTGCTGAAGAAATAAAAGTTGGTTGTAGTAATCAACCAAAACTCCTATTTTGTATTAATCAAATCAAAGAAAAACATTATTTCAACTAATAGAATAGCCTATGGCAACCGAGATCTTTTCTTTTCTATATAAATCAAAATTTAAAAATACCATTCTAATCATGATTGTATTATATATAAATAAATTGTTGATGCATGATTGTTTTGGGTAAGAGTAGATTAATCGGATGCAATTTTCTACCAACCCACAAGCTCTATATATGCAATAGCTTGATTTTTTCCTAAAACTAGACATATAAATTGGAAAAATAACATTTTAAGAAATTTAAAACTTAGAAAATAACTATGATAAGAGTCCTTAGGTATAACAATAGGAGCAGCTGATGAAATAGGCAAAGCTGGTGTCACCATGATCGTATCCATATGAGGAATCAGCTTTGTAGAAAAAGCATCTGCAGCTGTACCCAAAGGTGAATTAGGAGACTCATCTGACATAGGTGCAAAATCATGAATCACTGTGGTAACTAAAATGTCCATAGGAGGAGGTACATCAGGTGAAGATACCTTAGGTGAATCAGGCATCTCATCATCATTGGATACCACTTGAACCTTTTCGGGTTCTGTGCTTTTAACATCAATAAGTCTCCCAGTGTCATTGCCTTCCTTGATGGTAAGCTTAGGAAGAGTAGACATGAAGGGAATGATAGGATCAGCTGCTAAAGAGGATGTGCCATCCTTAGTTCTACCTTTAATTTTTGATCTCTTACCAACTAGGCCACCATGATCAAAGTCATTTCCCAATCTTATTTTGATACTTTTCAATCCCCTTCTTTTCAACCAAATGTTGGTATTTGCAAGAATGGAATAAAAATGATCCCATACAGAAACACTCTCTTTTCCTGACCAAGATGGAGACAAAATAGGAAAATCCTCAACATGATTGTGAGTATAATTAGGATCAAGAATGTCACCATCATCTTCAACCCTTGGAGGAATGTCTCCAAGGTTGAAGTCAATAATCTGTTTAACAGTTAGGTGACAATAATCCATCCTCTGTATATCTGCCTCAGTATGAAGATCAATCCATATGTCCTCTAGTCTATACACATGCACAAACTACCTCCTCATCTTATCATTAAGCCCTCGCAAGTCAAAATGACTCCTCACCATGAATTTCTTCAAAGTGATCCTCTGAAGCTCATACTCTAAGTTCTTGGATTTTTGAACTGTATCTATGGAGTATCCTCCAATCTTCAATGGATTTCATGAGGAAATCCCCACACCTAGCCTGTGTAATGTATTTTGGTGCATTTGGACAGCCATGAGTTGCCTATCCCACTCCATGAGAATGATCTTATATGTCAGGTATTTTGGGAGTGTATGTGGTTCACCTTTGAAGTAGCCCACCCGCATGTAAGTGTAATTAGGGAACTAGAGAAACATGCAGCCATACTCACTCACCTTGACCCACACCTCATCTAACACATGCTTGTTAGGAAGACTTTTATCAAACAAGCACATAAATGCCCATAGAAAGCATCTTGCACTATGTGGTAATGAGAGCGGCTAACCTTCAACACAAGCTGGGGAAAATATTCCCATACAGGAACCAATGATCTATCCCCTTTAGTAGATAAACAAGAGAAAGAACCAAGTGAGGCAGTGATGTACACAAGGTATGAATTCATATAAAAAGTACAAGTGTTGACAACTTCATAAATCTGCTCACATAGTATATCACTGATCATTTCTCCCCAAAAAATCTTCTTCTTATATCAAACAATGAGAGAAATGTATTTGTACATCCAGGGTTCAAAGGTGTTTGATATCTTTAACCCTGTAAGGTGACTAAATAAGGTGATGAGGTCACTAATCTCCTCCTTGAACTTTGTACGATGGATTCCCTTTGGCTATCTTTTAATATTAGACCTCTTGTTAAGCAGCCAATTGTCATTAATAAACTTTGTACATGAAGAAGGGTATTCATTCCACCTCGCAAGAGCTTTCTGTTTGGTAATATTAATAACCACAAGAACCAATGGCACTTGGAAGATTATGTCAATGGTCTCTGGATCAAGACTAATAATAGTCTTACCATCTTGATCTTTGATGGTTTTGGTTGAAGAATCAAAGTTCCTCACACATGCAAGCATGAACTCTGGCTCAAGGGAAGCCAATGGAAAAGTGGAGACAAGATGAATACTACTTTGTTTGATGGAAAGCATGTCTTTTGTAATCACAACATCAACCCTTTGAAGGAATTCTTAAGAGTTCATGTGTGAAATATCAGTGTCTTTGACTTCTATACAATAAGAAAAAACTTGTGAAGGCAGGAAAAAATTATGATATGAGTCATACTGGTATTTCTTCTTCTTCTTCTCTTTTTCTTTGGCAAGTGTGATCCCTTCAGACATAGAAACTTTATAAGATTGAGCAGCTGTAACATAAAAAATCCACAACGTCTTCTTGAGAAGGATCCAACATAGAATTTCTTAAAATGGTGAATGGTGTATAGAGATGATTGATTTTCTTTGGAAAATGAATTAGTTTGAGCTCAAAAAGAACTCAAGAATGAGTTTCTTGTGGGAATTTGCATATGGAGACAATGAAAAATATGAAAGATAGGAAGGAAAATGAATGAATGGATATCATTTATTTTTATAGTGGAGTTTTGAATTCCATTATGAGTTTTACGTCATACAGCAGTGGTAGGGACATAAACTTATGAAAGTGAACTTTTGGAGGATAACACATGTATGAACTTGCATTGGATTTTTTTTCTTCATCACCATAGAATTTCGGAAAATTCTTTCATGAGCCTTGTGGTAATGGGTGTATCGGTGAAGTAATATTCAAAGGACCAAAAGCCGTTCCCCATGGATGTGTAGAAGCCATCTTTGGAAAAGTAAATGAAACTAATGGTTTATGGAGGAAAAGTAAAGTTTCACTCGGAACAGGGCTCCTTTTTTTGGAAGGTGGATAACTGGTAGTTCATTCAAGAGGAGTTTACTTGATAAGAAAATCAAGCTTAACCCTTTGAGACCAACTTAGAGCACCACCTTTTGAATCTTCTCCTTTAGAATGACGTCCGTATGCACGGAAGCCCTCCAGTGTGAAAAACTAAATTTAGAACAATGGGAAAAATAACTTCAAACAAAAGCGTGAGGCTTTCGAATGTGTTCAATATCCCTAGTAGAGGCAATTGATAATATATGATTGAACAATGCAAAATAGGAACTGTAAGCTACAGTTTATGATCTTTATCTATTTGGAATAGGCTTAAACAAACAAACATTAGATAAATCTAAACATTTATATTAGTTCAAAACATAAACATAAAAAACCAAACCACCTCAGATTGTGCCAAAACAGATGCATCTAAGCACTATTTGATTTTCTCTGATAAGAGGAATGTGGGTGTTCTCTCTAAGCACTTGGAGCTTGTTTCTAATGCATTCTAGGAGGGATTTGATATGATGCATAAATGATTTTAAAAAGCTTGAATAAAAACTAAGTTCAATCCATTAAGCTTATTCTAGGATGTGTTTAAAAAGCATGAAATCTAACAAAAATGATTAAAAAGATTATGATCTAGCAATAATCTAACATTATAACACTACTCAATGTAAAAGATGTGAATTAGTGTTTTGCTCTTGGAAGAGGAGGGTATTTGTAGGATTTGAGGAAGGGCTTATGTTAGGAGGTGAAGTTAGGGTCAGAGGTAAGTTTTGGAGTAGAGTTTGGGGTATGGTTTGGGCTGTGGTAAGGTTTAACCATGGTCAAGGTTGCTCACACATGTGTGAGCAACACTAGGGAAGTTTGCAAGGGGAAAAGAGTGGAAGAAGAGACATGGGTCTCATTTATGGCTTGTAAGAAGCCTTAATCAGGGTGTAAGAAGCATTTATGAAGGGCTTTGACCTAAACTTTGACCCAAAGTCAAAGTTTGAAGAGTTTAGGCTAAGAAATGTATGAATCACTTTTTAATCAGGTTTAGAGTGAGATTAGGAAATTCTAGAAGAGGTTAGGGATTTCTAGAAGATTTCCAAGGTTTTAGGATTTAAAAAAATATTTTATTTATTTAAAGGATTTTTGGTCAATTTATCAATTAATATTTAATAAATAGGGTAAAATCACTCAAACTTGATTTAAATGATTTGGGGAGGGATTCTTTAATTAAATATGTTTAATTAAAATAGGAGGATTTAATGGCATAAAAATTAATTAATTAATTAATGATGATGTCATCAAGGGTTTTTAGAAAATAAAAATATTTTTATTTTCTAAAGGATTTTTAGGTGTCTACATTTTGCCCCTCTTTGATGTGATACCGCAAGTGGTGTGGCATCAAAGACAAGAAAATAAGATGCCCCATGCTAGAATTTAGAGGAATAAGGAGTTGTGCCCCCCTGAGAAAATAACGCAAAGAGAAAACATTGTGGAATTTTCTCGAAAGGAAACAGAAAGGAGGGAAGAAGGGTGGATAAATAACCATACTTCCAAGAGAAAAGATGGATGAATGCAAGATGAGATGGAATGCAAAATGCAGGATGGAGCTATATGAAGGATGCAAGATGCAAGATGCTATGATTTAATCTATATGATGTAGGATGAGGGGGATTTTGGGAGCTCCAAGTGTAAATGTGGAGAGAACAACCTAGTTTGATATAGCAACATTAGAGACCTACCAAGGTTACTAGGAACACAAGGCCTTATCACCAACGTTGCATAGGATTGATGCAAAAAAGAGACACAAGGTTGCCCGAGCATCACGCATGAACCCAATAAGAAGCATGGTAGAAACAATGTGGGAGAAACCACAAATAAATGACATTTCCCAAGTGCACCATGTAACCCATAAGATTGCATGTGAACTATATAAGGGTTATGTCCAATTGACTCATAGGCAAAAGAAAAAGATCAAAAAGACCTTGCCCAAATTATCCACATTCGCAGTACACCATGATATAAAGGATCATGGTGACCTTGAAGAGAGGAACAAAGAGAAGCCTTAAATGATGAACAAGATCCAAAGGACAAAATCCAAGACCAAAATAACTCCAAAAGAAATCATTTTCCAAGGAGAGAGATTGATTGGATTGATGGTGGGAAGATTGGTCTGAACTTGTGGAAGGATACATCAACATAGACCTAGTGTGATTGGTGGAAGATTAGGTATGACAAAAGGAATGATACATCCTCAAGGACCCGTTGATTGATGAGAGAATGAGTGTTATTGTTCGCTAGAAAATGATGAAGTGCAAAGAATAATCATTGTGATCAAAGATAGTCGACAAAAGATGTTGTATAAGTACAAGGCTAGATGGGAAAAGTTATCTGATCAAATGTTATTTCAGGACAGATGAGGATATGTACAACAAGATGGGATGACATGTACAATAGATAGGAAGATATTGACACTGGATATGTACAAAAGCTCAGGATTAGGGATAGGAAGATCTTGCTATAAAGGATATTTATAGGATATGTAGAGGAAGGATTGTGTTATACAAGATATATACATGATATGTATAGGAAGGTCAGGATGGGGGATAGGATCTAAATCGCTACAAGATAGAACACCTTAGGATTGATGGGCTAGTAGTGGGGATGGGGATGGGATAAAGAGGACAAGGTTGTGGGATGGGGGGGATGGGAGTGTTAGATAATGACTCAGTCCACTATGTATGGAGCCTATTTCTAGGTTTTCACCAACATACTTTTCCAAGGCCCTTGAATTGCCAAGTTTTCACCATTGGATGATTATTTTTCTTTGCTTTTTTTATTTTTTCTATTTTTTTCTATTTTTATGGATTTTTTGGATCATATGTAGGATCTACTTTAGGCATAGAACCTCTTTAGATGTATGGTGTTAATTGGATCATTTAAGGGCTCACCTTCTAGTGTAGATAGCTAATAAGCTCTGGAGCCAAAGCATGTTATGAAAACATAAGGACCTAACCAAGTAGGTTCAAACTTGCACCTTTTTGTCTCGGTGTGCTTGCACTTTCTGATTTTCCTTTAGGACCATGTCGCCCACTTGGAAATGTCTTGGATGGAATTTCTTGTTGTAACTCCTTTTGAGTCAATTTTGGTATCCAACCAAGTGATCATATGCTTGTTGTCACTTTTCATCTAACAAGTCTAGTTGTGTGAGGTGCGTCACATGGTAGTCTTCATCAATGGTATAGTTCTTCATGGAGACATGCAATGATGGGAGTTTGACCTCTATGGGTAGAATGACTTCAACACCATATACAAGGGAATATAGGGTGGTGCATGTGGGAGTGTGATAAGAATTATGGTAGGCCCATAGGGCGGGATTTATCTGGACATGGCAGTCATGACTAGAATCATTGACAACCTTCTTGAGGATTTTCAAAATAGTTTTATTGGTTGCCTCAGCTTGGCCATTTCCTTGAGGAAAGTATGGACTAGAGAAATGGTGGTGGATGTGGATTCTGGCACGTAGATCATCCACATGATGGTTTTCAAAAGGTGTGTTGTGGTCAGTGAAGATGGTAGATGATATGCTGAAGTGACACATGATGTGGTAAAGTTTGAACTTTGATATTTGGATGTTAGTAGTGAGGGTGAGCAGAATTGCTTCAAACCACTTTGTAAAGTACTCTGTAGCTGTTATTATAAACTTATGTCCATCTGAGGAAAGGGGAGTGATTAACCCAACAAGGTCGAAGCCCCAACATGAAAATGACCAAGGTGGTGCAATGGACTATAAGTCTTGTGCTGGCACATGAATCAAATTTGCATGTTGCTGACATGGTAGAAATTTCCTAACAAATTAATAAGCATCATGTTCCATTGTAGGCCAATAGTACCTGACTCAAAGCAACTTCTTTGCTAAAACCATGCCACTCATGTGGGCACTACAAATTCCACCGTAGACCTCTTGTAAAGCTAGGATAGCCTCATTTGAATCTAAACACCTAGAGAGGATGTTATAATATCCTCAACAATAAAGGGTGTTGGCTAAAAGAGTGTAGTGGGAAGCTCTTCAAATTAAGTTTTGGCATTGGTTATTGGTGAGATGGGGAGATATGACACCATTTTTAAGATATGCATAGATGTCATAGTACCATGGGGACTGAGGACCAACCAAGACATACACTATTTCTGCCTTGGCATTCTCATAAGTAGGCGTGTGTAACTGCTCGACTAAGAATTCATATTTCATTGAGTCATGAGGGATTTCCAATAAAGATCCAATGGTTTCCATTGCATCGACCACTTTGTTCTGAAGCCTGGGTATCTACGTGAACTATAGATTTAGAAAATTCTCTTTCAGTCTGTCCACCAGTTCTTTGTAAGGTAGTAGCTTGTCATCCTTTTTCTAAAATTCATCTACGACCTGCTTGATAATTAGATGTAAATCTCCAAACACTTGTAGTTCTGTTATGTTCCATTGAATGGCAGTTTTGAGGCCTGAGATGAGTTCCTCATATTCTGAAATGTTATTAGTACATGGGAATCCCAATTTAAATGATTTTGGAATATAGTCACCTTGAGGTGTGACAAATAGTATTCCTACCCCTAATCTATGTGATGTGTAGGAGCCATCAAAGTATATCTTCCATATGGGTTGTTCTTCGATCATACATAGATTTTCATCAGGGAATTCCATGATTAATGGATATGCATCCACCAGAAGTGCTTCTGCTAGCTAATCAGCAATGACTTTCCCTTTGATTGCTTTCTCATCTATGTACTAGATGTCAAATTCACTTAGTAGCATGGCCCATTTTACCATACAACCTATGATAGTTGTTCTTGACAATAGATACTTGAGAGGGTCTACTTTTGAGATGAGCTTGATTGTGTGGTTGATCAAGCATGTAATGTCTAAGCTTTTGAGTGGTGAAGACCACTGCAAGGCATGCTTTTTCTATTGGTTAATAATTGAGCTCATAGCCAACTAAAGTTTGACTGATATAACAGATGGCTCTCTCTTTCTTGTCATCTCCATGTTGTGCTAAGAGTGCCCCTAGTGTTGTAGTGGTTGTTGAGATGTATAGTATGAGAGGGCATCCTAAAACTAGTGGTATAAGGATGGGAGAGTTGGCTAGATACTCATTTAACTTCTCAAAGCGTCTCTAACAAATAGGATCCCATTTGAAGTTTGTGTCCTTGTGGAGCAAATGTATAAAGGGTTGGCACTTGTCTGCCATTTGTGATATGAAGCGTTGCACTGATTGGAGATTTCCTTATAGGATCCTAAGCTATTTGAGTGTCCTAGGAGGAGGCATTTCTGTAATATTTTTGACCTTTTTGGGACCGATCTCTATGACGCATCATGACACTATAAAGCCTAGCAGATTTCCAAATGTTACACCAAAGACACATTTCTTTGGATTTAGCTTCAAGCCATAATGATTTAGATGATCAAACATGCTCTCAAGGATGTCTAGGTATTCACCTCATGTCTTTGATTTTGCATGAATATCATCCACATAGTCTTCCAGGATCTTATGAATCATATCATGGAAGATTGTCTTCATTACTTTCTGATATGTTGCTCCTACATTTTTTAGCCCAAATGGCATCATGTTGTAGCAAAAAGTTCCCCATGATGTGGTGAAGGTTGTTTTGTGTTGATCCTCTACTACTATTTAGATCTGATTATACCCTGAGAAGCCATCCATGAGCAACAACATCTTATGGCCTGCTATGAGATCTAAGATCATGTCTATGTTGGGAAGTGGGAAATCATCTTCTGGACATGCTTTATTGAGATCTCTGAAGTTTGTACAGATATTGATCTCACCTGAAGGTTTGGTGATAGGAACCATGTTGGAGATCCACTCAAAATAGTGTTTTGTTGTGATGATCTTGGCTTGGAGAATTTTCTTGAGCTTTTCTTTTACTAACAAGACCACTTTTGGATGCATTTTTCTTAGCTTCTTCTTGACTGGCTTGGCGTTTGGATCCACAACTAGATGATGGACAAAAAGATTAGGATCAAGCCCTATCATGTTGTGATATGACCATGTGAAGTTCCCAATGGCTTCTTGGAGAAGTGCAGTGAAAGCCATTTCTTCACCTTTTGTTAAAAATGTTGCAATATAGGTGATTCTCAGACATTCTTCCGTGCCCAAGTTGACTAGTTTAGTTTCCTCAATGATGATGGGTGACTGTTCTAGTCTGTAATCCTAGATAGGAGGAAGAGGAAAGTCTTCATCTTCTAGCACCTTATAGAGGTTTTCACTAGAATATAGATCCTTTATTTTATCTTTTTTAGAGTCAAAATGTGCCCCAAAAGGGTTTTCACATAAGGATGTTGGAGATTTTCTAGCAGGTCAGTACTGACTGTATGTTTGTCATTGATGACAACATATGGTAAGTAGCATGCATGGAAGACTTATGAATTTAGCTTTCAATATATGTTGCATGGACATGTTATCAACATGATATCATGGGCGTAGAGGTTAGCTGTTAGTACATACAGTTATATAGCAGCTTGTGTTAGCAGTGTTCCTGATAGAGTAACAAGCAGTGTTCTTTGTATAGTTGTTTGTATAGTTATCATGGAGCCTTGTGCACTTGGATATATGATGAAGACATATTAGTGATGTTACATTCATGGACACAGAGTCTGATGATCAGTAGAAGTGAAGTTATGCAGTCGCTATTCACCAGTAGCAATTTCTTGTGTTTGTTCAGAAGCGCCGACAGAGATTATATTGGTTCTAGAGTTGCACCTATCCTTTCGGTATGAGCCCCTAGATTTAATCCTGGAGAAGAGTTAGTGATGTTTAATTAAGAGTGCATGAATTAATTCAGCTTGAGGAGAAAGATACAATTATTTTAGTAGAGCTGATATTGTGTAGTGTGCGTCTATAATTATCTTATTAGATAGGTCCCAGAATGTGTTGCATGCTTAGTAGAGCTGACTGAATTATTATTAGAGTTTTTTATGGCTTCTCTAATATGATTTTAAGGTGGTTCTAATAGGCCAACTTGATTATATCATTTAGAAGAAAGATACTTATAGGTAGTCATTTGTGATTTCTTGTGTGTGGTTCATAGTTGATTGTGAAGAGCAGAGCAAAGTGTGTAAAGTGTTGAGCCATCAGAAGAAGGTCTATGTGACCAAGTAAAGTGTTTGTGCTATACATTAGAACTGGTCTAGATAGTAGGTCTAAGTGCAATACACCAAGATCTAGATATAGTGTGTATCTGTTATTCAGAAGGTTGTAGCCTTTGCCCCTTTGAGGAGTGTGCTCTTAGATAGTGCATCCTCTCCCCTAATAGGGACTATTGTAAAAGACTCCTAACAGGGTCTGACCTTTAACTAGTTCTAATGTACTAAATGCATTGTAAAGAAACTCCTAACAGGGTTAAGGATCTTCTAACAAGGATCATAATACACTAGTGCAGAATATTAGTGGGTGTCAATTCCCACTTGGGTTTTTACCTATTTGGGTTTCCCCATAACCACAATATTGGTGTTATGTTCAAGTGTTCTTTCATTGTCTTTATGCTTTATGTTTAAGTATACTTAATTGGATAAACAATTGAAACTTGTAGATAACTAATTCACCACCCCCACCCCCCCTCTCAATTATCTCTTGGGACTATTCCTAACAATTAGTATCAGAGCCAAGTGCCTTAGAGAGAAAGTTTAATAGCTTGAGGTTGATTAGATGACATTCTTCAAAAAAGAAAGTCCTAAGTTTGATGGAGAGAATTATCTTGATTGGAAGAACAAGATGGTGACTCATTTGCAGTGCATTTCTTTTGAAGTTTTTGATGTAACTATCAAAGCAGTCAAGATCCCTACCTTAGAAGACCTTGCAAAGGATGATGCTACCAATAAGAAAAATGAATTACTACATTAGAATGCAATAGCTAAAGAAGCCCTTATCAATGCCCTATCTGATAGTGAGTTTTCAGCAATAAAGAAGGTAGATACAACCCACAAAATATGGAAGTACCTAGAAGACATATTTGAAGGAGACAAAAAAGAAAAAGATGTGCATAGAAAGACATGGAAGAAAAGATACAATGCATTAGAGATGCTTCCTGAAGAAAATATTAGAGCTTACAATTAAAGGATCAATGAAGTAGTTGCTGGAATCAGGAACAATGGTGGAGAGATCTCAGAGGAAGACATTATGGAAAAAATGATGACTACTCTCACTCCAGAATATGAAAACAAGATCAACATCCTTGATGAGACCATGTAGCTTACATCAAATTCCAAGAGAGAGACCTTGATCAGAAAAATCTTAGCTTTTGAGATTTCAAGATTGAAGACAGAACCTAAAAGTGAGACAGCCTTCAAAGAAACAGTTCATGGTAAGAAATCTGCAAACACCTCTCGTAATTTTGATGATAATGATGAAGAGAAAACACTAGATGATTTCATTACTATGATTTCCAAAAGAGAAAAGAAAGGAAAATGAAAATACGAAGGTCAATTTCCATTTAAATGCTTTTCATGTAATAAGATTGGTCACTTTGCATCTAAATGTTCCTTAAGAGCTAGAAAGTTCAAAAATGACTACAAGCCTAAATACTCTAAGGAATGTTACTATGCTGGAGATGGAGTTTCAAATGATGATTTAGTTGAAGAAGATATTTGATTTATCACTATCATAGAAAAAATGAATAATAAGAAAGATCATGTAGATGAGAAAGAGAAACAAGAGCTAGCATTGATTTCACAAGCTGATATAAGGATAGACTGGATTATAGATAGTGGTTGTTCACATCACATGATAGGTGATAAAGATAGATTTGTTCATCTAGACAAATACAATGGTGGCATGGTTAGATTTGGAGATAACACTCCTAAACCCATCATTGGTAGAGGAGCCATCACCTTGGATGGAAAGAATAGTACTGATGATGTTCTTTATGTTGATGGTTTAAAACATAACCTACTAAGTATTGGGTAGTTACTTGACAAAGGTTATAGATTGGAATTCAATGGAAATAAGTGCATCATTAACAAAAAAGAAGGAGAAATAATTGCATTAGGATCAAAGACTAAAGGTAATATTTTTTAGCTTAATCCATAAGCAAGTTGTTTAGTTGCTAACGTAGATGACAGTTGGTTGTGGCATAAAAGACTATGTCATATAAATTTTAATAACATAGTAAAGATAAGAAATGTAAAGGCAGTAAGAGATCTACCTAGAATAGAAAAGCCAGTTGATACTATATGCAGGGAATGTGTGATGGGAAAGCATGTGAGAAACTCATTCAAGAGAAATCTCAATTCAACAGAGAACAAGCTAGATCTGATTCATACAGACCTATGTGGACCAACTCAAACAAGATCATACTATGGTGAAAGGTATTTCATTTTTTTTGTTCATGATTACACTAGAATGATGTGGGTTGCATTCTTGAAAGACAAGTTATAAGCATTTGAGAAGTTCAAAATATTCAAAGCTAAGGTTGACAATGAATCTAGACTAAATATAAAATGTTTGAGATCGGATAGAGGAGGAGAATTCACCTCTGACAGATTCTATGAGTACTGCAAAGAACATGGCATCAAGAGGTAGTTGAGTGCACCTAGAACCCCTCAACAAAATGGAATTGCATAGAGAAGGAATAGGATCATCCTTGATACAGTGCGCACCATCATGATTGAAGGAAAAGTTGCACACACCTATTGGATAGATGAAGTCAATATAGCAGTCTATACCATCAATAGAATTCAATTCAGGCCCAACACAAACAAAACACCATATGAGCCATGGTTTTGTAATGTTCCCATAGTAAAATACTTCAGAGTCTTTGGAAGCAAGTACTACATAAAGACGGATGAAGAAGTAGGCAAGTTTGATGCAAGAAGTGATGAAGGTATTTTCCTTGGTTACTCTACTAAAAGTAAAGCTTATAGATGTTTCAATTTAAGATTAAAAATGATCATTGAAAGTGCTCATGTTAAGATTGATGAAAAGTTTATGATTCAAGAAAGATATCATGATTACTCACCCATGATTGAAGAAGAACCCAGACCCTCCACTAGTGAGATAGTTATTGAAGAAATGTTTGACAATACTGATGTGTTATTCAATGACCCTGAGACAAGTGAAGAAGAAACTCCTAAGATTGATGAGTCTGCATCACCTAAAGTTCCAATGTTTACATCTAGAAACCATTCCAAGATAGACATCATTGGAGATCAGAGTAGAAAAGTCTTAACAAGATCACAAGAAAAGAACTCAGCTATTAATGAGGTGGTATGCTTACTATCTCAGATTGAACCCTTAAGTGTTGAAGATGCATTAATGATTTAGATTGGCATGATACTATGAAAGAAGAACTTGATCAGATTATTAAGAATGACACTTGGGAACTAGTCCCAAGACCTAGTGATAAGAATGTGATTGGAACAAAGTGGATATTCAGAAACAAGATGAATGAAGATGGTACAGTAGTAAGAAAAAAAGAAAGGTTAGTATGTAAGGGATATACGCAAAGAGAAGGCATTGATTATTCAGACACATTTGCACCAGTGAGCAAATTAGAAGCTATTAAGCTATTTCTAGCTTATGCAACATTCAAAAACTTCAAAGTTTATCAGATGGATGTCAAGTCAGCATTCCTAAATGGTGAATTAAAATAAGAAGTATATATTGAGTAGCCAGAAGGATTTACTCTATCAGATAGACCTGATATGGTGTGCAGATTGAAGAAAGCCCTCTATGGACTTAAGCAAGCCCCTAGAGCTTGGTATGAAAGAATTGATGGATATCTAACAAAGATTGGATTCAAGAAAGGAGTAGAAAATTGTAACCTATTCATAAAAGAGTCATCTGAGGGACTACTACTTGTAGCTATGTTTTTTGATGATATTATCTTTGGAGGTAATGACAAACTCAATGCTAAATTTTCTAAAGAGATGCAAAGTGAATTTGAGATGAGCATGATTGGACCTATCAAATACTTTTTTGGATTGAATGTACAATAGACAGAGAAAATTTTCTTTAATCAGTCAAAGTATGTGAAAGAAACATTGAAGAAATTCAATATGGATGATTGTAATCCAGTAGGGACACCTATGATAACTAGATGCAAGATTACAAAAGAAGATGACTCACCAGTAGTAGATATAACATTGTACAAGTCTATGATTGGCAAACTTATTTATCTTACTCAGACCAGACCAGATATTTCCAATGCAGTTGGCATAGTTGGAAGATGTACAACATAACCTAAACAAAGTCACCTCATGGCCTTAAAAAGGATATTCAGATATTTGCAAGGCACTATAGACTATGGTCTATGGTATCCTAACTCAAAAAATGTTGATCTTCATGTGTACACTAATACTGATTAGACAGGATGCATTGATGACAGAAAGAGTACATCAGTTGTGTTAGCACTCAAAAAAAATTTCATGGCTCTAGCCCTCTTCCCTTGGTCTCTGCAATATGTTTCAAGTCTCTGGCATAAACCCTAGGCAAAAATTTAAAAATCTAGCCATTGGTAAAAAACCCTTTGTTTTACCCCTAGCCCTGTTATAATTTTATGTTACCTTTTCTAGCCACTTAAAACTCCTAATTCACATGTGCTAATTAAGGTTCACTTTATCTCATTCGCGGTTAGGTTTCATGTCTGGCGGGGTCCCCCTTTAATTTTTTCCTAAGCTTCTATCCACCAGCAGTTTTAATTTTTCCTAAGTCTGGCGCCCGAAAATGTTTTATTTTTCCTAAGTTTAAGCCTTTAATTTTTCTAATGTTTTGGCTTTAATTTTCCCGGGCCCCAGTTCCTCTGATAGCATCTCCATCCAATGGTTGGTGCTAGATCTCAGGCGATGTGTCAGAGGCTTGCGATCTTGTGCCATCCGTTCGATCTTCCATGGTTGCAGCACTTCAAACAGAGCGGGTCCACCTCAACGTGAGCACAGTTGGCGGTTCCTCATTGGCCAAAAGAATTAATGACTTGGCAAGGATGTCAGAGTGTTCTTTTAAGCAAGAAAAAATTGTGTCCGCTTGTCGGATTTTGTGAAGTTGTGGTCTCTCATTCGATAAAATATCCTATGCAGCAAGGTGGGGTCGGGCTTCACATCAGCATCAAAAGATTCAAGATCTACGGTGAGCGCATGATCTCAAGTGATGTGTCAAAGGCTTGCAATCATGTACTAGCTGTCTGTTTCTCCATGTGTCCAGGACAACTATTGTGGGTCCAGTGCCAGCTATGATGAAATGGCATTTCGTCATTGGTTGTGTCAGAGATAGGTGGATTGTTGTCAATATGACTGCGCATAATCTGATTGTGGTCCCAGTGGCAGAGGAGAAATGAATTGGCTCATTTTTATTGGTCCACGTGGTGTTGCGTTGGTAGTTGTTAGTGGGACCTGGTCTTCAGACATGTTAGTGGTTCCTGTGTTGTCAGAAGATCAATGACTGGCGCTAGATCTCAAGCGATGTGTTAGAGGCTTGCGATCTTGCACCCATCGTCTGATTCACAAGCTTAGGCGGGTGGGTCCTGTGTTAGAAGATTGACGGTCAACGTATATTCTAAAGGGTTCTTTCTACAACATGAGGCTTTAAGTCCTAGCTGTCAATTCTCCTTTGCAGGCCCGGTTGATTTTCGTAGAGGATTTAGCAGTCTGGATAAACTGGTTAGTGGTGCCAATAAATTTCAAAAGGTCACGTGATCGCTAAATTTTTAGCAGTGGGATAAGTTACTCTGTGAATTGGCGAAAAAGGCTTTCGGTCACCAGTTCACTAAATTTGGCCAAGAAAGACATAAAGTCTGTGAAAGAAAGAAAATCGATGGCTAGGACTTAAAGTTGACATAGTTTTAAATTTAAACCACCGATTCACGGCTGGCGCCATGGAAGTGACCGTTGTTTTTTATTTTCAAATTTCTACAGAGGGTTTTGCGATAGGAGGTACCAAAATTTATTGTTTTAGTGGTTGGAGTGGGTAGAAATGATTTGTTTGCTACTGCAGTGTAGTCTTGGGTACCATGATCGACTGCAGTGATGTTTTTGTGCCATGAGGAGTGGGATTTCTTGCTCAGGGCATGTTGTAGATAGGTGATTAGACTGATTAGCATGGTATATTTATGGTCCCCGGTACATTTCTTAACTATTTTCATGAATGGGAATCTGATCAGTGAGGTTTCTATTCCTTGCAATTAATTTTTTGACTGTTCCTAGTTGGTTGGGTGGTTGAAACCCTAAACCCTAGCTGTCTGAAGCTTGTTGTATCTTCTTTGAAGATTCCAAGGTAGCTAGGGGTATAAGATATAGTTTTTCTGACTTAGTGAGGGTTCCAAAATCATTTTGATCCCTAGTTGTAAATGGTATGAACGTCTTGAGGAAGGAGAAGTTGGATTTTGAGTTGGCTTCCTGAATCTGAGTTGTTTGGTGATGTTTTGATCTTGATTATGTTAATGAAAGCATTATTGAATTCCAATCTTGCATTTGTGTTTGTCTTCTTATCTTGTATCTGAGCTCATATATGTTAAATGTCACAGAGTGGGGTTGACATATGGTAAACAAAGAGTATTTTGGATGTCATCTTTGAGTTCCTCACAAAGTTGAGATTAAAGTCTCTTGGGTGTATCAGTGGGTTCATGTCTAGTTAAGAATCTAATGTCCAGGTGTTTGAATGAGAGGCGTGATAGGAAAAGCACTCATCTTGAGTTCCTTTGTGCTTGATTTAAGGTTTTCATTTGATATGTGTTGCTAAGTGACTCTTTGCCCTAGGATAAGGCACTAGTCTCTTCTCCAGATCCAGTTCATTGGTTTCCAACCACACACACACAATTTAAATGATCATACCTTCAGTTTATTTGTAAAAGACCTGTTTGAATATTTATTTGGTGACTCCTTTAGAGAAGTGAGTCAAGGGTATACCCACCCAAGCTTAAAGTTTAAAGTGAAGAAGGATCTCATTGTTGATCCTTGTTAGTTGGCCCTCTTCCTTGTAGACTTTGGAGTGGTGATAGAGTCAGAGTTTTATTTAAATTATCCATCAAAGTGTAAATCTGCAAGTTGAAAATCAAAGGGAATAATCCGCAACCAACAGAATTGGCAACTCTACTGGGGAGAACTTGAAGAAAACCTATTAAGGGGCTCTAGTTATGCTTATTTTATTGTATTCAAAATCTTTTATTGACCAGATTGGTTTGGCCCATCTGAGTCACCAACAGAATTGGCGACTCTGCTGGGGAGAGTCTAGAGAAAGAGGTTTGAAAGTGCACTCTTATTTTCTTGTTATATTTAGTTAAAGGATCTCTCACTTTGTGGGTGGTGACTCAAAAGGTAGAGAACTAGTGTCATAAGTTAAAGATGGAAAAGAGTAGGAATACTAGGTCCTTTGTTAGAAAAAATCCAGAGGTCACTCTAGAACAATTGCCTAGACAGGAGAAGAAGAGTTGGATCAGAAGGAATGGGGATTCTACTAGTGCTCCTATAAGAGAACAAAGAAATACCAGAGGCAAAGCACCACTGAGATCCTCTAGTGAGGAAAGTTCACATGACAGAGTTTCTAGATCAGATGGTGGTCACTCTGAAGATAAATTTTATGATACCCCAGAAGTAGTATTTCAAGATAAAGGTTCACTTCTTGCAAGTCAGGATGAACAAGATAGAGATGTGGGCTTAGAAGTTGATCTGGATCTCAATGAAAATATTTTCAAAAGGCAACCCATGGAACCAAGGCGTGTGCATTTCCCACATCAACAACATGCTGATGTAGAAGTTGTTAGAAAGAAAAGATCCCCAAGATAATTGAGAGGGGGGGTGAATCAGTTATCTGATACTTAATTAATTTAATTCCTTTTTTAGTAATTAACAATATAACTAGTGCAATAATCAACCATATGAAAACAATCATACACAATTTGCACAACGACACAAGATAAGTTCTCAAGGAAACCCAATCAAGGGATGGACCCTATTATGTGTCTTATGAATACATTCGGTACATATAAATCCCTGTTAGGAGATTTTGAATCCCTGTTAAAAGATTCTGACCTGGTTAAGAGTCTAAAGAACAAAAGAAGACAGATGGACCCACTGCCCAAATAGCTTCAAGGCAAGATCTCTGAACTCACTGTCCAACAGACCTTAATATTATTCATCAAAATAATATGGAGAAAAATACCTTCAACTTATTGTGCCAAAACTGCACTCATAACATCACAATACCTTAAACTCTGATCTTTGCACTCACAAATCATCAAATACTGATCCTTTTCTTCACTTCATGCCTAGATCCGCAACTTTCTCATCAAATTCGCTTATCATTACATATCCTTTTTCATATCTGTTACTTACAATAATGAAAAACAATCCTCCTTATATACCACACTCAAATGATTACAAATGAGTCGGTCCTCAAATACAAAATAACAGTTCTCACACGTTACATCAAAAATTACATAAAACTGTCAGCTTCCAGGTGCTATAACTTTCTCAAAACTTATCCAAACTTTATGTGCTCTTAACTAAAGTATCCACAAGGTGTCTAGATGATTCATCTAACTCCTCAAACCAAAATATCATCCCAGTAAAAAGATATAGTCAATTTACCAAAACTGCTCTTCAAGAACACTGTTCTGATATACTGTCTTCACCAAAAAGCTTGTAACTAATTCATATGAACTCCAATCTTTATGTTCTGTTAACCATAGCTCAAATATATCCTAAAGATAATATATTCAATTCCAAAAAGTTTTATTTCATCAGAATAATTACTTACAAAAATATCTTCCATCAGGTACTCTGTCTACCTGTCTGTCACTGAACTTTACTAAATCTCCTTTATCTCTCAATCCACAATAGATAAGGAATTTTTCTATTAACTAAAGATAAATATCATTATTTTCTAGCTTCCATTAACTTGGCATAAGCCAATCTTCAATATAAAATTATTTATGATCAAAACAGTCCTTTGTTTCCCTGTCAATTCATTGAAATATCACTGTGTTGACATCAATGACAATCCAGTCATGAATGCAACACTCCACTGCTATAGAATGATCACAAACATATCCAAACAATATCTCAATACATCACAAACTCTTCATGCACTCATTTTGAATTCATTCCTAACAATCTCCCCCATTGGCATTGATGGCAACATGGATGAAAAACATCCAATGTTCCAAAAATCCAACAAAGATTTATAAATTGAATTTCTCAAATCTTGCTTCATTTTCCTATTAATCTCTCATATATACAATGCTACTTTCCCTCAAAGACATCAAACAATATGAATCTCTCCCCCATAACATATGCAGTATTACTATGATGTTTTTCATGAATCTCTCCCCCATTGACATCAATGACAATGTCAAACAATAGCTCAATGTCAATAGACACTATTTTGAAAAATATATGCACTAGAGTCCTCAATGACTCAGCTCAAACACAAATACTCCCCATTCAGGAAGTACCATCATCTAGTCCAGAAAAGAATAGATACATAAACCACTGGACGGATGCAATTCTCTGCATCTTCTACTCAATAGAAGGTTGGGGAATGACCCCAAGCATGCCTCTCAAATACTCAAAAGTATCTTTCGGCAATGGTTTAGTAAATATGTCTACTATCTACTCATGGGTACTGATGTACTCAAGTCTGATTTCTTTCTTCTCAACTTTCTCTCTCACAACATGATACTTGATCTCTATGTGTTTTGTTTTTGAATGTAATACTGGATTTTTTGACAAACTGACTGTACTTGTATTATCACAATGTATGATAATAGGTTCTTCAAACTTTATCCCAATGTCCTTCAACATCTGCTTCATCCAAATAATCTGATTACAATTGTTTCCTGCTGCAACATACTCTGCCTGTGCTTTACTTTGTGAAATATAGTTATGCTTTTTGCTTAGCCATGAAACCAATCTTCCTCCAAGAAAAAATTCTCCACCACTGGTGCTTTTCTTATCATCAACACTGCCTCCCCAATCTGCATCAGTGTATGCGCATAATGTAAAATCATTAGAATTTTCATACCATAGTCCATAATTCATTGTTCCTCTCAAATATCTCAGAATTCTCTTAGCTGCTACAAAATGTGTTTCTTTAGGTGCTACTTGAAATCTTGCTACTATCCCAACTGAATGTGCTATATCTGGTCTAGTATGTGTCAAGTACTATAATCCTCCAATCATAGATCTATACTTCTTATGTTCAACTTCCACTGACTCATCTTTGCTAGATAATTTAAGTCTGGTCACCATAGGTGTTCCAACTGGTTTACAATCTTCCATTCCAAATCTTTTCAACAAATCATTCAGATACTTATCTTGACTAATAAATATACCATCTTTTCTTTGTGTTATCTGTAGTCCCAAAAAGTATTTCATTTCTCCAATCATACTCATCTCAAATTCTATCTTCATTTCTTGTGCAAATTTGTCACTGGCTTCATCTTCTCCTCCAAAGATAATATCATCAACAAATATTACCACAATCAACAATCCATTCTCAATTTCTTTTATGTACAAGTTACTATCTATTGTCCCTTTCACAAATCCCAATTTTAGTAAATACTTGTCCAATCTTGCATACCAAGTCCTAGGTGCTTGCTTTAAACCATACAATGATTTCTTAAGTTTACATACCATGTCTCCTTCATGAGTTAAAGGAAAACCATCAGGTTTCTCAATGTAGACTTCTTCTTCCAACTCACCATTCAAAAATGTTGACTTAACATCCATTTGATATACTCTGAATTTCTTATATGCTGCATAAGCCAAAAACATTCTCACTGCTTCAAGTCTGACCACAGGAGCAAAAGTTTCTTCATAGTCTATTCCTTCTTGTTGTGAATATCCCTTGCATACTAATCTTGCTTTGTTTCTGATCACTTCTCCTTGTTCATTTACCTTATTTCTGAATACCCATTTAGTTCCAATCACATTCTTGTCCTTAGGTCTAGGAACCAATTCTCATGTTTTGTTTTTCTCAATTTGATCTAATTCTTCTCTCATAGCTTTAGTCCAACATTCATCTTCACATGCTTCATTTGTAGTTTTAGGTTCAACTTGTAAAATCAAACATAAAAGTACCTTATTCCGAGTAAGAAATCCTCTGTCTAAGCTTCCAATTATCTATTCAGATGGATGATTCTTTGTTGTGTACCTATTAGGTGTCATAGTCTCTCCTCTTGTAGTTTCTCCTCTTGTAGTTTCAACTCTTGTTTCATTTGTAGATTCTTTTTTTCTCTGATCACTACCTTCTTCAATATTTTCATTTGTCAATTCACTGTTAGTCTCATAAAAATGTTCAGAAATTTCATTGTTAGACTGAATAAAAGTTTCTTCATCAGGTTCATAATCAAGCATTCTTTCCTGAATTTTGAATTTCTCATCAACTCTAACATTTTCACTTTCAAAAATAGACTTAGTTCTCTTGTTATAACATCTATATGCTTTACTTTTCAGAGAATAACCGAGAAAGATTCCTTCATCACTTCTAGGATCAAATTTTCCTATATCATCATCTCTTTTAATATAACATCTGCTACCAAAAATTTTGAAATACTTAACTGTTGGTGTATGCCCAAACCATAATTCATAAGGTGTCTTTTCTGTCCCTGATCTAATCTGCACTCTGTTCATCGTGTAAACTATTGTATTCACTACTTCTCTCCAAAATATCTTGGCCAAATTACTTTCAAACAACATTGCTCTTGCTGCTTCAGTTACTGATCTGTTCCTTCTTTCTGCAATTCCATTTTGTTCAGGTGTTGTAGGTGCTGAAAACTATCTCTTAATGCCATTCATCTCACAAAAATTATCAAATTCTTTAGATGTAAATTCACCTCCTCTATTTGATCTCAAACATTTAATTCTCATTCCTGATTCAGTCTAAAATTTATTCTTAACAATCTTAAACTTATCAAATGCCTCAGACTTTTCTTTCAAAAATGCAACCCACATCATTCTTGTAAAGTCATCAACAAAAACCATAAAGTACCTTTCACCATGAAATCCTCTAGTTCTTGTAGGTCCACTCAAATCTGTATGAATGATTTCCAACTTCTCAGTAGATGAAAATTTCTTTCTTGGAAATGAACTTCTTTTCTATTTTGCCATCACACATTCTTTGCAAATCATGTTAGTAGGCTTCATAATTTTTGGTAAATCTCTAACTGCAAATGTAGTACTCACCTTCACAATGTTATCAAAATTTATATGACAAAACCTTCTATGCCATAACCAACTGTCATCAATTTTAGTCATCAAACATGTTATTTTAGTAGAATTTAACTGAAATACATTACCTCTGGTTCTAGATCCTTTTCCAATCAGATTTCCATCGTTATCTTTAATCGCACAAGAGCTTTCAGTAAAAGAAACTTGATAACCTTTATTAACTAGTTGTCCAACACTGATCAGATTGTGCTTTAATCCATCAACAAAGTAAACATCATCAGTGTTAGTCTTTCCATCAAGAGTAATAGATCCTATACCTTTGATTAAGCAAGGTGCATTATTACCAACTCTGACTACTCCTCCATCATAATTGCTATATTTTATGAACTTTCCTTTGTCACCTGTCATGTGATGCGAACATCCACTGTCTATAATCCAATCTGATATATTTTCTACTTGTGAAACTAGGGCTTTTTCCTCTACAACTTTTGATTCAGTAGTTTCTTCCTTTATAGCCACAAATCCTATGTCATCACTATCATTATCACTGTCACTTAAATGTCTTTCAATTCCTGCTTCAATTTCTTCATCATTAACATAGTAACATTTATCAAGTCTTCTAAATTTGTTTCTATATTTCTTAACTCTCTTAGGAAATTTAGATGCATAATGACCATATTCTTGACAAGTCTAGCATTTAAATATTTTCTTACCTTCTGGTTCTCTTTTCACGAGTAGTGCAATACCTTCTTCAATCTTCTTATCTTCTTCAAATCTGATTCTATTGCTACTTGCATAGTCTCTGTTAATGCTTGTACTTCTTGACAATGTAGGTTTGATACTCAGAGCACTGAATGCTGTCTCCATTCTAGGTAATTCTCCTGACATTTTCAAATTCATTTCTTCTACTTCCAATCTTCCAAGAAGGGTTTCTTTTGAAAAGTTTGGTGTGCAAGGTATCACTTGTTCAATCATTTGTGTTGTCTGTTTGAATACTGGTGTCAAAGTTCTCAAAATCTTCCATATCACTTCATGCTCTGTCTTTGTTCCTCCACAAGACTTAATTCCTATAACAATCTCAGATACCCTTCCCATATAGCTTCTAATTGATTCATCTTCTAACATTCTTATATCTTCAAATGCACAAATCCAATTATGTAATCTAGCTTGCTTTGCATGTTCATCACCTTCAAAAGTACTATGTAAAGCTTTCCAAATATCATGAGCTTTAGGTAGATCTTTTACCTGACCATATTCATTTTCTGATAGGGCTGACAAAAGTGCTTCCTTTGCAAGTATGTTACACATAAATATGTCTCTTTCCTCATTTGAACAACTTTCAAGCCTTTCTTCGCTAATGACTTCCTTCTCTTTGCTTGTAATCAACCAATAACCTAGTCGTAAACACAAGAGATGTACCTTGATCTTCTATTTCCAGCTATCAAAATTTATTCCATCAAACTTAGGGCTTTCTTTCCTAAAATTCACCATAGATCTCCTTAAGTTGTTAAACTTTTCCTTCAAGGACCTGCTGCTCTGATACCAATTGTTAGAAAGAAAAGATCCCCAAGATAACTGAGAGGCGGGGGGTGAATCAGTTATCTGATACTTAATTAATTTAATTCCTTTTTCAGTAATTAACAATATAACCAGTGCAATAATCAACCATATGAAAACAATCATACACAATTTTCACAATGACACAAGATATGTTCTCAAGGAAACCCAATCAAGGGAAAACCCCGTGTGGGAATGATACCCACAAAATGATGTACTAATATGAAATTTCCTTGTTAGAGGATGGACCCTATTAGGAGTCTTATGAAATACATTCAGTACATATAAATCCTTGTTAGGAGATTTTGAATCCCTGTTAAAAGATTCTGACCCAGTTAAGAGTCTAAAGAACAAAAGAAGACAGATGGACCCACTGCCCAAACAGCTTCAAGGCAAGATCTCTGAACTCACTGTCCAATAGACCTTAAGATTATTCATCAGAATAATATGGAGAAAAATACCTTCAACTTATTGTGCCAAAACTACACTCATAACATCACAATACCTTAAACTCTGATCTTTGCACTCACAAATCATCAAATACTGACCCTTTTCTTCACTTCATGCCTAGATCCGCAACTTTCTCATCAAATTCACTTATCATCACATATCCTTTTTCATATCTATTACTTACAATAATTAAAAACAATCCTCCTTATATACCACACTCAAATAATTACAAATGAGTCGGTCCTCAAATACAAAATAACAGTTCTCACACGTTACATCAAAAATTACATAAAACTGTCGGCTTCCAAGTGCTATAACTTTCTCAAAACTTATCCAAACTTTATGCACTCTTAATTGAAGTATCCACAAGGTGTATAGATGATTCATCTAACTCCACAAACCAAAATATCATCCCAGTAAAAAGATATAGTCAATTTACCAAAACTGCTCTTTAGGAACATTGTTCTGATATACTGTCTTCACCAAAAAGCTTGTAACTAATTCATATGAACTCCAATCTTTATGCGCTGTTAACCATAGCTCAAATATATCCTAAAGATAATATATTAAATTCCACAAAGTTTGATTTCATCAGAATAATTACTTACAAAAATATCTTCCATCAGGTACTCTGTCTGCCTGTCTGTCACTGAACTTTACTAAATCTCCTTTATCTCTCAATCCACAGTAGATAAGGACTTGCACTGTTAACTAAAGATAAATATCATTATGTTATAGCTTCCATTAACTTTTCATAAGCCAATCTTCAATATAAAATTATTTATGATCAAAACAGTCCTCTATTTCCCTGTCAATTCACTGAAATATCACTGTGTTGACATCAATGACAATCCAGTCATGAATGCAACACTCCACTGCTACAGAATGATCACAAACATATCCAAACAATATCTCAATACATCACAAACTCTTCATGCACTCATTTTTCATTCATTCCTAATAGAAGTATCATCAAGCTTTGAAGACAACATGACAGACCCACATGACCTAAATGCACTTAGGTTATAGTTGGCAGAGCAAGATGCTATATATGAAAGATTGAGGGAAGAGAGAGAGGCTAAAAAGGTGAATGCTCTTATAGAAAGAGAGTCTCTTCTAAGAAAAATCAAGGAGATGAAGGAGAGAAACAAGTTGTTGGCTTCTGCTCCTAAAGTTTTGCAACATGATGTTTTTGGTGATCTTGAGGCTCTAAGGAGTGAGCAAAAATGTTTATTGCAAGATCATGAGTTTGATGAAGAGGGCCCTATGATCAGACAAGTGCAAAGTTATGTTCCTTTGCCCAAAAGAAAAGATGGACATGAGATTACTAGGCCGGATGTTGTTGTAGCAGAAAAAGGAAAGCAAAAGATGGTGGGAGATAAAGCAGGTAAACCATTGACTATACCAGGCATCCCACCACCTAGATCAAATAGGGAGATAGAGATAGAGAGAAAAAGAAAGGAGGATGAAGCTCTTGCTCAAGAGTTGGAAAGAGTTGAGATTGATGCTGCTATTGTAGAGAAAAGAAGAAGGATCCAATTCTTGAAGGCTTCATCAGCTAATATTCAAGGTCCTTTTGCTGCTGAATTAGGTATGCCATCTATGAACACTACTATTCCAATTAGCAATGCTACTACTAGTAATACAATTCCTACTACATCTAACAAGTCAATGGCTGACCCTAATAGGTAGTCAAATGAACAAGTTGGTGGGAATGCAGATAAAAATGCTAATGTTAGTGAGAATACTAGTTCAGGATTTCAAAGAAGACCTATGCACCTAGAGGGTTATAGGCAAATTAGTTTTGATGGGATACCGGGACACCCAAATGCTTTTCCAAAAGATATAAGAGATAAAGTGCCTAAGTTTGCTGGTAATAATGCTATTAGTTGTGAAGAACACCTTAGGTTATTTATTGATATGCTTAATGATTATGAGATAGAGCATGAGGATCTAGTCCTAAAATTGTTTGTGCAATCTTTAGTGGAGGATGCTAGAAATTGGTTTAAGAGACTTCCTGATAGATGTATTGATACTTGGGATTCCTTTGAGAGACGTTTTAAAGAGCAGTTTCATGATAGACCAAATGTTAGCTTCATGTTGAATGAATTCAACACCATAAGAAAAAATCAGAATGAATCTGTAGCTGAATTCAACATGAGATTTCAAAAGGGTATGCATAAGTTATTCCAAGTCATGCAGTTAGATGACAACCTTTGTCTAACTACATACTTCAATGCATTTGATGGGAAGATGGATTATTTTCTGAGGGATAAAGAGCCTAGAACTCTTAGGGATGCTTTCAGGATTTCCATTAATATTGAGAACAATATGAAGATATTAGGGAAATTGGGTGGAAAGAGAGATGACCTGAAGTTGTTTGGGGATAAGAAATATAAGCAGGGTAATGATAAAAATATTGGAGCTATGAGGAAAGAAGACAAGTTGGATAAGGTGCTTAATGCATTGAAGGATTTGAAAGCACCTACAAATTGGAACAACAATGCTCTTACCAATGAAAGGCCTCAGTTCAACAATAATTTCAATAAGCAAAATAGACTACAGAATTATCCTTACAACACCCAATGGAAGGATGGCAAGCCTGTTATCCCTGCAAAAGGAAAAAATGACAGAAGTGTCCCTGACCCTCTACATAATTCTTCCATAAATGTCATGGAAGACATACCTTGGTGTGTTGCATGCCAGTCCCCTCATCCTGCAAAGCATTGTGTGGTTGCACATTCTATGACTACAAACCAAGATTGTGATAATGAGGAGATAGATCAAGAAGAAGACCAAGATGATATTGGATGCAACATAGCTACTTCATATCTGGGATATGAAGATGATTCTAAACTTGATGAAGAATCAGATATAAATGTGAAGAGACACAATCTAGCTTCTCTCCATCATGAGGTCTTTCCTGATGATGAAGACATTGATGAAAAGACCTGTAACATGAACTCTTCCTCTGAGAAAATAAATTTGAGAAGACCTTCTAGAGAGGAGATGGATAGAATTACTGCAAAGATGATTGCTCATGTGTAGACTAGAGGCATGGTAGCAAGAGATACAAGTGGAAAAGCTACAGGAATATTTATGAAAAGTACCAACTCCAGAGAGCCTAATGAGAACAAATCAAAAGGTGATCACATGGTGAAATGTAAGAATATGAAAGGTAAGAATTGTGAACCTAGGGCAGTTGGAGTTGACAAAATCTCTAGTGAAAGTGAAAAGCCAGTTAACATAGTGGCTAAGGATGAGAAAATAAGGGTTACCAATACAACTAATGTATTAGATAAGCAAAAAGATACTAAGGCAGTACAAATTGAGGTTCCTCCTATTGCCGTTGTTGATATGTTATCTGTATTGTCTAAAATCATAGTTAAGGTTCCATTGTCAGAATTGTTAAGAATCCCTAAACATAAGGATAGGGCTATTGCATGGGTAGATAATGTTCATAATAATGTTGCATGTAATGAGCCTCAAGATAAAGTTTTAAAAAGAATAGAAGCTCAGGGAATTGTGTCTCAAATTTCACCTATTTATTTGGATAGTTCCATCAATGCGAGCCTTGAGAATATTGATCCATTCTTTTTAAGTGTCCTTGTGAATGGAATGAAATTGAGAAATTGTATGATTGACAATGGTGCCTCTAATACTGTTATGCCTTTTAAAATCATGGAGAAATTGGGCCTTAAAGTTGACACAATCCAGGGCAGATGTTGTGCTATGGATCAGAGAGAGGTACCAGTTATTGGCACTATCAATGCAATGCCATATAGGTTGGCAGCTTATCTAGAGAAAGAGTTAACAATGAGTGTATTGGTAGTGGACATCCCTCCTCATTATGGGATGCTATTATCTAGAAGATGGAGTGCTACCATGGGTGGAAGTCTACAGTGTGATTTGTCCTATGCTACTTTCAAGATTGATGACCAGTTTATCAAGATTGACAGAGAGCCAAGAGTATGCCACATGATTGAGAGAAATATTGACTATGAAACCACATGTTTTGTGGATACTGACATTAATGCTTTCAGGGTAGAAATTCCTATGCTTGAAGAGGTACCTATATTGTCCCCCATATATGTTGAGGTGAATACTAAATCAGTGAAGGGTGATTTGTGGATGATGTACTTTGATGTTGCTAGCTACAAAGATGGTGTAGGGGCTGGTATTTTGCTTATCTCTCCTGATGGTAATACTTACAAGTTTTCTTTCACATTCAATTTCTTTTGTACCAATAACATAGCAGAATATGAAGCATTGTTGTTAGGACTAAAGTTGGTACATAAGTATGGAATTAAATGCTTAAGGGTTGTAGGGGATTCTGAATTAGTGGTGTCCCAAGTCAGATCAGTGTATGCTTCCAAGAACAAGAGGCTTAAACAATATGGAAATGTTGTGTGGGATTTGATTGAATTTTTTTATGCTTTCAATATTGAATGGAAGGATAGAAGTAACAATAAAATGGCTGATTTGTTAGCCAATATAGCAATCAATCCCAATGATACTACTTTTGCTGGTCTCTCTGAAGTGGAAATTCAGACTAGGCCTAGTATACCAAATAATGTTGAAAATTGGCAAGTTTTTGATGATGATAATGATATCTTGAAGTTTTTGAATTGTGAAGATCAATATCATGGTCAAGAATTTGATTGTTCATCTTTAGTTGAGACTGCAGAAGGAAAGGAAGTTGTCCTTGGTAATGAAGTTATTCAACTTAAAACTAACAAGGTGCCTAAGGGACTTGTTGTCCTAGAAACTGTATTTGACAACCAGGACAGAGTTCAGAAAGATAGTAAAAAAGAGGGTCATGTGGACCTAGAGGAGATAAATATTGGAACATAAGAGGCACCTAAGAAGATATACATTGGTAGGGATTTATCTCATAAAATAAGAAAGTCTTTAATTGAGTTATTGAGAAAATTTAGGCATGTTTTTGCATGGTCATATGATGACCTAAAGTTTTATAGAGAAGACTTGTTTCAGCATATCATTCCTTTGAGGAGAGATGCTAAACCTTTTCAGCAAAAACAAAGGCCTATTAATCCTACTTTGGCACCCAAGATGCAAGAAGAATTGGTTAAGCTGAGAGATGCTATAATTATCAAGCCTATAAGGCATTCTTCTTGGCTATCAAACCTTGTCCCTGTGAGAAAGAAGAATGGTGACATAAGACTTTGTGTAGATTTTAGAAACTTGAACATCAGCTCACTAAAGGATAATTATTGTTTGCCCAATATGGAAGCTATGTTGCAAAGAGTAACCGGGTCAGAATTGATGTCTATGATGGATGGTTTCTCTGGTTATAATCAGGTAATTGTTAAGGAGTCAGAAAAATTCAAGACAGCTTTCACTACCCCTTGGGGGACATATGTTTATGTGAGAATGCCTTTTGGTCTCACAAATGTTGGTGCTACCTTTTAGAGGGTAATGGATGTTGCCTTTTCAAATTTCATTAATGATTTCCTTGTTGTTTATCAAGATGATTTGGCTACCTATTCCAAGAAGGAAGAAGATCATTTTACTCATCTATAAAAAATATTTGTAAGGGCTTTGGAATATGGCATTTCTTTAAATCCAAGGAAGTGTACATTTGGTGTCACTGAAGGTAAGCTGCTTGGTCATTTAGTGGGGAAGCAAGGAGTGAGAATTGATCCTGAGAGAGTAGCAGCCATTGATAAAATTCAAAGGCCAAAGAATGTTAAAGGAATCCATTCTTTCTTTGGTTAGGTCAATTTCTTAAGGAGGTTTGTGACAAATTTTGTAGAAGTTACTAGACCTATATCTAAGATGTTGAAGAAAGGATCTGCAATCAATTGGGAGGGTGAGCCTAATGAAGCTTTTAAAAACATCAAGAAGGCTATCAAAGATGCACCGATGCTTAAGGCACCTGATTACAATATCCCAATGCATATTTTTTCTTTTGCATCATTTCACACAATTGCTGCAGTTTTGTTACAAAAGAACAAGGATGGTTTTGAGCAGCATATTGCATTTTTCAGTAAATCTTTGCAGGCTGCTGAATTAAAATATGATATAAATGAAAAGCAAGCATATGCACTTATCAAGGAAGTCAAGGCTTTTAGGTGCTATTTGATGGGAGCAGTTGTGATTGCTTTTGTGCCAAGTGCAGCTATGAAGGACATTTTCTCATAGCAGGAGGTGTCTGGAAGAAGGTGTAGATGGATCAATAGGATCCAAGAATTCAATATTGATGTTTAGATCACCAAGTTCATTAGAGGACAGGGATTGGCAAAACTGATGGCTCAATCCAATCTTGATGCTAATCAGATAAATTATTCTGAAATTGATTATACATGTGATATGGATGATTGTGTCTAGTATCAAGATATCATTTATTATTTGAGAAACATGAAGTGTCCAGATAATATGGATGACAATAAGAAGAGGACATTGAAATTACAGGCCATCAAGTATGTAATTGTGAAATGTAAATTGTACAGATAGAATTTGGATTGCATACTCTTGAAATGTGTAGATGAAAATGATGCTAGTAACTTGTTGAAGGAAATGCATGAGGGAGTCTATGGTGGACACTATATGGGAAAGACCACTGCTCATAAGATCTTAAGAGTAGGATTTTGGTGGCCCACAATCTTCAAGGATGCAGATCAGCTGGTGAGGAAGTGTGATGCATGTCAGAGGTTCTCTGGTAAGCTTAAATTTTTAGGAAATGTTCCATTGAGGCCAGTGGAGGTGTAGGCTCCTTTCCAACAATAGGGAATTGATTTCATAGGAGAGATACCAAACAAGTCAAGTGGAGGACACTCATGGATCTTGGTTGCCACTGATTACTTTACAAAGTGGGTAGAGGCTATACCTACAGGGAATGCTACTAGTAAGGTGGTAACTGATTTTCTATTAAATAACATTGTTACAAGATTTGGGTGTCCTGAAAGGATAGTGAGTGACAATGCAATGTGCTTCAGGTCTACTGAATATAAGGACTTTTACAAAGGTTTGGGAATTCAGATTTTTAATTCCTCACCGTATCATCCACAAGGAAATGGTCAGGCGGAATCTACTAATAAGAGTTTGATTAAGATCCTTAGGAGGATCCTTCAGAAGAACAAAAGGAAATGGAATGCCAAGTTGCCATTAGCTCTATGGGCTGATAGGGTAACTATGAAGAAGGCAATTGGTTGTGCACCATTTGACCTTGTTTATGGGATACATGCAAGGATGCCTCAGAATAATTTGCTGGAGATGTACAAGTTTGTGCAGATATATGATGATGAAATTGAAGATGAGATGCAATTGAGAATTGAAGACCTTATTAGGTTGGATGAAATAAGGAGGGAATCAGCTACAAGAAATGTCAGGCTGTAGTTGAAAATAAAAAATCTATATGATAGGAAGGCAGTGGAAAGAAAATTTGAACCTGATGACCTAGTTTTAATTTGGAATGCCAGGTTGGAGGATAAAGGAAAACATGGAAATTTTGATCCCATCTAGTTAGGGCCATATCAAATTCATGAAAAATGGGGCCAAGATTCTTATATTGTGAAGGACTTAAGTGGTAACATCCAAGAATTGCCTATTCATGGACAATTCTTGAAGAAATACTTCTCTTCAAGTATCATGTTTTCCATGAGCAGTAGTTAGGTTGTACATGTGTATATATTACTATAAATTTTGTAAAGTCTCCTGGTTTTTGGTCATGTTTTGCCTTGTTCCAAGTTATCCCTACTTGTCCCTTTTTGTCTACAAATTTTTGGTCTATGGGTGGTTTGCTTTAACCAGTGATTTCTAAGTTCTTGTTGTGCCTGCAAGAGGCACACATCCCCAGACAGAGCCACTGTTAGCACTCAAAAAAAATTTCATGGATCTAGCCCTCTTCCCCTGGTCTCTACAGTATGTTTCAGGTCTCTGGCATAAACCCTAGGCAAAAATTTAAAAATCTAGTCGTTGGTAAAAACCCTTTGTTTTACCCCTGGCCCTGTTATAATTTTATGTTACCTTTTTTGCCCACTTAAAACTCCTAATTCACATGTGCTAATTAAGGTTCACTTTATCTCATTCATGGTTAGGTTTCATGTCTGGCGGGGTCCCCCTTTAATTTTTCCCTAAGCTTCTACCCCCCAGTGGTTTTAATTTTTCCTAAGTCTGGCGCCCGAAAATGTTTTATTTTTCCTAAGTTTAAGCCTTTAATTTTTCTAATGTTTCGGCTTTAATTTTCTCGGGCCCCAGTTCCTCTGACAGCATCTCCATCCAATGGTTGGCACTAGATCTCAAGCGATGTGTTAGAGGCTTGCGATCTTGCGCCGTCCATCCGATCTTCCACGGTTGCAGCACTTCAAACAGAGTGGGTCCACCTCCACGTGAGCACAGTTGGTAGTTCCTCATTGGCCAAAAGAATTAATGACTTGGTGGGGATGTCAGAGTGTTCTTTTAAGCAAGAAAAAATTGTGTGTCCGCTTGCTGAATTTTGTGACGTGGCGGTCTCTCATTCGATAAAATATCGTATGTAGCAGGGTGGGGTCGGGCTTCACGTCAGCATCAAAAGATTCAAGATCTATGGTGGGTGCACGATCTCAAGCGATGTGTTAGAGGCTTGCAATCATGCACCAGCTATCTATTTCTCCATGTGCACAGGATGACTATTGTGGGTCCAGTGCCAGCTTTGATGAAGTGGCGTTTCATGATTGGTTGTGTCAGAGACAAGTGGATTGATGTCAGTATGACTGTGCATAATCTGATTGTGGTCCCAATGGCAGAGGAGGAATGAATTGGCTCATTTTTATTGGTCCACGTGGTGTTGCATTGGTAGTTATCATTGGGACCTGGTCTTCAAACGTGTCAATGGGTCCTATGTTGTCAGAAGATCAACGACTAGTGCTAGATCTCAAGTGATGTGTCAGAGGCTTGCGATCTTGCACCTGCTGTCCGATTCACAAGCTTAGGCGGGTGGGTCCTATGTCAGAAGATTAGCGGTCAGCGTATATTCTGAAGGGTTCTTTCTGACACATGAGGCTTTAAGTCCTAGCTGTCAATTCTCCTTTATGGGCCTGGTTGATTTTTGTAAAGGATTTAGCAGTCTGGATAAACTAGTTAGCGGTGCCGACAAATTTTAAAAGGTCGCATGATCGCTAAATTTTTAGCGATGGGATAAGTTACTCTATGAATTGGCAAAAAGGCTTTCGATTGCCAGTTCACTAAATTTGGTCAGGAAAGACATAAAGCCTACAAAAGAAAGAAAATCGATGGCCAGGACTTAAATTTGACATAGTTTTAAATTTAGACTGTCGATTCACTGCTGGTGCCATGGAAGTGACCATTGTTTTTCAATTTCAAATTTCTGCAGAGGGTTTTGCGACAAGAGGTACCAAAATTCATTGTTTTAGTGGTCGGAGTGGGTAGAAATGATTTGTTTGCTGCTACAGTGTGGTCCTGGGTGCCATGATCGACTGTAGTGATGTTTTTGTGTCGTGAGGAGTGGGATTTCTTGCTCAGGGCATGTTGCAGATAGGTGATTAGACTGATTGGCATGGTATATTTATGGTCCCCGGTACATTTCTTAGCTATTTTCATGAATGGGGATCATCTTTGGATCTGATCAGTGAGGTTTCTATTCCCTGCAATTAATTGTTTGACTGTTCCTAGTTGGTTGGGTGGTTGAAACCCTAAACCCTAGCTGTCCGAAGCTTGTTGCATCTTCTTTGAAGATTCCAAGGCAGCTAGGGGTATAAGATATAGTTTTTCTAACTTAGTGAGGGTTCCAAAATCATTTTGATCCCTGGTTGTAAATGGTATGAATGTCTTGAGGAAGGAGAAGTTGGATTTTGAGTTGGCTTCCTGAATCTGAGTTGTTTGGTGATGTGTTGATCTTGATTATGTTAATGAAAGCATTATTGAATTCCAATCTTTCATTTGTGTTTGTCTTCTTATCTTGTATCTAAGCTCATATATGTTAAATGTCACAAAGAGGGGTTAACATATGGTAAACAAAGAGTATTGTGGATGTCATCTTTGAGTTCCTAACAAAGTTGGGATTAAAGTCTCTTGGGTGTATTCAGTGGGTTCATGTCTAGTTAAGAATTTGATGTCTAGGTGTTTGAATGAGAGGGGTGATAAGCAAAGCACTCATCCTGAGTTCCTTTGTGCTTGATTTAAGGTTTTCATTTAATATGTGTTGCTAAGTGACTCTTTTCCCTAGGATAAGGCACTGGTCTCTTCTTCGGATGCAGTTCATTGGTTTCCAACCACACACACACAATTTAAATGATCATACCTTTAGTTTGTTTGTAAAAGACTTGTTTGAATATTTATTTGGTGACTCCTTTAGAGAAGTGAGTCAAGGGTATACCCACCCAAGCTTAAAGCTTAAAGTGAAGAAGGATCTCATTGTTGATCCTTGTTAGTTGGCCCTCTTCCTTGTAGACTTTGGAGTGGTGATAGAATCAGAGTTTTATTTAAATTATCCATCAAAGTGTAAATCTACAAGTTGAAGATCAAAGGGAATAATCCACAACTAACAAGGTGGAGCAGTATTTCTTGGTGATAGACTTATCTCTTGGACAAGCAAGAAATAGAATTGTATTTCTCAGTCAATAGAAAAAGCAGAGTATGTTGCAGCAGCCTTGAATTGTTCTATAATTGTTTGGATCAAGCAGATGATAAAGGACTTTGGAATTCAGATTTATTATCCTATTGTTATTCACTGTGATAACACTAGCACTATCAACATGTCAAAGAACCCTGTAATGCATGCAAAGACAAAGCACATTGAAATCAAGTATCACTTCCTAAGAGAGAAAGTGGTAGAGAAATAAGTCAAGGTGGACTATGTAAGTACTAAAGATTAGTTAGCAAACATATTCAAAAAGCCATTGACTAAGGATACTTTTGAGTATCTTAGGGAGAAGCTAGGAGTAATTCCCTTCCTTGATTATGCTTAGAAGAAAGAAGGAAAAGTCAACTACTCTGCGTCTAGATTAGTACCAATGCTTAAATTATTTGGCACCCTTTTTTATTGATGTCAAAGGGGGAGTAATTTATAGTCATGAAAAATAGAAGTAAAAGGAGGAGTAATATACTAAGGGGGAGTAGTGTTTAGTTATGACAACAATTCAGTTGAGGAAATGGAGAATGTTGAAGAATATTGCAGCAAATGGAGGACTCATCATTAGGGGAGTCTTGAAGAGAAAATGGAGAATTTTATAAAAGAATTGTTCATTTGGATTTGTGGAGTTTTTCATTCCATATGTTACCAGAAATGCCAAAGGGGGAGATTGTTAGAGATTTGCTAGTAGGCCAGTACTGATTGTATGTTTGTCATTGATGAAAACATATGGTAAGTGGCATGTGTGGAATACTTATGAAGTTATCTTTTAGTATATGTTTCATGGACATGTTATCAGCATGATATCATGGGCGCAGAGGTTAATTATTAGTACAGATAGTTATATAGCAACTTGTCTCAGTAGTGTTCCTGATAGAGTAACAGGAAGTGTTCTGTGTATGGTTGTCTGTACAATTATCAAGGAGCCTTGCACACTTGGATATATGATGAAGACATATTAGTGATGCTACATTCATGGACACATAGTCTAATGATTAGTAGAAGTAAATTTATGTAGTCTCTATTCACCAATAGCAGTTTCCAGTGTTTTTTCAGAAGAGCTGACAGATATTATATTGGTTCTGGAGTTGCTCCTATCCTTTCGGTATGCACCCTTAGATTTAATCTTGGAGAAGAGTTAGTGATGTTCAACTAAGAGCACATGAAGTAATTCAGCTTGAGGAGATAGATATAGTTCTTTTAGTAGAGCCGATAGTGTGCAGCGTTAGTCTATAATAATCTTATTGGAGTGCAGGTCCCAAAATGTGTTGCATGCTTAGTAGAGCTAACTGAATTATTATTGGAGTTTGTTATGGCTTCTCTAATATTATTTCAAGGTCACTCTAATAGTCTAACTTGATTATATCATTTCGAGGAAAGATACTTATAGGCGGTCATTTGTGATTGCTTGTGTGTGGTTCATAGTAGATTGTGAAGAGTAGAGTAGAGTGTGTGAAGTGTTGAGACATCAGAAGAAGGTCTATGTGACCAAGTAAAGTGTTTGTGATATACATTGGAACTAATCCAAACAATAGGTCTAAGCAGAGTTCACGAAGATCCAGATATGGTGTGTATCTGTTATTCAAAAGGTTGTAGCTTTTTCCCCTTTGAGCAGTGTGCTCTCGGACAATGCGTCCTCTCCCCTAATAGGGACTATTTTAAAAGACTCCTAATAGGGTATGACCCTTGACTAGGTCTATTGTACTAAATGCATTGTAAATCAACTCCTAATAGGGTTAAGGATCTTCTAACAAGGATCATAATACACTAGTGTAGAATATTAGTGTGTGTCAATTCCCACTGGGGTTTTTACCTATTTGGGTTTCCCCATAACCAAAATATTGGTGTTGTGTTCAAGTGTTCTTTCATTGTTTTTATGCTTTATGTTTAAGTATACTTAATTGGATAAAGAATTGAAACTTGTAGATAACTGATTCACCCCCCCCCCTCTCAATTATCTCTTGGGACTATTCCTAACAAAGGACTCATTCTTTTCTTTTTGTTTTTTAATTTTGTGGCTAAAGCTTGCCTCTTCCTCAAAATATCCTTTAGGGTCAAGTTTGCAAACATGAACTGCATCTGGATCTTCATCTGGTTGTCATTTTGATGCCCCCATGAACCTTTAGGAGTTCTTTGTGTGCTTTGGAAATCATCGATGTGTGTGATGCTTGGTTGGTCCCAGTCTATGAGTTCAAGGTGGATGCAGGGAAGTTGTTAATGGTGAGTTGATGGAGGATAGAAGCATCCAGGAGGGTATCATCATTGAAGATGTCATTATAGGATTTATTTTCTTCCTCTTCAGGGATGTCTTCAATCTCTACGAGGTCATCCTAGTTATTCAAGAAGGGAACATTTGTCATGTTGGTGCCCCCAGTGACAGTATTGGGCTCTTGTGTATGTAGGCGAGGTGTATTAAAGCCAAGAACTTGATGATTTGGATTCTTTGAGGCTTTTATTGGATCTTTGCTTCTGCCTTTGTGTGGTCCTAGACCACCGCCTTGGTATTTCCATTGTTCTATAGCATATTGGTGTAATTGTGGATATTTCTCTTTGAAGTAGCCAAGGAGTTTAGTGTCACATGGTGGGAGATCTCTATACAACCACTAATTGATGTCAAGGTCCATCTCAAGGCTATTTATATTTCCATGGGAAACAAAAGACATTGGTCCCAATTGTTTGATCTCATGCTCACCTTGAGTAGGCTTGCTTTGGTGACTCGGGTGCCCTTGTGTATGTGGATCAAGAGGTGGGGCCCCTACTACAAATGCATCATTCAAGGTGTATTCACCATAGCCCTAGTTTTTGATTTGGACAGAGGAAAGATTGGATGCTAGAATTGCCTCTAGATCACTATGGGATCAGGAAGAGCTGGTGACATAAGTGCCAATGTCAATTCTAGGACAATGAGTAGAATGAGGGAATGATGCTTCCATCGCATGATAGTATGCAAAGGGTTGGGGATATGGATGGATGGTGACCTCAGTGCCTTAATGCAAAAATTTGATGCACTGATGGTAAGTAGATGGTACAGCCTTTATGGAATGGATCCATGGTCGGTGTAGGAGGATGTTAAATGGTAGGTCAAGATCAACAATATGGAATATGGTGTCTTGTGTTGCTCAGCCTAACTTGATAGGAAAAAGAATGGTACCTTCAGAGGTACACTCCAATTTGTCATTGCCTTGATGGTGATGACTTCATGCGATATGTCAGCCTCCATGAACCCTATCTACTGAATGAATTTCAAAGTGCATAGGTTTATGGCTGAGCCATTATCTATCATGACCCTTTTAATAGAAAAATCTCTTACCATAATGGCAATGCGGAGAGGGAGATTATGGTCAGGCCCAATAGGTGGTATGTCAGATGGCTTGAAGGATAAAGCACAAGATGTAGATAGATGTCCCACAAGGTTCTCGAACTAGATGGTGTTTATGTCTATGGGGACATGTCCTTCATGGAGGGTTCAGTTGAGGATTTATTGATGGATGGGTGAAGTGAGGAGAAGGTCGATGATGGATATTTGGGCAGGTGTATTCCCAAGATGTTCTATAAGGTTATATTATGCATTGTGTGATGGCCTTGGATTTTTACTAATGATAGATATCTAGCCTCTGCGGGTAGTAACAACACACTGACTATTTTCTCCCTTGATGTGGATGACATTAACTATGGGTTAAACTTGGGTTATACATCCAAAAAAAAATTCATAGTTCATATGGGTAGTCATATAGTCTTTGTGATCAACATGATCTCCTTTCTTTCCTTTGCCTTGGTTTTGGGGTAGAGGATTAGCATTGGCCTGATTCTTCCTAGCATTGTGTTGAGGGAACACATTTTGATAGATCCTTAGATTGGCATTAGATGAGGCTTGTGATGGTGTGTCCACTTGGATCTCCTTTCGGTCAATGAGATCTTGGATGTAATGCTTTAGCTTCATGCACCTTAGGGTAGTGTGTCCTTTGACATGATGATAATCATAGTTCTCATGATCTTTGTACCAGTTAGGCTTGGGAGTGGCATCATCAAATTGTTGAGTTGGTGGGTACGTGATCAAATTGGCCTTGGCCATGCGATGAAAGATGAGATCCAGAGGTTCACCAAGAGGTACAAATATTCTCTTCTGGTGAGTCTGGCCTTGAGGCCTATTCTAATTGGGAAATATTGATATGGCATTGGCCTAATAGTTGGATTACCTTGATTTTCTTGATGTGCTTGATGCTAATAGTTCTACATGGGTTGTTGATGGATGGGAGATTGTTGCTATCAGGTTTGCATAGGCTGCTAATTGTTTTGAGGTTGTTGTTGCTGATATGCAAGAATAGGTGTAGGACTGGCCACAATGATTTGGGCATGCTTAGTGTCTATGGCTCCATTAGTGATAGCATTTTTGTTTTGATTCTAGTAATGAGTCTTGTCATTACTAGACTTGTTGTGGGAATCATCCTTGTAGTGTCAGATTGTGCCTTCGTCTAGGAGGCCTCTTTCAATATCTATCCCATTTCTTTTGATATCTTGGTACATTTGGATGTAGTTCATCCTCATGAAGTGGGATAGTTTGGGATGCAAATTATTGATAGAGATCTTGGTTAGATGCTTCTCAGGTGGTTGATATGATAACCTGGTTGTGAGGTTTTGCCATTGTTGCAAATAGTTGGCTAGGCTTTCTCCTCCTTTCTTCTTTGAGTTGCAATGGTCTAGTAAAGACAACTCATTCTGAACATTATGGCCGTACTGGGAAATGAACTTCTCAGAGAGCTCAGAAAATGTTGAGATTGTCCCATAAGGTATTTTGTAGAACCACTTAATAGTAATTCCTCCCAAACTCTTGGGGAATAGAAGCATGAGATAATTATCAGTATATGCCACTTCTTAAATTGCATATAGAACTCTTTGACGTGGTTTATGGGGTCTCCTTTCCCTTGATATTTATCAAATTTGGGTGTCTCAAAGTGCTTAGGGAAAGGGATAGCTGTGATTGATTGGTCAAACGGATAGGGACACACTTCTTCAAACTTGAAGGTCTTGTTATATGTTTTGGCTTTTAGCTTCTTAAGAGCATTCTTCATTTCTTCCCACTCGGTATTGATCAGCATTTGATTGGGTACTCCCATTTGCAAAGGATCTAGTGGTGCTAGTTGTTACAAGAAGTGGTTTTTGTTGCACCAAAAGATCAACCTGTTAATGCTGATACAACCACTAGCCTTATAGAAGACACAGGAGGTGGTTAAGCCATGTCATGAATCCCAAGGGGAGCATTGACCATTTTGCCAACAATCTCCCCCTTAGCGTTACTCGAGGGGATTCAAACCTATGACCAAGCTTTGATACCACTTGTTACAAGCACTGGTTGTCGTTGCACCAAAAGATTGACCTGTTAATGCCTGATACAGCCACTAGCCTTATAGAAGACACAGGAGGTGATTAAGCCATGTCACAAATCCCGAGGGGATTGCTAACCATTTTACCAACACTAGTGAATAAGGGTGATTTTGTGGTGGATATTGCAGAGTGGGATATGGAGATTTCCCAGCAAGATAAGTGGATTGGAATGGATTTTGAGGTGATGATTGTTGGGGATAATATTGTTGTTGAGGTACAGGAGCATACTGTTGTGGGGGATATGAACTGACTTGTTGCTAGGGTACAATAAGATTTTGTTGGTGTTGTACTGGATATGATGAAGCTTGTTACTGTTGGGGGATGATGGGATGTTGTTGCTACTATATTGGGAAGTGTTTCTACAGTGGAGGAGGCTGATGGAATGATGCAGCTTGTTGATAGAATGGTGCTTGGTGCACTTGGCTTTGCACTTGGTTGATGTAGGAGGGATGCATTCTTGCATTTCTTAGGGGTGGAATAGATGTTGGGACACTAGAAGAAAGAGGTGGTTGTGCAAGGTAGCTGGCGAGATGAGATGAACTCTACTGCTAAGGTGGCAGAACTACTTGAGAAGAGGAGGGTGGAATAGATAGGTAATTAGTGTATAAAGGAAAAGATGAAGCTGATGGAGATTTTGATGGTTGTTGTTGTACTTCTTGAGAGAAGTTGATTTTTTGGGTTGCATGCATGGATGTGAGAGAGTGGGTTGGTATTCCTAAGGATTGCATTTCTTCTTGAGTAAGGCCCCAATGAGAACCAGTTTGTGGTGAGAGTTGTGATGTGGAAGATGCTAGAAATACAAATGTGGGGATTTGGGATGTAGGTGGTGGATTTGGAAATCCCATGGAAGGCATGCCTATTGTGAAATTAGTTTGTTGGATTTTTGTATTGGAGATGAAATATGGAGGTGGAATGTATGTTTGGAAAAATCCTAGTTGGGAAGTGGAAGGAGATGCTTGTGTTCCCCATAGAAAGGGTGATGCTGATGTGGAAGCTTGCTGAGTAGGAAAGGGGAACAATTAAATTGTCCCCAGAAATGAGGATACTAAGGTAGAGGCTTGTTGGGAAAAAGAAGGAAATGATTGTGTTGCCCCCAGAAATGATGATGTTGCTTGGCTTATGGATGGTGGAGGAACTGCTTGTGTGGTAGCTTGTGTAGGATGTGGAGGTTGGTTTTGTGTAAAGCTTTGGGCCTAGGTAATGGCTTGAGATGCCATAGAAGATGATGGTGTTCCCATGATGGAAAATGGATTGGATTGTATTATGGCTTGTGTGGTGGGGCTTGCAAAACTACTTTGCAAGAAGTGCGGGATCGATGAGGATTCCTGAGATATGTGCAAGATGGGATTAGGGATTTGTTGGATGATGGGGGTGTAGACTTGTGTTGGGATTTGGATGGCTTTGAAGGGTATGAGGGGTTAGAGATGTGGTGGAATGGTAGTACCCTCCTGTGCAAAGTTGGCCAATATGGCTTGCCAATTCTTATTAATAAGTGCACTCACTATTTGTGCATACCATGGATGATTTGTAAAGGTCTCCATAGAAAATGAAGTGGGTGGTCCATTTGGGTCTTCCCACATATTATCAACTTGTGGGTTTTGGGGATTGTAGATTACCATCGTGCTGGTAGGATTATTAGGATCAAATGAACTAGTGGCCTGATTGGGATCCATGTTCCTTCTCTTCTGAGATCTTGTCTTGACAAGCATGGAATGTAGATCTAAAAATGCAGATGTTAGATGGATGCAAGATGTTCCTAAGAGACTCTAAAATGATGGATGCAAGTCTAAGAAACTTCTAAGGATGGTGGATTTCTATGATGGGATGCAAGGATTTGGAACAACTAAATGATGGCATGATGATGATGGATTGGTGAGATGCTTTGATTTGGGTCAGCAAGGATGATAGAGGATTGGTGGGAGATTGTGGAAGATTTTATTAAGTGTTGGTCAAAATGAGTTGATCCTTCCTAATGTAGGATCAATTATAGGATTGATCAACCTAGGATAGACTGATGATCTTCAGCTAATAGGATTTTTATCAATCTAGGCCAATCTCTTTCTCGAGATGATGAGGCTTTATAAGGACAAGTATGGATTCCCTAGAAAATGTTCTTTCAAAGGGTGGAGATTTCTGATTTAGGATAAGGTTTTGAAGCAACTCAAACTTTTTAACACTAAGTTTGTAGGTTTTGGATCACTAGATTTGGTGCAAGGTTGGTGAGTTCTAACTTGGATGATGGATGTTGGATTTGGATCAAGGATTTGGGATTTTGATTGTGGATTTTTTATGGAAGGATGGTGAAGGATGATGGAATGATTCTATTTCTAAGAGGATGATCTAGAAAGGATGCCTTATGATGAAACTAGGAAGATGATAAAGCATGCAATGATGCAACTACAAATAATTTGGAGTGCAACTAAGGATAGATGGTGATGCAAAGATGAATCTAAGAATGGTCTAGGATGCAAAGGATATCGAGATAGGATTGTGGGATTTTGAAGGAATGAAGGTATAAGATGGGCCAAACTAGTCCTCTCTCTCTATATTGACAGAGCAATGATTAACCTAGAATCGGTATGCAAATTGTTTCACTCTTGTGTTATATTCTATGTTGTCTAGTCTCTCTTGATTCTTTTCTTCTACTTGGATCACTCTGAGGGAATGTTGGTGATTTTTGAGATTTCTCTCTACAAATTTATTCTCCTAATAAACTTGGAAATTGGGAAGCCTAGATTTCTTGTGTTGGGTCAAATCTAACATAGCTTGGAGAGATTCCAGGAAAGTGTTTTGAAACAAGGCTTCAGGTGTCTGATTTTGAAGGATCTCTTCTGCAAGGTTTTATTTGAAAACTTGTGATCAATTTTTGGATCAGTTTTGATGTCTCTAATGGAAAAGGACAAACTTGAAAAAGACACATTGAAAACAACCCCAACAAGGGACAAGGAAACCTTGTGGGATACAAGTAATGATTTAAGTAACTGAATCTGAAAGAAAGCATTGAAAGGTGTATATTCCAACAAGCTTTTTACTGAGCTTTTGACTATGCAAAACACTTAAGGCAGATCTACCTAAGGGAAGGTGAGTATTAGAATATTTTCCCATAGCTTGATACCCCCTAAAAGGGAATACATATGGTGAGTGTCTTAAGGTGATCTGAGAAACCATAGCAATCAGTCCTTGCATAAAGATTGTGATACTTTCAGGGGTAGATCAGGTAGCTTCTAATTTAATTATTTTCTAGTTATTTTGTGGAGTCCTTCCAATTGGTTTGTATAGGTGTGACTCACTTAAGAGACTATTTAACCATGCCAAAATAGTAGGGATTTTCACCTACCTTAGGCTACCATCAACACGCTATTGGAGATTTGCCAGCAGGCCAGTACTGACTGTATGTTTGTCATTGATGACAACGTATGAAAAGTAGCATGCATGGAAGTCTTATGTAGTAAGATTTTAGTATATGTAGCATGGATATGATATCAGTATGATATCATGGGTGTAGAGGTTAACTATTAGTACGGACAGTTATATAGCAGCTTGTGTCAACAATGTTCCTGACAGAGTAATAGGCAGTGTTCTATGTATGGTTGTTCATACAATTATCATGGAGCCTTGCACACTTGGATATATGTTGAATACATGTTAGTGTTGTTTTAGTTATGAATGCATAGTTTGTTGATCAATAGAAGTGAAGTTATGCAGTCGCTATTCACCAGCAGTAGTTTCCTGTGTTTATTTAGAAGAGCCGACATAGATTTTACTGGTTCTAGAGTTGCTCCTATCTTTTGGGTATGCACCCTTGGAGTTAAGCTTAGAGGAGAATTATTGATGTTTTCATTAAGAGTGCATGAAGTAAGTCAGCTTGAGGATAAATATCCAATTATTTTGGTAAAGCTGATAGTGTGTAGCGTGTGTCTAGAATTATCTTATTGGATAGGTCCCAGAATGTGTTGCGTGCATAGTAGAACCGACATAATGTTTATCAAAGTTTGTTATGGTTTCTCTAATATGATTTCAAGGTGGTTCTAACATGATGACTTGATTATATCATTTAGAGGAAAGATATTTATAGGCAGTCATTTATGATTGCTTGAGTGTGGTTCGTGGTTGATTGAGCAGAGCAGAGCAGAGTCTGCAAAGTGTTGAACCATCAGAGGAAGGTCTATGTGACCAAGTAAAGTGTTTTTTCTATTCATTGGAATTGATCCAGATAGCAGGTCTAAGCACAGCTCACCAAGATCCAGATATAGTGTGTATCTATTATTTAGAAGGTTGTAGCCTTTGTCCCTTTGAGCAATGAGCTCTCAGATAGTATGTCCTATCCCCTAACAGGGACAATTGTAAAAGACTCCTAATAGGGTCTGAAGCTTGACCAGGTCTAGTGTACTTAAAGCATTGTAAGGAAACTCCTAACAGGGTTAAGGATCTTCTAACAAGGATCATAATACACTAGTACAAAATGTTAGTGGGTGTCAATTCTCACTAGTGTTTTTACCAATTTGGATTTCCCCGTAACGAAAATATTGGTGTTGTGTTCATGTTTTCTTTCATTTTGTTTATGCTTTATGTTTAAGTATACTTAATTGGATAAAGAATTTAATCTTGTAGATAACTGATTCACCCCTACCCCCCTCACAGTTATCTCTTGGGACTATTCCTAACAATTGGTATCAGAGCCAACTGCCTTGGAGAGAAAGTTTAATAGCTTGAGTTTGATTAGATGGCATACTTCAGGAAAGAAAGTCCTAAGTTTGATGGAGAGAATTATCTTGAATGGAAGAACAAGATGGTGACTCATTTGCAGTGCATTGGTTTTAAAGTTTTTGATATAACTATCAAAGCAGCCAAGATTCCTAACTTAGAAGACCTTACAAAGGATGATGCTACTGAAAGGAAAAAATAATTGTTTCATCAGAATGCTATAGATAAATAAGCCCTTATCAACACCCTATCTGATACTGAATTTTTAGAGATAAAGAAAGTAGACACCGCCCACAAGATATGGAAGCACCTAGAAGAGATGTTTGAAGGTGACAAACAAGAAAAGGATGCACGTAAAAAAACATGGAAGAAAAGATACAATGCATTAGAGATGCTTCCTAAAGAAAACATTAGAGCTTATAATCAAAGGATCAATGAAGCAGTTGATGGAATCAAGAACTATGGTGGAGAGATCTTAGAGGAAAATATTATGGATAAGCTGATGACTACTCTCACTCCAGAATATGAAAACAAGATCAACATCCTTGATGGGACCATGAAGCTTACATCTCATTTTAAGAGAGACCTTGATCAACAAAATATTAGCTTTTAAGATTTCAAGATTGAAGATAGAACCTAAAAGTGAGATAGCCTTCAAAGCAACCGTTCATTGTAAGAAATCTGCAAACACTTCTAGTAATTTTGATGATGATGATGAAGAGAAAACTTTAGATGATTTTATTGCTATGATTGCCAAAAGAGAAAAGAAAGGAAAAGGAAAATATGAGGTCAATTACCATTTAAGTTATTTTCATGTAATAATATCGGTCACTTTGCATCTAAGTGTCCTACTAGAGCTAGAAAGTTTAAAAAGGATTACAAGCCTATGTACTCTAACAAATGTTACTATGCTAGAGATGGACTTTTAGATGATGAATCGGGTGAAGAAGAAATTGGATTCATTTTTATTATAAAATAAATTTTCATTTGGGTTGGTGGTGGTTTTTCATTCCACATGTTGCCATCAATGCCAAAGGGGTAGATTGTTGGAGATTTGCCAGTAGGCCAGTACTAATTGTATGTTTGTCATTGATGACAACATATGGAAAGTAGCATGTGTGGAAGTCTTATGTAGTAAGCTTTCAATATATGTAGTATGGACATGATATCAGCATGATATCATGGGCACATAGGTTAACTGTTAGTACAAACAGTTATATAGCAGCTTGTGTCAGCAGTGTTCCTGACAGAGTAATAGGTAGTGTTTTGTGTATGGTTGTCTGTATAGTTATCATGGAGCCTTATGTGCTTGGATATATATTGAAGACATGTTAGTTTTGTTTCATTCATGGACACATAGTCTTTTGATCAGTAGAAGTGAAGTTATGCAGTTGCTATTCGCCAGCAGTAGTTTCATGTGTTTATTTAGAAGAGCCGACAGAGATTTAATTGGTTCTAGAGTTTCACCTATCTTTTGGGTATGCACCCTTGGAGTTAAGCTTAGAGGAGAATTATTGATGTTAGATTAAGAGCACATGAAGTAATTCAGCTTGAGGAGAAAGATCCAGTTGTTTTGGTAAAGCTGACAGTCTGTAGTGTGCATCTACAATTATCTTATTGGATAGGTCCCAGAATGTGTTGTGTGCATAGTAGAGCTGACATAATGTTTATCAAAGTTTGTTATGGTTTCTCTAATATAATTTTAAGGTGGTTCTAACATGCCAACTTCATTATATCATTTAGAGGAAAGACATTTATAGGCAGTCATTTGTGATTGCTTGAGTGTGGTTCATGGTTGATTAATCAGAGCAGAGTAGAGTGTGCAAAGTGTTGAACCATCAGAGGAAGGTCTATGTGAGAAAGTGTTTGTGCTATTCATTAGAACTAATCTAGACAATAGGTCTAAGTGTAGTTCACCAAGATCCAGATATAGTGTGTATCTATTATTTAGAAGGTTGTAGCCTTTGCCCCTTTGAGCAGTGAGCTCTCAGATAGTGCATCCTCTCCCCTAACAAGGACAATTGTAAAAGACTCCTAACAGGGTTCAACCCTGTACCAGGTCTACTGTACTTAAAGCATTGTAAAGAAATTCCTAACAGGGCTAAGGATCTTCTAACAAGAATCATAATACACTAGTACAGAATATTAGCGGGTGTCAATTCCCACCAAGGTTTTTACCTATTTGGGTTTCCTCGTAACCAAAATATTGGTTTTGTGTTCATGTGTTCTTTCATTGTGTTTATTCTTTATGTTTAAGTATACTTAATTGGATAAAGAATTGAATCTTGTAGATAACTGATTCACCCTCCCCTCTCAGTTATCTCTTGGGACTATTCCTAACACATGCATCACCCAAGCTTGAGGGGATGAAGCGAGAGTTTTATCAATGCTTTATTTCTATACCAGTCGAGGAAGGTACCAGTTTGAGGTCGTTCTCCAAAGAGGAAGAATTTTTCTCACTAGATAGGCCTCTCTAGAAGTAAAACAAGTGAACTTGCCTGAGTTCAAGTGTTTAACGTCACTTAGATTAAGGATTTTTGTAGAATTTTGAAACTCCCAAAAGCAAAACAAGAAAAGGTTCTTTCCCACATTTTGATTTAAGTGAAGAAATTTTCAAACTTGCAAGCACAAATGTTTAAGCCTTTGAGTTTTTCTTTTTCCTTTGAAAATAAGAACTTTTGAAAGATTTATTTAAATGTGCATTCGAGATTGAGTGTGTTTTCTTCACTTAAGAACTTGATCTAAAAATCAAAAGAGTTTTGTTTTTACCTTAAGTCATTCAAGATTTTTGTTTTGCTCTTGAGACTCAAAGTAAATTTGATAGGGAGATCTTCCTTCCAATAGTTGTACTTCCTCTAGGACTTCACTAGGTTTTCTCTTGACCTATCTTAGGTTTCCTATGACCCTTCAAAGAAAGGGATTCTTCCTAATCTCCTTTACTCAACAATATCTCACTACCAAGGTCTTAAACTCAGTCTAGTTCCCACAACTCCTTCAATGAATTCAACTAAGGAATTCATCCATTACTCCAACTTCTTGCTTCCAATTTATAGACTTGGGAGAGGACTCTTTTATTCTTTAATTTTTTCAATTTTGGGTGCTTTACCTTATGGTAACCTTCTATTACTACCCGATCTCCAATTTTGGCCTAAAAAGGCTACTAGACCTTGTAGGTCTCCTAACACACAAATCAAGGCTTATCTCTGCAATTTTCCACACAAGGGATGCAAAGAATCACCTTTTTAGACACCCTTTTTGAAGTTATAAAGGAGTCCCAAACCCTTATTCCTCCATCTCTTCCGTACAACATCTTCCTAACTTCTAGCCTTATTTTTAGGCCCAATTAGGCCTCATTGGTTCACAGTGAGGGTTTAATCTTTCCATCCCTTGAAAACTCTTTCATGAGCTCTCCTTCATAGGATAGAGTCTTTGAACATTGTAGCATACTCTCCAGGTGTTGTATTTTCTTTTCCAATCACCAAGCTCTCTCCCATTCACTGATGCAAGACAAGCTTCCTAGCTGGGCTATCTCAGGCTCGCCTAGGGCTTGCTCTCAAAATTCATTCCCCTGCAACATAGAGAAAACAAACACATATTTAAAATGTATATACATTTCTCTAACATATTCTAGGTGGCCATGCAAAACTAGCCATGGAATCTCAAGTTAGAGCCATTTCTATGGTCTCCACTTTGAACAATCCAGCAAGCTGGTCTCATAGGATATTTTAAATTACAATGTTTAAAAGAAGTCTATGAACTTAAACAAAGAAATAAACTAATTCTCAACACATAAAGAAATAAAAACATGAAAAATTTGGCTCTGGTTCAATCCATGATTAAGGATGACCGAGTTCTCAATTCATTCATTCACAGGTACAATCCTGACAAACACACAAAACCTAAAATAGTGCTTATAAAAACTAATCTCCAACCTTTTGTCTCAACAAAAACAAGCCCTAAGTATTCCTAGAAACCAATCTTGGTTGGGCTAAGACCTATAACTAACTTTCCTTCTTAGACAGGCTTAAACCAATTTGTTGTCATGACAACTTTTACATTTTGCTTGACAACTTTGTCAAGGTTGAACCAAGAAGTCTAAAGAGACTCTCAAACCCATCCTAAGACCGCTAAGACCCATAACTAATTCAATTATACTCATTTTATTCCTTTTCATATTCAAAATACATCTTTGAATGATTTTCACATACTCATGGCATCCAAGCCATATCCTTGGGTCTTCACCAAGACTATCAAGATCTTCACTAGGACTTAGACCAACTACCTAAGAACCTTAGTTGGACTTCAAACAAACTTACTAACTAAGACACAAAAACAAACCAAAAGTCCATAAGAATAGTGACTTGGATAGTAGTCACTACAATCCAAAAATAAGCCTTAAATATTCTTAGAAACCAATCTTGGTTGGGCTAAGACCTATAACTAACTTTCCTTCTTGGACAGGCTTATACCAATTTGTTGTCATGACAACTTTCAAAGTTGTCATGATAACTTTTACATTTTGCTTGACAACTTTGTTAAGGTTGAACCAAGAAGTCTAAAGAGACTCTCAAACCCATCCTAAGACCTCTAAGACCCATAACTAATTCAGTTGTACTCATTTTATGCCTTTTCATAGTCAAAATACATGTTTGACTGATTTTCACATACTCATGGCATCCAAGCCATATCCACATACTCATGATATCCAAGCCATTTCCTTGGGTCTTCACCAAGACTATCAAGACCTTCACTAGGACTTAGACCAACTACCTAAGGACCTTAGCTAGACTTCAAACAAACTTACTAACTAAGACACAAAAACAAACCAAAGGTCCATAAGGACGGTGACTTGGCTAATAGTCACTACAAGCCAAAAACTTGGTTATCTAGGAGCTAGCCTAGGTGCTCCTGCACCATACTCCCCTACAAAAAGAACCTAAGTCACATTAGGAGACAAGAGTGCCACATCAATTCCTAGCTTCTTAAATTTTTTATCATCAATCCATTGAGCCTCTAATTCAGGGAGAAACCTCCACTTCACAAGGTGCTCTATGTACACTCCATGTCTAGTTTGCTTCTTGACCCTTGAGTCTGATCTTCTCATCTTGATGCTTCACTTGTATTATTTTGAGATCTTTCACATTAGTATGAACATGAGGTCTATGTTCTTCATCCTTCACATTAGGTCCTTTATATTTCACCAAGTCTTGAACATTAAAAATCAAAGAGATAGATAGGTCACTAGGTAGGCCTATCTTATAAGCATTTGAGCCATACTTGGCTAGGACCTTACAAGGTCCAACTCTCCTCATTTTCAGATTTCTAGGGATACCTTTTTGAATCCTTTCTTTATTTAGGTGTGCCATCACCCAATCTCCTACTTCAAACTGAATTTCTCTCCTCCTCTCATCAACTCTAGCTTTCACCTTTTGATTGGCTTCCATCAATGTCCTTCTAACCTATTCATGGACTTCTTGCATGGATTGGGAAAAATACTTAGCATTTCCACTCACTCCACCTTGATTACCAAGTTCTCTTAACTTTCACACACTTATTCGGTACATGCCATACACCACTTCAAAAGGACTCTTGCCGGTAGACCTGCTTATGCTATCATAATAGGCAAATTCAGCTTGTGGTAATACCTAGTCCCACACTTGTCCATAATCCTTGGTAAGACATCTTAAGAGGTTTCCCAACACTCTATTGATAACCTCTATTGGGCCATCCATTTGAGGATGATAGGCTGACCCAAAAGCAAGGTTGGTTCCCAATCTCTTCCACAAAGTCTTCCAAAAATGCCCCAAGAATTTTACATCCCTATCTGAGACTATGTTGATTGGTAGGCCATGAATTCTTACCACTTCCTTAAAGGTATAGGTTTTCTATATAGATAGCATCATGTGTGGTCTTTCATGGTATGAAATGGCTCATTTTGTTGAATCTATCTACCACCACATAGATGCTATCAAAACCAATAGTTGTTTTTGGAAAAATAACTATAAAGTCCATACTTAGACACTCCCATGGCCTCTTAGGGGTTGGTAAAGGCTGGTATAACCCTGAATTTTAAGATGTTCCCTTAGCCTTTTGACCAACAATACATTGTTCTACATATCTCCTCACATCTCTTGGCATCTTGGGCCAATAGTAGAACCTTTGCACTAGGTCCAATGTCTTGTTCAAACCAAAGAGTCCACTAAGACTACCATTATGCTTTTCTTGTATAAGGTTCTCCCTCATGGAACCTCTAGGTACACATAACTGGTTACCCTTAAATAAAAATCCATTTTTTAATATATAATCAGAAAACTCACTATGAAAGTGATTCTCAAAATCTTCACATACCTTCTAGGCCTTGTAGAAATCATCATCCTTCTTGTAGAGTCATTTGAATCCTTCTATGTCAATGTTTTGGAGCTGGATTTCTTTGATAGTATGCAATCTTCTACTTAAGGCATCAACCACCTTGTTGTTAAGGCCCCTCTTGTGCTTAATGGTAAAAGTATAGGCTTGGAGGAACACCATCCACTTGATATATGACTTCGCTTGTCTTGAGTGTTGATGTAACTCAATGCTTGATTGTCTGTATAGACTACAAACTCCTTTGGAAATAGATAGTACCTCTACTTTTTAATTTCTTGAACCAATGCATATAGCTCTAAATCATATGAGGAATAGTTTTATTTAGCCTCATTTATCCTTTCACTGAGAAATGCAACCGGTCTCCCTTCTTGATTCAAGACTGCTCCCACTGCTATATTACTTGCATCACATTCAATAATGAACAACTTGTCAAAGCTTGGTAATACCAAAATAGGCTGAGTTTCTACTCTTTCCTTCAACTTTTCAAATCCTTCTTGAGCTACCTTGGTCCACACAAACTTGGTTTTAACTCCACCTTTGATGGTGTTGAGCATAGGTGCACATATCTCATTGAATCCTCTTATGAACTTCCTATAAAACTCAGCTAATCCATGAAAGATCCTCACTTCAATCCCTATTTTAGGACTGGGCCAACTCACTATGGCTTCCACTTTTCTTGGATCCATCTTGAGGTCACCTTTAGACACCACAAAACCTAGGTACACTAGTTCTTGTTTTAGGAACTCACTCTTCTCTAGGTTAATGGCTAGCTTCTCCTCATGTAATCTTTTTAGGATAACTTATAGGTGTTGCATGTGTTCCTCCTTGGTCTTGCTAAAGATAAGGATGTCATCTAGGTACACCACAACAAACCTACAAATATAGTCTTTTAGGACTTCATTCACTAACCTCATAAAGGTACTAGGTGCATTTATAAGTCCAAAGGGCATAACTAACCATTCATAAAGACCCTTGGTTTTCAAGGCTGACTTCCACTCATCCCCTTCCTTCATCCTAATTTGGTGATACCCACTTTTAAGATCAATTTTAGTAAAGTATTGAGACCCCCCAAGACAATCCATAAGTTATTCTATTCTAGGGATAGGAAACCTATATCTAATGGTAATCCTATTGATTTCCCTATAATCAATACATAATCTCCACTTACCTCCCTTCTTTGGTGCCAAAACCATAGGGACAGATGTTAAGTAAATATAGATCAGAAAATAAGATATAAATTGAATATATGTAGTAGATTTCAATTGCCTTGGTTATGGATTGAATCTACATATTTGAATATCTATATATATATTGGACTAGCAAATGTGAAAAAGAAGTGACGCAACTGTTCACATTAGAAATCACATGTTTGTTCACAATGAAGTGACGTGATTATTCATAATAATTATCGGTATTCATGATATTCATACTAAAATATAATTTGATAATATACATTTATATATGTATATTAATATATATAATATTAATGACATTAACATTATATACATTAATATGCATATATATAATGTAGAATAATATTATCTCATATTATTAAATATAACCAATACAAAATGGTATTAGTAAGGTTGAACATTATGATGTCTATTTACTTTAATATTATAAGTATGTATATTAATATAATAATAATGTCCATCATTATATATATTAATACATTGCATATAATATTATGATCATTTTATCCGATTGAAGCTATAAACATCAACACTCCCTCTTAGCTAGGGAAGATAAAATGAAGCTCACAATAAGTTCATAAATTATGAGGGTTAGTTCCTAGGTGGATTGCCTCTATCAGCAATTCTATCCATAGTTCTTAGGTGGATTGCCTCCATTGGCGATTCGATCCACAAGCTCCTGTGTGGATTGCCTCCATCGGTGACTCTATCCAAAAACTCATGAGCTATGGTGTGGATTTCCTCTATCGTCAATTCAATCCACAAGATCCTATGTGGATTGCCTACATCGGTGATTCTATCCACAAACTCATGAGCTTCAGAGTGGACTGCTTCCATCGGTGATTCTATCCACAAGTAAGATATATCTATCACAATAGAAAGTTAATGGAAGATTGTCACCTTCCAATAACTTTAACAAATACAAGTGATAATCATTTGGAAGTCGTCACTTCCTCATGATTTACACAGGGGGCAGGCCCATTAAAAATATTCATGATTCATTAGTATACTAATTATATAAAGTTTACCTCATAAATGTTTCACCTTCAATAGTGAACTCCCTCTTAATCAATATGATCAAGATTGTCACAAATTGACTGAACCATTTGCTCCCTCTGAAACTCCAATTTAACAACTTCTTGACCTCTTTGAAGATGTCAGACTCCCTCTAAATCTGAATTTCATATGCTTTTGTCCTTTTATGAATTTCAAGTATTTCCTTTCGTAAGGTGATCCCATATAATATTACGCATGAATCAAGTTTCATATGATTGTTGAATCCGTAGTGGATGTGCCACGCATTCTCTGTTCCACATCACACTTCCTTCCACCCTGTCAAATACACAAATCCATCTTCCTTTACCTTCTCATGCCTTCTTTGCTCTGTGAAGAGAATTCAACTGAGAAGTGTAGAATCTTGGGTCTATAGATAATCTACTATAGGCATACTCTTGATCCCTTGCAGTTGATTGTCGATTACGTCTCCTTTCCATAGAAAATCTATTCTTAAGTGTATCGTTCATGGCCCTTCGAGGACTGAGATTGAAATTTTTCAACATAGACATCTATTGCTCAAAATTGACATCCATCAACGATAAGAAGAAAGATATTCAACTATTTGGAAATTATCACTAACTTCCAATTGAATAATGCTTCCACACCCAAGCAATGTCACTGGGAAGCATTCATAATGTAGTGTGATGCTTTCTATGAGTCGATCAATGACCTAGCATCCTGATTCCATGTTTGAATATTGGTGGTCTTGCTATTTCCTTTGCTCTTCTCGCACAACACTGAGTAATCCGCTTTGCATTCATAGATGCTAAGCATCTGTTAAATCAATCCATTTGATATATATGTAGATTGGTTTCGATTTATGCACGAGCATTAAAAACTCTCATGCCAACAGCCTGAACTTGCATCTTCTCTGGCGAAAGTGCTTTGATCCAATCCAACTTGGATCTTCAATCTAATTTCTTAATAATTCCAAATCTTCACGCAAATAAGGAGACTTCCACAGGAAATGCGTATTTTGATTCTCCTTTATATTTTATTAATCACTAGACTAGATGACTTGTTGGTGAAATGATCTAGTACTTCCTAGGCTTCCTTGATCTATGTCCTTCCTTCAAGCGGTTAAGCTTTCAGAAGGAATTTGGCTCTGATACCATGTTAAGTAAATATAGATCAGAAAATAAGATATAAACTAAATATATGTAGTAGATTGCAATTGCCTTGGTTATTGATTGAATCTACATATTTGAATATCTATATATATATATTGAACTAGCAAATGTGAAAAAGAAGTGACGTGACTGTTCACATTAGAAATGACATGTTTGTTCACAATGAAGTGATGTGATTGTTCATAATAATTATCGGTATTCATGATATTCATACTAAAATATAATTTGATAATATACATTTATATATGTATATTAATATATATAATATTAATGACATTAACATTATATACATTAATATGCATATATATAATGTAGAATAATATTATCTCATATTATTAAATATAACCAATACAAAATGGTATTAGTAAGGCTGAACATTATGATGTCTATTTACTTTAATATTATAAGTATGTATATTAATATAATAATAATGTCCATCATTATATATATTAATATATTGCATATAATATTATGATCATTTTATCCGATCGAAGCTATAAACATCAACAACAGAACATCGACTAATGATTTTCCTTATCATCCCTTGATCAAGAAGTTCTTGGTTTGCCTTGCTATCTCCTTGTTTTGGTCTGGGGTCACTTTGTATGCTTCCTTGTTAGGTAATGATGTTGTAATACCTCTCTAACTTTAACTTGATAAAGAGTTGGTATGGTAAGTGGAGCCTCTATATCTTCTAGTAAATTTTTGGTTTGATTTTATGTTTATGATTGAGTTAAGGAAAATTATAACCTACTTAGTGATTTTATAGTATCTCTTTATAAACATTCTAATATTGATCATTTATAGTCAAAAAATATATCTATGGATTGATATGTGTAATTATACATGTACTCATAAACACAAGATATATATAGATAAGATTTATATACATAAACACATGGACATCTATAGACGTACATACATAATATAATGTATGAAAGTATTATATACCAAATTGTATGTATAAAGTGGAGTTTTTGTAATGGTAAATTAATCTATTTTATAGAAATAATTATATCAATATAATCAAAGTTTCCACTAGAAAATATTGAAAAAGACTATAATATAACAAATTAAATATTTTGATTATGATAGTATTTAGGTTGCATCAAACAAAAATGAAGATACTAATAATAATAATGAGCAAGATAATCATGATTGAGATTATCAGATATGAAAGGAGGTGTTATGAACTATCTTTAACAATTGCAGGAGGAAGGCAGTTATACTTTTATGGAATGGCTATTTAAAAACCCTTACCGGCCACATAGAGGGGGGCATAAAAATGGGGAAGGAAAGGCAAGTCTGGCATGAAAGGGCAACAAAAAAGTTAATAACACTGGAGAAGGCAACACACATGAGAAGATTGGGGGAGAAAGAAGCGAAGGCAAATGAGGAGGGGTGGATCATCCCCCATTACAAGCATCTTGGAGTTGTGCTGGTTAACGAGAAATGAATTCATAGTTTGGAGGCAATAAAATCAGAGGATAACGAGAAAGGGAAGACAACTCATAACCTCTTAGTCGCATGCCAAGCTTGAAAAGAGGATATAGATGTCCATCAAAGGAGAATGGAACAAAGACTCACAAATCAACTTTCTGGTATGCATTTCTATACTTTCTAAAATTGTGAGGATTTTTATTCTTGTGAATTATTGATTTATATAGTTTTGATCACATTAATTACAATTTTCATGTATTATCGCTGCTACATCTTTTAATCTTATCAACTTCGTATTTGGTTATAAGTCTTTTGAATGTTAAGATCTTACTATTTTATTCCTTCTCTATGTTGCGTATTATTATATAAGTAATACATTAATGATCACCTTATCCATCATGTGTTGAATGTTAGATCTATGTTTATTTTAAAACCACTTTTGTGTCTAGTTGGTGTAAGGATTAATTCAGATCTATACAACTACACATTTCTATTATATGTACACAATACTTGCCATTGAATGTGTAGCTTGTGTAGAAGTTAACATTAATTCACTACTAAATATTAGAATCAGCTTTACAAGATAAAATTGAATCTTCTTATACTCCTTTCTAAGAATGCTTCAAATAGAATATTACCGTGGAATAGCCTTATCAATTAATATGGCATTTTGCATTGAGACTGTCACTTGATATTTGGTATTGTGCTTTCATTATAAGTATCCATTGTATTTTTATTATTTTGTTGCAATATTCTATTTATACTTTATTCTATTTCTATTTAGATCTTGAGAATTTATTTGCCTTCAAACTCTCTTTAGAAAAGGACCGTAAGAGAATGAATGAATATTACATTTCATGCTCTTTCTCTTAATGTTTTCATGTGTAATTTCAGATCTCCAATCATAGAATAGTTATTTGGTTCCTTTAGAGTTGCAAAACTTGTTGACATATTGTTAAACTTCATGTTGTCTTCATTATTAAGGAGTTATACTAGTTTTGATTTTCTTACATGATAACTAGTCTATTGTAATATTTTTTTATCTTGTTATTTCAGCACACATATTACTAGATCTCTAGTTCGTTAATTTAAATTGCTTGCTGTTATAGTTGCTATGGTTTCTTAGGTGGCTAGAAATTGTGTTTAAGAAAACTATATTTGTGATTGTAAGGTTCTTAGAAAACTTAAAAGTTATGAATATTTAAACCTATAGTATTAATATTTTGGAGTGAAATTTATTTTCTCATGTATTAAATACATTACTATAAATAATTTTACATCTTGTTTAAATGTTTTCTTATATCATTTATAATGATATATGAGTTTAGCATAGTTTGATAGAAAATGTTGATCTATTAAGTTCAAAGGCAGAATTTACATTCTTAGTAAAATAAATTTATATGAAGTTCTAGTTGTGATCTATTTTCAATTCTAAATAATGAGATTGGCTATTACATTGTACCTTTATATCAAGAAGATATAATGATCGAATATTAAATTTATAAATAGTAATAATCAAAAGATGATTTAAGACTTATTTTATACAAATCTATTTGATGGTACTTTAGATTATAATTGAATAACTTTAGAATTAATTTGTACATTCCTATTAGATAAGTACTAAATTTGTCACTGATGAGTCTAGTTTATGGGTTGTTTTGTTTATGATTTTCTGAGTCTAGACTTAAATATCTTATGGTTTTTCATAAACATTATGCAGACTTTTATGTTTCTATGCTCTAGCCATGTGTATATCTGATACTTTTGAAACTAAGGGAAAATACTAAATATATATATAGACTAATGGATATTATGATGAAATCTGGTATTTCTCTTCTCTAGTGTTAATGGGTAGTGTTCCTGCAACCATGTGACAAGATGCGTTAAAATAGGAAAACTTTTTATAAATCTTTGCCTTGGATTTGTGTTGCGGATTTTGGTATGCTAACCTTTTGCAGGGGAAGAATAAGTTAGCAAGGAGTAAGGACTCAATGACGAAGTGGCTACTTCAAGGCCAGTAACCATTTCTAGATTTTATCATGGCTCCACTACTTCCATAACCTTGCAATTGTTGATTCAAACCGGGTCAATCCAGTTACTGGGTGTTCCTATATTCTTGAACCACTAAATGTGGTTTATCATCTTGCATAAATGATGATGTCATTCCTATAACTAAAGTTGTTATGCTATGTAATGAAGGACCTAGTTTTTAGGTGTTTTTTTTTCTTAGTTGCTTTTAAATAAGCTGGAACTTATGATTCCAAGCTAGTTAGATGTTTTGAGGAGTTTATATTGTAATCTAGCAACAAAATGAATACACTTTGATATTCCATCTTGTACTTGTATTTTGTTAAATGAATATATGATAGTTCCAAATTTTAACATCTGAGTTTTAAATCATTCACACTTCCATGGGGGCCCACGCGGGAGGTGAATTCCATGTTCATGTTCAAGTAGGACTTAGTTAAGTTTCTTTGAAGTTGATAAGCATTGTTGCTCCTGTAGCCACTAGTAATAGAACCACTGACTGTTTCTTGCAACATAGATTTACTTTTGAAAGCATTATTAGTTTACTATTGAACATTTCCTTTAAGTTGTGAGTTAATTTGTAATTTTAGTTCTTAGCATAAATCTCCTGCAACAATACCTTTACTTTAGTAGTGATGACTTTTGAAGAGAACTAAAGCATAGACCTTATAGCCACCATCTCAAGCTCACATTCCTAGATTGATACATTTAATGAAGTCCAGCATGATATTCTAAGTAGATATGTGATAATTTTAAGTAATGAATCACTATCAAAGGATGTCCAATCCTTGAAGTTACTAGGGTATTATTCTGACCAACCATTTTTGGCACCGTTGTCAAGGATGGTGTCAATTTAGTTTAATCCAGAAGTCAATAAGTTAGTTTGCATTCTGTATTATTTTTATGCATAGACATAGGGATCATCTTGGGAGATTCCTTCCTAATATTATCCAAGTAGAACCATTTGAGGTTTTTAATCAAGAATCTGAAGAATCCCATGCTGAGAACATACAAGAAGAAGAACCATTTGAGAATGTATTTGCAGATGCCTATGATCAATTGCCTTCACCTACAACCTCAGAGGAATCATACTATTTGAATGACCTAGTTGCTAAACCTAAATATCAACCAATAATGGCCCAGCCTACCTTCCCTTTTCCTATTCCTAATCAGCAAGCTAACCAAAACCTGAAGAATATACCTTCTGCTACACTTCCAAAATTCTATGGCCTTATCACAGAAGATCCTGAGATGTTTCTCTTCGAGTTTGACATACTCTGCAAGAGTTATGATTACTCAACTAACACCCATAAGCTGAAGTTGTTTCCCTCTACCTTGAAGGAAGCTTCTTTACGATGGTTCATGAGCCTGGGTGCCAACACTGTACAAGATTGGCATGGGATGAGCAATTTGTTTCTTTCAAAGTACAAGGATTATTGCAGAGGAAGAGACCTAAAAGAAGATGACATTTTTAAAATGTCCCAGAGAGATGATGAAACCTTGGAGGATTACGTCTCTAGGTTCATGTTCAACCTGCAGTGCAGTACACAACATAACTTGAATTTGAAATCCCATAAACATCTTTTTCTGAAAGGTGTGGGTGATGGAAGTATTGAGGCCCTTGACCTCATGGTAGGAGGTGATATTACTTAGAAAACTTGGGCTAACATAAAGGATATATGCATGAACTATTCCAAAGCTACCGTCAAGAAGGAAAGAGGATTGAGAGACTTAACTCATAAGTCCAATGGTGGTTTAGGAGTATCAAAAATGGAGCTATCTAATTTGTTGTCTGACCTTAAGCAAGACATCATCAATGATGTTGCAACACAGCTAGATACCATGCAGGTGAGAAGAAAGAAAGATGAAGTTGATGTCATGCTAGCAGAATACTGTCCACACTGTAGGGAGAAGAAAAAGAATTGTCAGTGCAAATCTATTGCAAGCCTAGAGTCACAACATATGCCTACTAAGTTTAAAGTCATCGATGAGAATGGAGAGGTACTCTACATTGCCCAGCGGTGACCATGGGCTCAGAGACCAAGTATTCCCCAAGATCCTCTTCAAAATTTTAATAGTAATAATGCACGGAAAAATTAATAGCATAGTGGTTTTAGTGGGTATAATAGTTGGTAGTAGCCTCAACAAGGTTGGAAACAACCTCAACATGGTTGGCAACAACCTCAACATGGTTGGCAACAACCTCAGCAAGGCTGGTAGCAGCCTCAGCAAGGCTGGCAGCAATCTCACCAAGGTTGGTCACAACCTCAGCAAGGCTAGCAATATCCTCATCAGGCTTGGCAACAACCTTAGCAAACCTGGGAACAACCATAGCAGGGGTGGAAACAACCACACAATTGGATGAACCAATCAAGCCAGCCAGCTTTGATGCCACCACCTCAGCAGCAGGATCTAATGCCTCCTCCTACAACCAACATTACTCCCCCTAAATAGACTCAACTGCCTGCTCAACCTACCCCTAATCCCAATAGTACCAAGCCCGTAGCACAATAGAAAAGCTATGATATTTCTTTGAATAATATTCATTTAAGATCAGGCACAACCCTTTCTCCTCCATAGCAACCTATCATCACTAAAGTTGAGGATGCCTCGGTAGAACCAACTGAAGTGCTAGTAAAACCTACCTCTCTTGCATCTCAAGTGCCCCCATTTCCTCATTAATTGGAGGAACAAGCTAAGCCAATTTAAAACCAAGTAGTATTGGACTTTCTTACCCAACTAAAGAAAATGATAGTTAAAATACCACTGCTAGATGTCATAAAGGAAGTGCCTGCATATACTAAAGCCACCAAGGAAGCCTATATAAAATAGCCTAGGAGGAAGAAAAAGGATCCTAAAACCATACATGTCCTAGGAGAGTTATCTGACCTAATGTTGGAGAAATTGACAGTTCCAAAGTATTTTGATCCTGGTAGCCCTACGGTTATAGTCACTATTCAAGGAATGCAAGTTCAAAATGCTCTAGCTGACTTAGGTGCATCCATAAATGTAATGACCAAGGAAGTAATGTCTCAGTTACATATCATTGGTCTTAGAGAAACCCTAACCATCCTTCAGCTTGTAGATAGTTACACCATTACACTTAATGGGATGGTAGAGGATGTTATAGTCACCTTGAATTCTTGGGAGTATCCAGTTGACTTTTTTGTCCTTTCTCCAAAGGCTAACATGGGGGGGTATCCAATAATTCTAGGCAGGCCATGGTTGGCTATTGTAGATGCCTATATAGCTTTTTGGTTAGGAAAAATGACTATATCCAATGGAGTCAACACTAAAAATCTAACTATATATTCCCCAGCTCAACCTCTATTGCAAGATGACTAGATAATTTGGCCAGACTTGGGTGATACTAAACTTGAGGTCAATTCAATCCACCAGTTAATGATGATATCCAGGGAGCCATTTGTAGCCTCTAGGGGAGAAGATGAGATAATTTCCTCCATTATCATGAATGAATATGGAGTCCTCCAAATGCTCCATAGTATTTAGAAACATCACAATTCCTTCATACATTATCGCCTCATGAAATGGAGTCTTTTCTAGTTGCTCAGTTGTCCATGGTAGAAAAGGTCATTAAGCTATAAGTTAGCCCAGCACAGGAATTAAATATGAGTAGTGCTTTGACACTCTCTCAGCAAAAATTTGTCCTACAGCTTCTCCAAGAATATCAACAAGTTTTTGCTTGGGATTATACTGATATGAAAGGCCTAGATCCTAAACTCTGAACTCATAAAATCTACATCAGTCCTGAATGTAGACCTATCTGCCAACCTCAAAGAAGGGTTAATCTAGCTTTAAAGGATATAGTTAAGAATGAGTTACAAAAATTATTAAATGTTGGATTCATTTATACCATTTCTGATAGTCAGTGGGTCTCCCCTCTTTTTATAGTACCTAAGAAAGGAGGGAAGTGGAGAGTTTGTTTCGACTACAAGGAGCTTAACTCAACCACTAAGAAGAACCACTTTCTATTGTTGTTCATAGATCAAGTCCTTGATAATCTAGCTGGTAAGAAATACTTCCTTTTTTTGGATGGATTCAGTGGTTATAATTAGATACAAATAGCCCCTAAAGACTAGGAGAAGACAACGTTCACCTACCCATGGGGAACATTTTCCTATTCAATGCTACCTTTCGGGTTGTGCAATACTCTTGCCACTTTCTAGCAAGCTGTGATAAGTATATTCTTTGATATATCTATTGATTGCATGGAGATGTACATGGATGAATTTACCACATATGGGCATACTTTTGATGAGGCTAAGGCAAACTTGGAGAAATTCCTTAAGAGATGTTGTGACTATAACCTTTCTCTTAACAGTGAGAAATGCTTCATGATGATGGAAGCAGGGGTTGTCTTAGGGAATCTCATATCTTCAAAAGCTATTGTTGGAAATTTGGCTAAGTTGGTTACATAGATGTTGTCATTATGGAAACATATGATCTACATGAAGATCGCAATGCAAAATTGTCTAAATATGAGACAATGTGTTTTTTCCAGTGAACCAGAAGACAATTTTTATTGGCAATGTTGATTGTAGTAAGTTCAGTGCTTACGCACTTGAACATAGACTCTATGGTGACTATTGAGGACTCACCTCAGAGCACAAGTTAGTACAGCATGTACGAAAGAAGTTATGATAGTTTTACTCAAGACAGTGTCAAGCCGATAGGACAGAATATGGAGACAGAATTGATAAAGAGTTAAGGGATTATTTTATTCATCAAAATAATAACTTAACAATATAAAAGGATGACATCCTAGATGTTAACCCTTGGGTAAATTTATTTTGTAATATGGTAGCCGACTGAAGAATTTATTAGCCGTAATAACTTGTATAAATGTAATTGTAAAATGTAAGAAAGACATGATATGAGAATAGTGATATGATGCAAGATATATGATGTGTATGTAATAGCGATAGTGAAAAAGTAGCAAAGAGATATTGATGCAAGCAGTATAAGGTTATGTACCTTGACCTCTTTTGTAATTAGTAAATATTGTACATTACTTGTTTGGGCAGTGGGTTCATCTAGTAATCACATTTTGTACTGCCAACTCCTAACAGGGTTGAGGCTTCTAATAAGGCCTATAGTCCCTTAATTAGGACTGAGACACTATATGCATGTAATAGACTCCTAATAGGGTCAACATCCTTAACAAGATACTTTTGATTAGTGGATCTTTGTGGGTACCATCCCCACCAAGGTTTTCCCTTGGCCAAGGTTTCCTCGAGAACAAATAATGTGTTATGAGTTCTTTTGTTTTATTGCTATGCACATTTTTTAGCTTTCTATGTTATGCATGCATTAAGATTATCTATTATATCCATAATTGGGAAAAATTAAAAGTTTTTAGAATACTGATTCACCCCCCCTCTCAGTATTCCCTATTTCTAACAATTCAAGTGGACCTTGCCAAGATTGAAGTGATTGGCATATTGCCTACTCCAAAAAAACAAAAAGATGTGTGGAATTTTCTTGGACATGTCATGTATTATAGAAGGTTTATAAAGGATTTTAGTCATCTTGTAGGACCATTGTATAACTTTCTCAAAAAGGATTCTGAATTTTCTTGGGACTCTGAGTGTGCAAAGTCTTTCCTACAGCTTAAGGAAGTTCTCACCACAGCACCGGTTTTGAGAGGACCTAACTGGGGCTTTCCTTTTCACATTCATACTGACACCTTAGACTATGCTATTGGCAATGTACTTGGTTAGAAGGTGGACTCAGTTGAGCATGCTATTTACTTTATTAGTAAAAAATTTCAAGGTGTTGAGTTTAATTATACTGTCACTAAAAAAGAACTGCTTGCAGTCATCTATTGCCTAAATAAATTTAGACACTACATTACTAGGTACAAGATCTATGTGCATACTGACCATTCTTCTATTAAGTACCTCATGAAAAAGCCTATAATTTCTGGGCACCTTTCTCATTGTTTGCTTCTTATGCAAGAATTTGACATCACCATAGTAGACAAACCTGGTAAGACCAATGTGGTAGTTGATTTCCTTTCTAGGTTGCATGTCCCTGATGATCCTGCAACCATTGATGATAGTTTTCCTCATGATCATCTCTTCCTACTGTCTTCATAGAATCCCTGGTATGCCGATATTGCCAATTATCTCACCACTGGTAAGACACCAGCTCATTTCTCTGCTAAAGAAAGAAGATTGTTGGCTGAAAAGAGCTTTAATTATTCATGGATTTCTAGATTCATGTTTTATACTGGTCCTGATCAAGTGACTAGAAGATGCATAAGAGAGGATGAAACATATGATATCCTTAGAGCCTATCATGATTAACCTTGTGGTGGACATTTTGCTACCAAAAGAACAACATTGAAGATCTTGACTACAGGCTACTAATGGCCTAGTTTACACAAAGATGTTGCTCAGTACACAAAAAAGTGTGACAAATGCCAACACATGGGATGACCTAATAAGACATATGAAATGCCCCTATAGCCATAGGTACTTGTTGTGCCCTTTGATAAATGGGGGATTGACTTTGTCGGTCCTATTGAGCCATCTTCACAAGGTAAATCCTATATCCTTGTATGCACTGACTATGTTACAAAGTGGGCTGAGGCTAAACCTATGAAGCACCCTAGGGATAACAATGTTGCAAAATTCCTTTATGATTTCATTTTCACAAGATTTGGGGTACCTAGGGAGCTTCAATCTGATCAAGGTCCTCAGTTTACTTCTAATTTGATAGCTACTATGATAGAAGAGTATAACATAAGGCATGGTAAATCCTCACCTTATCATCTCCAAGCTAATGTGTAGGTAGAAGTTACTAATCAGGAGTTGGAATCTATTCTCACCAAAACTATAGTCATCCATAAGAAAGATTGGGCCACATGACTTCCTGAAGCTCTTTGGGCTTACCAGACTACATGGAAATCTACAACCGATTTCACACCATTTGAGCTTGTATATGGTCGATCTACAATTATGCCTATAGAATTAAAACATAAGACACTAAGGAAAGGTCTTGATCTTGGTATGGATATCACTACAGCACAGCAAGAATGGATACTGAGCTTGAATGGCCTTGATGAATGGCATAAATATTCCTTGCATAACACAGAATTGATACAACACTAGCACAAGCAATGGCATGACAAGTATGTTAAGGATAAAGTCTTTTATGTTGGTGACTGGGTGCTCCTATATGACTCCTGGTATCAAAATAATCTAGGGAAATTTTAAACTAGATGGTTAGGACCATATGAGATTATAGCAGTATTTCCAAATGGAGCGGTCCAGCTTTCCACAATTGATCCAGTACAATTCAAATTATTGGTCAATGGTCACAGGTTGAAGTTATATAACAAACCCCAAAGTAAGGAAGAGTTTGTTGGCACTTTAATTTTTTAGTATGTCAACCTTGTAAATTTTTTATGAAATTGAAGTGTGTGTAAGTGTTAAGAGATTGTGATAATTTTGCTACAGAAAACCCACAAAAAAATCCTACAAAATTGTCTATTTTTCCTTAGTATCCAGTGAGCCCTAGTTAGATTTCAAAGCTTGGAAAAACCCTAAAATGGCTGCCATTTTCAAATAAACCCTAGGTCACTCTCTTCATCTCTATTTGAACATTACTTTTTAAGTCACTTAAGTTCATTGAAGAGCACGTGCATTTTCATCACACGGGGGTCATATCTTTTTTCCCTAAGTCTAGAAACCCAGTGATATAAATATTATTTCCTAAAGTCCTTATTGCCTTATCTTTCTAATGTCTCATTGTATCTTGAATCTTGGAATCTTCAGTTGATCGACGGTGGTCATATGCTTCCGTAGAATCTTTTGGCTCTATGTGATCATGCGACCAGCCATTGATTTTCCTTTATGATATAACATTTCAAGCAAAACAGGTCCACATGCCATGTATACACAAATGCTTATTTCTGATTGGTTGATATGGATAGTGATATGGCGATTCTCAGTGGGACCAGTGTCAGAGGAATCTTCAAAGCTGAGGGCAACGACAAGAAGATCTAATGGTCATCATATAATCGCATGGAATCTTAGAGGTCTATGCGAACATGCGACTAACCGTTGATCTTTCATAAAGCTCAGTATAATTCTTAGGTGGGACCATTGATAGGTGTACATGACTGGCAGTTTTTCATTGGTTAAAAATAGTGGGACCAGTGTCATTTTTTGCAAATGGTTTTCTTTGATTGGTTGATAATACTCACTGATATGGAGGATGTCAGCAACCCTAAGCTCGGAAAGAAAGAATTTCAATAACAACTTGCCAGGTGTTGCAAACGTGGATTTTCATTGTTAACAAAGACAAAGTGGGACCAGAAACTTAAAGAATAAATGATGGCATTTTGATGCTAACTATTTTTTGCATGTTCGCATGAGCTTCTTTCAAGCTATGCAATCATGCGACTAACATTTTATTTTAACGATGAAGGTTATAAGGGATTGCTACCAATAAAGGAACTAACATGAAGGCTTGTCATATGGTCGCATGAGCTTCTTTCAACCTATGCGATCATGCGACAAACTGTTGGATTATATGATAAGTGAAAATCAACAGTCAGAATTTGAATTGAAGGTGAAGTGGGTGAAAGGTCCAGATAAGTGACAGTTCATCTCCCAAAAAATTAATGGCAAAATCACACGAAGTAAATTGCTGAAATAATTGATGGAATGATTGTGAGTATATCAAAAATCTATGCTTCCTCGAAAGCCACAAGGACATAAAAATCTGTAGAGAGTTTGGCGAGTAGAATTGTAGAGACCGATTTCTATTTTCTTGGGATCTTGAAGAAAAGGTTGGTTCTTTTTGCGCTTACTTATTTTGTTAAAAAGTATTGCTTTGATACTATGTTTCTTTTGCACCAAGTATACTTGAGCTATAAACCCTAGAAAATGCCGCCTAGGAAGGAGATTTTTGGTGAAACCGATTATCTTAACAGGGCTCTACATGAAGATTTATTACAAATTTTTCCTAGCTCAACCATAAAATTGGTAGAGGTCAAACAACTAACACCAAAGGAGCCTAGGGTAAAAGTAGTAGACAGATTATATGATACAAGAAATTATATCAGGGATGCTAAAATTGGTTTTCCTAATGCAAGTGGCACTTCTAACTTCACTGGGCTGACATTATTTATTGTAGGTTTCAACCAGAGAAATACCCCTATTCCCGCCTGTAACATATGGGAAAATGACTTAGGCAAGCTTGTGGTACCTGGTGTCTTCTTAGATGTAGACCTGATGTTTGAAGTTGCAAAAAACTATGACCCTATTACTAAGGAGATTAGGGGTGTTAGAGGGCAAAAGCTATTGACAATCTCTGCAAAAGAAATCAAAATAGTTTTTAGACTAAGTGACCCCTCACCTAACTTGGAACCAATTGACTTTAAGGAATTAAGAGAGATATATGATGCACAGAGACATCTCCTTAGAATCAGTCCTATAAAAGACTTTTGCACTCAAATTGGAAATATGATTGTTACAAGACTAGGTGCATAGGAGCCATTCAAAATAGAGTATTTTGATGTATTGGCAACAGGTGCTTATTGGTCATTGTGTTAGGTTTTTGGGGAAGATGCTAATGAGAAAATGCCACAACACCTGATGTATATGGTGATCCAGATATTACACCCACATCTATTAGTTACTTTTGATTACGCCCCCTTCATTGCTGATTTAATCCATGATGGACTAATGGGGATTAAAAAGAGTAAAGTTGATAAACCTTTCTGCTGGTACTCTTTTATGATGTACATGTTTTTGTTCAAGGGTGCTAATTATTTTTCACAAGAAATGGAATTATCCAAATAGAGAGATGGAGAGGACATGCCTGTTCAGCTATGGAATTCCAATATGACATGGGATAGAAAGAATAGTAGTTATATATGGTTTCACAGGTGTTTTGTAGAAAGATTCAGACTATTCTTTGTTCATGATAACCCTAGCGTCCCGGTTGCCCTGGCTGAAATTGTTAGACCACAGCAATTTGCAAAGGACCTCAACATAGTGCACAATTGGGGTGATTTTATTTTCTATCCCTATTCAACTATTATTAGATTGTATGGTTTCAAGGGGGCTCCTTTTATTTTTCCATTCCAAGTTCCCATCAAGATTGGCATTGCAGAATTCTTTAGACAATTAGGGGATATTGAGGAGAATAGTATTGCTAAAGGTAGAGGAACTTTGTTCCCAAATATTACCATTGCTCACTAGTTTATAATCACAAAGGGTGGGTGGCTTCATATGCACAAAAATTTGGATCCATATCATCTAAAAAACACAATTGCCCAGAAAATAGACCCAGAGGGTTTCTACAATGATTTGTTCAGAAAAAGGGTCAAATGCTCAGCAATAAAACACATTTTCAATTTCCCTGAGGACATTATCAGGAATACCCTAGGGTTACAAGACCAAGTAGTTAGAAAATAAGAATGGAAGGAACAAATAGAATATGGGGTATCAACCAAGATAGATGTTGCTTTAGGCACTGAGGATACTCTTCCCTTCGTGCAAATAATTGAAATGTTACAAGATGCCAGGATACATTTTACTAAAGTGATAACTAAAGTGCATCAATTGGTTACTAACTGGAACAAGATTCTACCAAAGAGGGACAAAATTTTGGCTTTTAATTGGCCTACTGAAGATACCTTTTCAGCCTAGGAAGTAGCCTCCCTTTCATAGGAAAATAAAGAAGAAGAAACATCCTCTGAGGAGGCAACAGATGGAAATGCCCCAACTCCCTAAAGAAGCAAGCACGGACATAACACCTGGTAGAAGTTGAACTGCCCTTGGGAGTTGTTACAAGATTTTGGCGCTCATCCTAACAATCCATTTTGAGGATTTGTAACAAGAAAGTTTCCCTTCAAGAATTTTGTCCTATGTGGTGGGCTTTTTTCTTGTCTTTTAAAAAAGGATCCGTAGCTTGTTTGCAGTCCTTACTTTCCATAAAAAGACTACCAGGATCAATTGTAAAGGACTGAGAACTTAATCAATATTGACTGATAAGTTTCCTGAGTCTGGGATATCACAGACTGTATTTTTAGGCATATTTCTATAGCAAAACAAAATTTTCTAGTTCAAGTTATTTTCAGAGAGTTGCATTGTAAAGCATTTTTTGAGCATGATATAATATAGCATTTGAATAATATCCAAGATTTATATCTCTCCTTGAGTGTCTCTATTTGAATTATGAATTGTTCGAATTCATTGCATGGATAATCTTGTTGGAAACAATTGTCTGAAGGAGATTGTTGGATACAATTGTTTAAATATGTATTGTCCTTGATGTCACACAATGTCATATTATATATCAATTCTATGTGTCTACCGAGCTCAGTCGGTCAGCTAAGTATCTACCGAGTTCTCCCAGGTGTCAAAGGAAGTATGACAGAAGTTAGTGTTAACCGAGCTTCCTCGGTTATCAAAGAAAAGTTAGTATCTACCGAGTTCACCAAGTAACACTATATCTACCGAGTCACCAGTATTTATCGAGTTCCAGACTACGACCGAGTGGTTAGTATGGACTAAGCTTCTACTTCTACCGAGTGCATGATGATGTCGAGTAATGCAGTGGACGCCAAGTATCAAAAAGTCACCGAGTTAGTTTGCAGTAATTGAGTAACAATATATGGGTTGACTCAGTAATACTTGTTTTTACTTGTTTAAGAGCCGACAGTTGTAATATTTAGAATGATTATTTGTGCCGAATTGACAAACTAAATAAACAATCTGAATGATATATATATAGTCATTCTAGAAGAAAAGGAGAGCATGGGAAAAATATGAAAATCAATTGAAGGCAGATGTGTGCGAATTGTGAAGGATGATCAGATATCCTTGAGGAGAAGCAAAGATATATTTGATCAGAAAGGATCTAAAGTGGAGTAGAACAGAGATCTATAATCAGCAATTTAGTTGCATCTTGTATAGGTCATTTCACTATTATTTTCTTATCATTGTAGCAGTGATCACTAAATCTCTTAACCGAGTTGGTTTAACAACCATATTGTAAATCCTCTAACAAGGTAACAGTTCAGTTGAATTGTTTTAAAGACCTCTTACAAGGCCACTCCTAATAGGATGATTAAATCCTCTAACCAGGTCACACCTAATAGTGTGTTTTGTTACCTTTTACCGGGTTGGCCTCTAACCGGGCATCACTTCAGAAGAGTGAAAAAAGTAACTAGTTACATTGGTGGTTTTTCCCATATTGGGTTTCCACGTTAAATATGGTGTCTCTTGTGCTCTTGTTATTTCATTATGCATGTTAATCAGTGATGAATGCTTTAGAACAGTTATAATTAATATACACTGCAAAGACCGAGTTTCAGCATTTCTCTGTATGCTTACCGAGTAACAATAGTAAATTATTTAATAAGATATCTAAGGGATCTGTGGTAATATTTTTGTGGTTAAATGATTCACCTCCCCCCCCCTCTCAGTTACTGCATCTATATTTTCATCAAATCTCTGTGTGTATGTTTATGTTTCTCAGCTCTGATCCAGGATCAAATTAAATAAGCTTTGAATATAACATAAATTCTTTGAAGTTTTTCTTAAGGATACACTAGTAAGTAGTGTGAATCTAGGAATCCTTTGATAAAATCCACCAGAGGGTGATTAGTATTTTCAAAGGGAAAGAATCTTTCAAAGTTTAGTATATTTGTTCATGTATAACAATCTTGCAGTGGAGGTGTAGCCCAATGGATAAGACACTGGCCGGCAGTGGAGTTTTTCTCACATAAATCAGTGCATAAAAGGTTCTTTTGATATTTCCATCTTTAAAAGTAGAAAATTGTCAAAATTCTTTTGAATTATAGTGATTTGCAAAATAAAGTACTACCTAGTGATAATAAAAAATCTATGAATAAATGGTCATCATTTAGGTTTCTCTTATCATTCATCTGTTACATTTAAATCCAGCTAGTGATTAATAAGATAAGTTGTTTTATACTGGATTAGGAGCACCCTCCTTGGTTTTTTAGAGCTAGAAGTGCAGAGGGAAATTTGTCCCTATAGTTGGTCCAATCATCTTTAGAGAAAAATATTTGGATCTAACCAATCCTCAAAATCTGTAGATGTATTGGTTGCCTGTTAGAGCATCAACTCCCATTTTGGGAAACCAACAAAATGGCGACACTGCTGGGGAACAGGGATTGAAATACTTTGATAAATTTGAATTTTAGATCTCTGGTATTATAAATTTGAATATCAAATAACATAGGTACAAGTTGAGCTAGACTCCTGGCCTTCTTATTTGTTAGAACCAGTAAAGCACCATTGGAAAATAGAGGAATATTTGCGAGCTTTGGATTAGATCAGAACTTGAAAATCTCATTTAGCTTTGCATCTATTTATAGTAATCTTTGTGTTGATTACTTACCAAGTATTGAATACTTTGATCTACTAAGTGTGTGAAAATATTTCCCAACTTGTGTTGGTGGTGACTCTGAAAGTCTCTGCAGTAGTGCTGAGTAAAGACAATAAGAAAATAAGAAATTGTTTCACATACTTACAATTATGAGTCAAAGAAATACTAGGGCTTGGAAGAAGGACCATCCAGAAAGTAGATTAGAAGGTGAACTTCCAAGTGTTTCTAGGACTTATTTACCTAGAAGAAATCAGAATAGTGGTGATATGTCTCAGACATGGAAACAAAAGAAAAATATGAAAATGAATCACCAACTCACTCAGGACCAAGAAGAAAATACCTCTGAGTATGAAGAGGCAATTGATTTTGGTTTAGGAGCATATGAGGATTTTTATTTTCATAAAAATGATGAAGTTCATCATAAGAAAAAGATGAACCCAGATGTACAATCTCAAAAGGAAATCAGAAGGTCAAGAAGTAAGAGCAGGGGCCTGGAAGGAAGAAATGATCCCCCAACCTAGGGACCCTCTCCTTCTGTAAGCCTTAAAAATCCTATAAATCAGAAAGAAGATGCTATATCTAAAAATTCACCATCTGATACTACCCTCCCAGATTTAGAGGATATTTTTGAAGAAGTCTATAATTTAGAAAAAAATATCCAGGAACAAATTGCAATCAGGAAGGAGAGGGAAGCTGAAAAGGAAGCTAAAATAAGACAGGCCCAAATTAAGGCAGAACAGCTCAAAATATAGTTGATGACCTTGAAGGCCATAAATGTTGTAAGAAACCCCAAGGGGGTTGATGAATAAACTATTATCCAGCCCATTGCTGAATTTAGGAAGCCTAAGGATAAAGGAAAATAGATTTCAAAAGGGATCACAATAAATAAACCTAAAAATGACAATACCCAAATAGATCCTTTGTCCAAATTAGAAAATGATTTAGAAAGGGCTAGAAGAAAACAAGAGGTTATTGCTAAAGAATTAGAAAAAACAAAAATTGAAGCTACTACTTTAGAAATGAAAAAGAAGGTTGACTTTCTCAGACAATTTTCTACTCCTTTCATTCCAACTAACCCTAAGATAACATCTAATGTTAATGTTGGAAATTCTGCTAACCAGCTTCCATTGTCACACCAGTGATTTCTGCAAATGTTGCTAATACAGAAAATAACAAAGCTTCCACCTCTCAAACAAATGCTTCATTACAAAGAGGAACAATTCACATTGAAAGGTACATACAGCTTCTCTTTAACAATATTGCTGGTTATCCTAATTTGATTCCTACAAAGATTAGAGAAAAGTTACCTAAGTTTACTGGAAATAATGTTGTCACTTGTGAAGAGCATCTAAAGAATTTCATTGATATGATTGATGATTATGAAATAGAATATGAAGATGTGATCATGAAATTGTTTGTTCAATCTTTAACTGGAGATGCAAGAGACTGGTTCAGAGGGCTTCCTTATGATTGTATTGGGTCTTGGGATGATTTTATAAATTGTTTTAAGGATCAGTATGGTGATAAAACTAATGAAGGTTTTATGTTGAATGAATTCAACAATATAAAGAAAAACCAAAATGAGGAGGTCCTAGAATTCAATATAAGGTTTCAAAAAGCAATGCATAAGCTTTTCCAAGTGATGAGATTAGATGAGAAGGTGTGTTTGGCAACATATTTGAATGCTTTTGATGCCAAAATGGGATACTTACTTAGGGACAAAAACCCTAGGACTATTACAAAAGCTCAAAGATTTGCAGTAAATATTGAAAGCAATAGAAGGGTATCTAGAAAACTAGGAAGAAGAGAGGATCCTAAAACCTCTAGGTTTGGAAAGAAAGAAGTTGATAAACCTACTAATGTAAAACCTAGGGAAGATGATAACCTCAAGCAAATCCTAAATGCCTTAAAATATTTGAAACCAGGAGAAAGTAAAAATAAGTTTCAGGGAAATGATAGACCTCCTCAAAATAATTTCAATAGGCAGTCTAGGATGCAGAACTTTCCTTATAATACACAATGGAAGGATGGAAAGCTTGTTGCCCCAAAAAAGAAGGATATGAGGCCAAATGATAAAACCCCTGACCCTTTGCAAAAACATTCAATCAATATGAATGATGAAATTCCAAGGTGCACAGTCTGCCAATCTCCTCATGATCCAAATTATTGTGTAATTTCTCAAAATGTGTCTGGAAGTAATGAACAAGAAGAGGAGGAACATGAATCATATGATGAAAGAGTTTGTGGAATGAAATTTTCTAAATTTTTTGAAGAGGTTGACTCTAATGAAGAAAGTGAAAATTAGGATGTAAATAATTCTCAGAACAGAGGGGAGGCTTACCATCAACAAAATTTTTCCGATGAAGAAGAGGAAGAAATTGAAGATGTAAATAATAACTCTGAACAAGTTGAAGAACTTGTTGTATTAAGAAGACCCTTTGATGAAGAGATAGCCCAGATCACTACTGATATGGTGACACAGGCCAAGAGTAATTATGTCCTTAGAAATAGGACTATTAACAAAACATTTGGGAACCTAGCAGGTGTCTTTATTAAAAAGGATAAAGAAGATGTAAAGCAATCTGCCACAAAAAATAAAGCTGCTGATGATGCCAAGAAATTTAAGAAAAAGGGCATTGAAAAGCATGCTAAACCAATCAAGGTTTTTAAGATCAAGGCAAAAACTCCAGTGGCTACTACTCCAAGCTACCAACCTGAAAATAAATCAAAAGATAAAGAGCAATTGGATGCAACCATACAACCTAAAGTCAAGAATGCCCCAAAGGGCAAGAAATATTTATCTATTTTAAATTATGTACCTATTGACATGAATCAGTTGTTATCTTAGATCATAGTAAAAGTTCCTTTATTAGAAATGATGAGGATAAGTGAACATAAAGAGAAATCCCTTACAAGGATAAATGGTCTTCAGACCACAGATATCCAGGAACCAATAAAAAATAAGACGAAGGGTCAAGATCCAACAAAAAAGAAGGACGTAGAGGAAATTATTTCAAAAATTACTCAGATCTATTTGGACACTAATTTTGTGAATACTTCCATGGGAGCTATTGATCCTTTTTTCCTAACATTGATCATAAATGATAAAATGTTAAAAAATTGCATCATTGATTCAGGAGCTTCAAATACTGTCATGACTGCTGAAATTATGAGGTCAATGGGATTGCAAGTTGATACTCCTCATGGGAAATGCCAAGCAATGGACTCAAGGGAAGTTCCAGTAATTGGAACAATCGAAGCCTTGCCTTATAGGCTTGCTACTTGTCCTGAGAAATAGCTGACTATGAGTGTTTTAGTTGTGGATGTTCCTCCACAATATGGAATGTTGTTATCAAGAAAATGGAGTGCAACAATGGGAGGTAGCATCTAGTGTGACTTATCTTATTCTACTTTTAATATCACTGGTGAGAGCATTAAGATACTCAGGGAAGTTAGAACCCCTCACGTGATTGAGGAAGAAGCTAGTGATAATAAAATGAATTGTTTTCTGGATACTGACATAAATTATTTTCAAGTACAGAGTAATGACAATGAAGATGAACCTTCTTCCTTAAATCAGGAGGAAAAAAATGTAACAAATTAAAATGACCTTTGGACCATGTACTTTGATGGTGCTTGTTCTAAAGAAGGATCTGGTGCAGGTGTGTTGTTAATTTCTCCCACTGAAAAAACTTTTAAATTTTCCTTCACCCTGTCATTTACCTGCACAAATAATATGATAGAGTAGGAGGCTTTACTGATAGGATTAAGGTTGGCCTCTAAACGTAAGATCAAAAATATCAGTCATTGGAGATTCAGAATTAGTTGTGTCTCAGGTGAGATCCAAATATGTTTCAAGAAACCAAAGGTTAAAACATTATAGGAATGTTGTTTGGGATGAAATAGAATAGTTTGATGCTTTCTATATTGATTGGATGGACAGAGGCCATAATAGGATGGCTGATTTATTGGCTAACATTGCATTGAGGCCAGAGGATATCACTTTTGCAGGGATTTCTAGGATTGATATTCAAACTAGGCCATCCATACTAGATAACTATGAAAATTGGCAGGTTTTTGATGATGACTTGGATATTTTAAGATTTATGCATTATGATGAAAGTTTTGGAGATAAAGAGATAAATTTTGGTGAGTATGTAGAGACATCAGATAATAAGGACTCTCTCCTTGGCAAGGAGATCTTGTAGTTAAAAACAAATAAAGTCCCAAAGGGTTTGGTAGTGTTGGAAAGAGCATTTGATAGCCATCATAGCTCTTCCTAGGAAAAGCTTTTAAGAAAACCTGAAGGTGTGGAGGAAATAAATTTAGGAACAAAGGAAGCCCCAAAAAATGTATATATTGGGGGAAGCCTGACTCCTGAAATAAAAAAATCTCTGATAGGTCTTCTTAGAAAGTATAGACATGTCTTTTCTTGGTCTTATGATGATTTAAAGGCATATAGAGAAGACTTGTTCCAACATGAAATTCCTTTGAAGGAGAATACCAGACCTTTTAGACAAAAGTTGAGACCTGTCAACCCTACTTTGGCACTGAAAATGTAGGATGAGTTAAAAAAGATGAGTGATGTGGGCATCATTCAACCTATTAGGCATTCAACATGGGTTTCTAATCTTTTCCCTATAAGAAAAAAGAATGGAGACATCAAGCTGTGTGTAGACTTTAGAAACTTGAACATAAATTCTCTAAAGGATAATTACAGTCTACCAAACATGGAAGCCATGCTACAGAGGGTTACTGGATCTGAATTAATGTCCATGATGGATGGTTTTTTAGGTTACAATCAAGTAGTTGTCAAAGAAATAGAGCAGTTCAAAATTGCATTCACTACTCCATGGGGTACTTATGTGTATGTTAGGATGCCATTTGGTTTAACCAATGCTAGGGCTACCTTTCAGAGAGCCATGGATGTAGCATTTGCAGATTTTATAAACAAATTTTTGGTTGTTTATCAGGATGACTTAACAGCTTATTCAGAAAAGAAGGACCAGCATTGTGGTCACTTGGAAAAAATCTTTGTAAGAGCTCTAGAATATGGGGTCTCCCTTAACCCAAGGAAGTGTTCCTTTGGAGTAACTGAGGGTAAGCTTTTGGGACATATTGTATCTAAGGATGGAGTCAAGATTGATCCTGAGAGAGTAGTAGCTATAGACAAAGTACCATTGCCAAAAAAAGTAAAAGGTATCCAAACTTTCTGTGGTCAGATAAACTTTGTCAAAATATTTGTTACAAACTTTGCTGAAATCAGCATTCCAATCTCCAAAATGCTAAAGAAGAATGCAAAGGTGGAATGGAGTAATGAGGCCAAGAAAGCTTTTTCTGATATCAAAATGGATATTAAAAGTGCCCCTGTATTAAGATCACCAGATTTTAGTAAGCTTATCCAAATATTTTTATTTGCTTCTTATCATACTATAGCTGCAGTATTGTTACAAAAGAACTCAGAGGGTTTTGAACAGCCCATTTCTTTTTTTAGTAAATCATTGAAGGGAGTTGAATTAAAGTATGATATAAATGAGAAATAGGCCTATGCATTGTTCAAAGCTATCAAGAATTTTAGATTTTATTTGGTAGGGGCAACTGTAGTTGCATATGTGCCCAGTGCTGCTGTAAAAGACATCTTGGTTTAACAAGAGGTTTTAGGGAGAAGATGTAGGTGGATAAATAGAATCTAGGAGTTTAATATTGACATCCAAATCACCAAACTAGTGAGAGGATTGGGGCTAGAAAAACTCATGGCTCAAAGCAATTTGGATGCTAATCACATCAACATTATTGAAGAAGAACAAAGGCCATACATCTATGATTTAGATTGTTGTGAATAGTACAAATATATCATTGGATACCTGTAAAAGCTCTTATTTCCTTCTAATATGGAAGACCACAAAAGGAGGACTGTCAAATTACATGCTCTGAGATATGTGATCATTAAAGGAGAATTATGGTGGAGAAGTAATGAGGGTGTCTTGCTGAAGTGTGTTGACCCTCAAAAGGCTAATGATTTGTTGCAAGCAATGCATGAAGGTGTGTATGGTGTCCATTACATGGCCAAGACTACTGTACATAAGATACTAAGATTTGGTTTTTGGTGGCCAAGTATTTTCCAGGATGCACATTCTTTTGTCAAAAAATGTGATGCTTGTTAGAGATTCTCAAGAAAGTTGAAGTTTAATGGAAATCTGCCTTTGAGTCTTATGAATGTGGCAGCCCCTTTTCAAAAATGGGGCATGGATTTCATAGGAGAAATCCCAAACAAATCCAGTGGGGGAAACTCTTATATATTGGTTGCAACTGATTACTTTACAAAATGGGTGGAAGCCATTCCCACTAAAAAAGAAACCAGTAAAGTGGTTATTGATTTCCTGATGCAAAATTTGCTGATAAGGTTTGGATGCCCTAAAGTTTTAGTTGTAGACAATGCTTTGTGTTTCAAATCTGAAGAATTTGTTAGCTTTTGTTTACAATATGGTATAAAAATTTCATACTCTGCTCCTTATCATCCTCAAGGAAATGGTCAGGCTGAATCAAGTAACAAAAGCTTGATAAAAATTTTGAAGAGAGTCTTAGATGCAAACAAAAGGGCATGGGACTCAAAACTACAGCTAGCTCTGTGGGCTGATAGAGTGACAATCAAGAAGGCTATAGGGTGTGCTCCTTTTGATTTAGTATATGGTATCCATGCCAGGTTACCACAAAATAATTTGTTGCAAATGTACAAGTTCATCCAATTATATGATGATGATCAAGATGATGAAATGAAAATCAGATTACAAGACTTGATACAATTAGATGAATCAAGGAGGGAGGCACATGATACAAATTTGAGATCTCATCTCAACTATAAGAATTTGTATGACAGAAAAACTACAATTAGAAGTTTTCAAGATAATGATTTCATCCTAATGTGGAATGCCAGGTTTGAAGACAAGGGTAAACACAACAAATTTGACCCTATTTGGTTGGGACCATATTTGATCAGTCAAGCATGGGGACCTGATTCACATTCTAAAGGACTTAATTGGAAATGAAATGGAATTGCCAGTTCATGGACAATTCCTCAAGTTGTACTTTTCTTAAGGTACTTTCATTATCCATGAATAGTAGTTAGTTTCCCCTTCCATTTGTCTATTTGCTTTCCAGTTGTGTGAGTAGGTTAGTTTTTTTGTTTCAGTAGATGGTCTGCTTATCCCAAAGATTTTGAATTCTTGTCATGCCTGCAAGAGGCATACATCCCCAGATAAAGCCACTGTTGGCACTTTAATTTTTCAGTATGTCAACCTTGTAAAAATTTTATGAAATTGAAGTGTGCATAAGTGTTAAGAGATTTTGATAATTTTGCTATAGAAAACCCACAAAAAATCTTGCAAAATTGTCTATTTTTCCTTAGTATCTAGTGAGCCCTAGTTAGATTTGAAAGCTTGGAAAAACCCTAAAATGTCTGCCATTTTCAAATAAACCCTAGGTCACTCTCTTCATCTCTATTTGAACATTACTTTTTAAGTCACTTAAGTTCATTGAAGAGCACATGTGTTTTCATCACGCGGGGGTCATATCTTTTTTCCCTAAGTCTAGAAACCTAGTGATATAAATATTATTTCCTAAAGTCCTTATTGGCTTATCTATCTAATGTCTCAGTGTATCTTGAATCTTGGAATCTTTAGTTGATCGATGGTGTTCGTATGCTCACGTAGAATTTTTTGGCTCTATGTGATCATGCAACCAGCCATTGATTTTTCTTTATGATATAACATTTCAAGCGAAGCGAGTCCACATGCCATGTATACACAAATGCTTGTTTCTGATTGGTTGATATGGATAGTGATATGGTGATTCTCAGTGGGACCAGTGTCAAAGGAATCTTCAAAGCTGAGGGCAATGATAAGAAGATCTAACGGTGGTCGTATAATCGTATGGAATCTTAGAGGTCTATGCGATCATGCGACTAACCGTCGATCTTGCATAAAGCTCAGTTTAATTCTCAAGTGGGACCATTGACAGGTGTACATGACTGGTAGTTTTTCATTGGTTAATAATAGTGGGACCAGTGTCAATTTTTGCAGATGGTTTTCTTTGATTGGTTGATAATACTCGTTGATATGGAGGATGTCAGCAACCCTAAGCTCGAAAAGAAAGAATTTCAATAACAACTTGCTAGGTGTTACAAATGTGGATTTTCATTGTTAATAGAGATAAAGTGGGACCAAAAACTTAAAGAATAAATGATGACATTTTGATGCTAACTATTTGTCGCATGTTCGCATGAGCTTCTTTCAAGCTATGTGATCATGTGACTAACATTTTATTTTAACAGTGAAGGTTACAAGGGATTGCCACCAATAAAGGAACTGACATGAAGGCTTGTCATATGGTCACATGAGCTTCTTTCAAGCTATACGATCATGTGACAAACCATTGGATTATATGCTAAGTGAAAATCAACAGTCAGAATTTGAATTGAAGGTGAAGTGGGTGAAAGGTTCAAACAAGTGACAGTTCATCTCCCAAAAAATTAATGGAGAAATCATGTGAAGTAAATTTCTAAAATAATTGTTGGAATGATTGTGAGTATATCAAAAATCTATGCTTCCTCGAAAGCCACAAGGAGATAAAAATCTGTAGAGAGTTTGGCGAGTAGAATTGCAGAGACTGATTGCTATTTTCTTGGGATCTTGAAGAAAAGGTTGGTTCTTTATGTGCTTACTTATTCTGTTAAGAAGTATTGCTTTGATACTATGTTTCTTTTGCACCAAGTATACTTGAGCAATAAAACCTAGAAAATGCCACCTAGGAAGGAGATTTCTAGTGAAACCGATTATCTTAAGAGGGCTCTGCATGAAGATTTACTACAAATTTTTCCTAGCTCAATAGTAAATTTGGTAGAGATCAAATAACTAACACCAAAGGAGCCTAGGGTAAAAGTAGAAGATGGATTATATGATACAGGAAATTATATCAGGGATGCTAAAATTGGTTTTCCTAATGCAAGTGGCACTTCTGACTTCACTGGGCTGACATTATTTATAGTAGGTTTTAGCCAGAGAAATACCCTTTTTCCCACCTGTAATATATGGGAAAATGACTTAGGCAAGCTTGTGGTACTCGATGTCTTCTTAGATGCAGACCTGATGTTTGAAGTTGCAAAAAACTATGTCCCTATTACTAAGTAGATTAGGGGTGTTAGAGGGAAAAAGTTGTTGACAATCTCTGCAAAAGAAATCAGAATGGTTTTTAGACTAAGTGACCCCTCACCTAACTTGGAACTAATTGAATTTAAGGAATTAAGAGAGATATATGATGCACAGAGACATCTCCTTAGAATCGGTCTTGTAAAATACTTTTGCACTCAAATTGGAAAGATGATTGTTACAAGACTAGGTGCATAGGAGCCATTCAAAACAGAGTATTTTGATGTATTGGCAAGAGGTGCTTATTGGTCATTGTGTCAAGTTTTTTGGGAAGATGCTAATGAGAAAATGCTACAGCACCTAATGTATATGGTGATCCAGATATTGCACCCACATCTATTAGTTACTTTTGATTACACCCCCTTCATTGCTGATTTAATCCATGATGGACTAATGGGGATTAAAAAGAGTAAAGTTGATAAACCTTTCTGCTAGTACTCTTTTATGATGTACATGTTTTTGTTTAAGGGTGCTGATTCTTTTGCACAAGAAATGGAATTATCCAAATAGAGAGATGGAGAGGACATGCCTATTCAGCTATGGAATTCCAATATGACATGGGATAGAAATGATAGTAGTTATATACGGTTTCACAAGTGTTTTGTAGCAAGATTGAGACTATTCTTTGTTCATGATAACCCTAGAGTCCCGGTTGCCCTAACTAAAATTTTTAGACCACAGCAATTTGCAAAGGACCTCAACATAGTGCACAATTGGGGTGATTTTATTTTCTATCCCTATTAAACTATTATTAGATTGTATGGTTTCAAGGGGACTCCTTTTATTTTGCCTTTCCAAGTTCCCATCAAGATTGGCAATGCAGAATTCTTCAGACAATTAGGGGATATTGAGGAGAATAGTATTGCTAAAGGTAGAGGAACTTTGTTCGCAAATATTACCATTTCTCACTAGTTTATAATCACAAAGGGTGGGTGGTTTCATATGTACAAAATTCTAGATCCATATCATCTGACAACCACAATTGTCCAGACAATAGACCTAGAGGGTTTCTACAATGATTTGTTCATAAAAAGGGTCAGATGCTCAGTAATAAAACACATTTTCAATTTCCCTGAGGACATTATCAGGAATACCCCAGGGTTACAAGACCAAGTAGTTAGAAAAGAAAAATGGTTGGAACAAATAGAATATGGGGTATCAACCAAGATAGATGCTGCTTTAGGCACTGAGGATACTCTTCACTTCATCCAAATAATTGAAATGTTACAGGATGCCAGGATACATTTTACTAAAGTGATAACTGAAGTGCATCAATTGGTTACTAACTGGAACAAGATTCTACCAAAGAGGGATGAAATTTTGGCTTTTAATTGGCCTACTGAAGATACTTTTTCAGCCTAGGAAGCAGCCTCCCTTTCAGAGGAAAATAAAGAAGAAGAAACATCCTCTGAGGAGGCAATAGATGGCAATGCCCCAACTCCCTAAAGAAGCAAGCACGGACATAACACTTGGCAGAAGTTGAACTGCCCTTGGGAGTTGTTACAAGATTTTGGCGCTCATCCTAACAATCAATTTTGAGGATTTGTAACAAGAAAGTTTCCCTTCAAGTATTTTGTCCTACGTGGTGGGCTTTTTTCTTGTCTTTTAAAAAAGGATCTGTAGCTTTTTTGTAGTCCTTATTTTCTATGAAAAGACTACCAAGATCAATTGTAAAGGACCGAGAACTTAATCAGTATTGACTGATAAGTTTCCAATTCATTGCATGGATAATCTCTGTGTGTGTGTTTATGAGTCTCAGCTCTAATCCAGGATCAGATTAAATAAACTTTGAATATAACATAAATTCTTTGAAGTTTTTCTTAAGGATACACTAGTAAGTAGTGTGAATCTAGGAATCCTTTGATAAAATCCACCATAGGGTGATTAGTATTTTGAAAGGGAAAGAATCTTTCAAAGTTTAGTATATTTGTTCATGTGTAAAAATCTTGCATTGGAGGTGTAGCCCAATGGATAAGACACTAGCCAGCAATCGAGTTTTTCTCACAGAAATCAGTGCATAAAAGGTTCTTTTGATATTTCCATCTTTAAAAGCATAAAATTGTCAAAATTCTTTTGAATTACAGTGATTTACAGAATAAAGTACTACCTAGTGATAATAAAAAATCTATGAATGAATGGTCATCATTTAGGTTTCTCTTATGATTCATTTGTTACATTTAAATCTAGCCAATGATTAATAAGATAAGTTATTTTATAATAGATTAGGAGCACCCTCCTTGGTTTTGCAGAGCCAGAAGTGCAGAGGGAAATTTGTCCCTATAGTTGGTCCAATCATCTTTAGAGCAAAATATTTGGATCTAACCAATCCTCAAAATCTTTAGATGTATTGGTTTCCTGTTAGAGCATAAACTCACATTTTGGGAAACCAACAGAGTTCCTGCAGCAATTCTCCTCCGCCACTGGCGATACACTTCTTGCAGCCTCTCGTAATGAGCTTTTTGCTCATTTGCCTTCCTCACTCTAGAAGTTCTTGCCACTTTCATAATAAACACTTTCTTAATGAAAGTTGCTTCTCCATAATAAAATTCCATTTCATTTCTTGTCTATCACCCATCTATTTCATTTGTTCTTTATTCGTAAATAACAACAACTGCCACCTTAGCAACAATTCAAGTTCCTACACTTTCCAAGGTATGCAGCTTTAATTTGTTTTTCCAATCATTTTTTCATATGCCTTGTCACATGTGCAAGTGTGGGAAAACTTGCCTAATTTAGCTGGGGGGAAGTTATATCATTTTTTTCATTATGTTCATAAAAATTTTATGTTTATTCGTTTATCCTATCATACTTGCATTTCTTGTCATGATTTGACACTTTTTGAAGAGCATTGTGCTGCGTTGTTATTTCACACATATCAAGTGAGGGTGGCAAGTACCTGTTAAGTATGAAGTCTACAGATGAGTAATTTTGAGTAGTTAAGGGATATTATTGTTTTGTATTTATATTACTTATGAGCTCATTTTTTGAACTACACTACTAGAACTTTCCATGTTTGAAACCTTCCTGTAACTTGCCTTTTCAAGCCTCCTTGTTCGAATTTGTTCTTGACTATTTTAATCTCCTGCAACTCCATTTTGGGTATTTCGACAACCTAAAGATGGGAGGTGACCTCATTCATAGGGAGCCCACTGTGCATAATATCTTGCTAGAAGACCAAGCTTGTAGGCCATATTTCCAGGCAGGAGGTTGGATGGATTATATCCAAAAACTAACCAGTTGGGATGATGAAGTTGCACTACAGTTTCTTAGCTCATTAAAAGATAGAGTGGCTATAGTCAAGGGATTGAAGGTACCATTTTCACAAGAAATTTTGGTAAAAGTTATGGGGTTGCCTCAAGAAGGAGAAGAATTTGTAGAAAATCTTGATCTGACCATGTTTAGAGCTCAATTCACCTTGCTTTCAAACCCACCTCTTGAAGTTGACCTAAAACAAGGTACATTCATACTATCTCTTCTAGAGCCATTTAACCAATGTGTAGTTCATGTCATTAGATATTTTACTTGTGAAGGATGACATTCATAACTGCATTCCATTCATTTTAAATTTTTGAGTTGTTTAAGGCATGATAATAGGCCCATCAATGTTCCTAGTTTCATGTTTAGCATCTTGTCGAAGAAGGCCCCTCTAGTACAGGATGGTAAATGTAATTCTATCTCACATCACTGTTTAGTCAAATTGATAGTTGAGAGAGCCTTAAGGGAGCAGTCAAAAATATCTTGGGATGAATTTCTACTGCGAGGGTTTAAAGAACCAACCCCATAACCTATTGGGTGAAGAGTGGGGTAGAGAATTCAAACTGATAAAGGGGTTAGGAAAAATTTTATTGAACTTGGACAAGGTTCTTCATCCAAGAAGAAATCTAGGGTTAGGACTCCTAATTCCCCTCATTCCTCTACTTAAAGGTTAGTTCATGAAGAGGAAGAGGAGACTTTTGTTGAAAAGGTTGAAGCTTCTCCTGTGACGAAGAGGGTTTCTCAGAAAGACAAGAGTAAGAAAAATAATCCTGGTACTAGTAATAAGACTAAGGAATCATCTCCTATAGCCGCAAGCACTTTTAAGAAGTGGTAAGTTCCAGAGAAAAGGAGAGATATCCCGTTGAGAAGGAGTAAGAGGAAGAAGTAGAGGGCGACTGTAGATATTCCATTTGAGGAGTCAAATGTTGAACAAGAAGCTTCTAGGCACAAAGAAGAAGAGTTTAGAAACATTCAACAAGAAGCTGAAATACAACCTAAAATTTCTGAACAAGAGGAACAAGGGCCTAAGATTATGTAGCAGGAAACATTTGAAGGGTTTCCTGATATTGAAACACACCGAGTTCCTAATAAGCCAACAAATGAGGAAGTCATTGTAATTGGTGATGACTCCAGCTCTGAAGAAAAAGCTTATGCCTTTTAGAGAAGAGGTTCGCCCTCTAAGAATCCTCAAAAAAATGACAGTTGTAATGACTCAGATAGTGATGACTTAGATAGTTATATAAGGGAAGAAGATGAACCAAGGTTTTCTCCTATAGTAGAGAGGAGTCCATATGAAGAAAACCCTAATATTAATGCAGACCTTATTAATAAGGTAGTAGAGCAAATTTTGAATGAGGGTTTAGATACATTAGCCTCCATTACACAATAATGCTCTAATACTGAGAGGTCTATGGTAATCTGGATAGATCCTTTGAAGAGGGAAAGTTCTAACAATGGTAAGTCCCCTATTCCTAAATTAGCAAAAAATTCTTGCATTAGTTCTATGTCAGATCAGTCTGGTTTAGCATCTTTGTTATCTATTATTTTTCAATTATCTAAGCAATTACTTTCTGAGAGAGAGCAGTGGAAGTAGCAATGAAAAGAATTGAATAGGGTAATAGACTAGCACTATCAAGAAACCCTTGAATAGGAGGAAAAAGTAGAATAGCTGAGTGTGAAACTTAATAATATCACATCTCTTATTCCTAACCTGATGGGCTATAGATACCCATCTCCTGTCTATGCCCTATTCCTCAAAGAAAAATTGTTAAACTATCAGATGACTTTCATTATGCAAGATAGATCTCCCTCATTACTAGAGCCTACTCAATTTTCTCAAGCCTTCAATAATTCTCCTATAACTATTGAGAATCTTCTGTGTGAATTCTTCCTCCACAAACTAGTAGTTCCAAATGACTGAGTCTGGAATCCCTTACTATATGTTGGGGATATCCAGCTTATAGCCCTTATGTCTTGGGTACAGAATGAGATAAGTTGGGACACTCATGCTAAATTGTATAGGGATTTAGAACAAGAAATTCCCCTATATTTGAGACCTAAAGCCAAAGATCCTAAAACTTACTATTATGATTGGTTAAGAATTTCCCCCTCTGAATCAGGCAGCAAGCTCATCTATCCACTTAGAAATGCAGCATTTGATGCATATGAATAGCTGGTGAATTCTAAATTTCCTAAAGCTAGAAATGCCTTTCAGTGGCAATGGACCAGTTTATCTAGGGAGCTAAAAAATAAGGAACCACATTCACCCCTAAAATTTGACATGGAAAATCGGCATGCACCTTGGTATATTTCTTTGGGGAGAGAGTGAGAGAGTTTCTGGATCCCACTAACCTTTCAGCTACCATTGTTGATGTCTCCTCTCCTAGAAAACTCAAAAAATTTGGACAGCTATGATATGAAGGGAGAGAAAGAAAGGTAGAAAAGACATAGAGAGACAAAGGGATTCTATTAGAGTCTTGCTGAAGGAGGTTCTGGATAGAGGACAGCTACTGATTACAGACTGACAACCAGGTTGAAGAATTTTATGTTTTCTGTGGGACCAAAAAATAGCTAAAGCTAGGGGGAATGATGAGTCTAGTTTATGGGTTGTTTTGTTTAGGATTTTATGAGTCTAGACTTAAATATCTTATGGTTTTTCATAAACATTATGCAGACTTTTATGTTTCTATGCTTTAGCCATGTGTATATTTGATACTTTTGAAACTAAGGGAAAATAATGAATATATATATATATAGACTAATGGATATTATCATGAAATTTGGTATTTCTCTTCTCTAGTGTTAATGGGTAGTGTTCCTGCTGCCATGTGACAAGGATGCATTAAAATAGGAAAAATTATTATAAATCTTTTCCTTGGATTTGTGTTGCGGATTTTGGTATGCTAACCTTTTGTAGGGGAAGAATAAGATAGCAAGGAGTAAGGACTCAATGACAAAGTGGCTCCTTCAAGGTGAGTAATTGTTTCTAGATTTTATCATGGCTCCACTACTTCCATAACCTTGCAGTTGTTGATTCAAACCAGGTCAATCCAGTTACTGGGTGTCCCTATATTCTTGAACCACTAAATGTGGTTTATCATCTTGCATAAATGATGATGTCATTCCTATAACTAAAGTTGTTATGCTATGTAATGAAGGACCTAGTTTTTAGGTGTTTTGTTTTCTTAGTTGCTTTTAAATAAGCTGGAACTTATGATTCCAAGCTAGTTAGATGTTTTGAGGAGTTTATATTGTAATCTAGCAACAAAGTGAATACACTTTGATATTCCATCTTGTACTTGTATTTTGTTAAATGAATATATGATAGTTCTAGATTTTAACATCTGAGTTTTAAATCATTCACACTTCCATGGGGGCCCACGCGGGAGGTGAATTCGATGTTCATGTTCAAGTAGGACTTAGTTAAGTTTCTTTGAAGTTGATAAGCATTGTTGCTCTTGTAGCCACTAGTAATAGAACCACTTACTGTTTCTTGCAACATAGATTTACTTTTGAAAGCATTATTAGTTTACTATTGAACATTTCCTTTAAGTTGTGAGTTAAGTTGTAATTTTAGTTCTTAGCATAAATCTCCTGCAACAATACCTTTACTTTAGTAGTGATGACTTTTGAAGAGAACTAAAGCATAGACCTTGCAGCCACCATCTCAAGCTCACGTTCCTAGATTGATACATTTAATGAAGTCCAACATGATATTCTAAGTAGATATGTGATCATTTTAAGCAATGAATCACTGTCAAAGGATGTCCAATCCTTGAAGTTACTAGGGTATTATTCTAACCAACTAGTCAGGATGCTTGGTAAATGTATTCATGGTTTCTAAAGGTAATGAAAATACCATATTAACTACTTGTATGTGACTTGGGCATACTGCATGTTCATGTCTTGATTTTGAAACCACACATGATTAATAGTTAGCTATGAGTTAGAATTGGTAATTATATCCATGTGGTATTTTCTTGTAGATGTTTATTAATATTTGATTACATGAAGGCATGATCTCTTCTTAATCATTCAAGTGCAATGGTGTATAACATAATATTCATTTTAAGTACAATTATTCATAACTATGTTGATAATTAGGAATAAAGGAGTGTATTTATTTGGGTATGAATGAAGTCATAGGAAATCTTCATTGGTTAAATATAGGAGTAATAGTCCCTATGTGTATTTGATTATATAGGTAGAACTAGTTACTTATATTGATACAAGTTATGTTCTGTAATACCCCTCTAACCCTAATATAAGTTTTGTTTTTTTGAAAGAATTAAGATCCTTCGATGTTTTCTTACAGCTTAAGTTGTACATGATAATTGTTTGATCTATTCCTATAGTTGTTTATAATAATTTCATAAGCTAGTACTCAATGATTCTAATATCAGACATACTATCTAAAGGTATCATTTTTGTATGTATTTATCTCCATGTATGTATTGAGTACCTACAAGACCTTTATGAACATAGTTAGGATGTTATATGATATGTACTTGATAGATATATATAAGTGGTTATTTATTTTCTTCTATTAAGGTTACCTTGGATGAATCTTGTATCTCACTTGATGATTTGATTATGTTAATTTATTATTAGTATTGATAAGAGACTAACACAATGCTTGAGATTCTAACCTTCATTATGATGATGCTACATGCTTTGAGTGTATATATATACATGATGTGTTTTCATGATTCAGGATGAAGTCATAGTTACTCACATAGCTGAGGTCCACACGATGTATCGATCCTGGTCATCTGTCTACAATGTTTTCTTTTATATGTATATCCATGCATATGTATTTCTTCTTTGTGATGCAGGCTTGTAGGTACCGGGCATCGACTTCACCTGGCTTCACAGGTCTGAGCATGCCCTCAAATCCTCGATGGTTGTTGTTATGGAGATAGTACTAAGGCCCCTACATGAGTCTTCCTTTGTCATTATTCCAATTTGGGAATATTAGGGTTCCTTCTTTGTCAGTCAACCTTTGGGTCAAAAACCCAGATCCAACGCACCCGGTTGGGCATGGTTGTAGTTAGTGCCTTATGACCACTTGAATTCATTTGGTTGTATGATTTGTTTACTCATTTTATTTATTTCTCCTTCTTGGTATGATTCTTAGTTAATCTTTCTATGTTGTGTTTCAGGAGTTTGGCTTGACTTTCCTTGTTGACTTTGGTTGACCTTGTTTGATCTTATGGTTTTCTCGATATGTTTCATAGATGATTTGTATGGCCTCTTTGGATGATTAGATTTATTTTGAGGCATGTGATTTTATTCTACCTCAGTGTTATATCCTATAGTAATTATAAATAGGTAATAATATTGTGATCTATTACTTCATAATCTTATAGATTATAGTGTTTGGTATTTGGCATGTATCTATATAAATATAAATATATATATATATGGAAATATATATATGGGTGCACACATATATGTATTTATATATATATAATTTATATGTGATTATATGTTAATTATTGTAGATATTGTTGATGGTGTATATTTTGGGATTAATGTAAAGTATAATATTATTAATAATTAAATATTAAATAATGCGAGGTATATTATTCTCAATTGTTAATTATTAATAATGAGGATAGGTTATATATATAGATATTGATGTAATTAATGATGGCATATGCATATATGTTAGGATAATATTACATATGTGTATGAATGAATACAAATAATCTTTTATTGTATATTTGAGTAATATAGTTGTATGATATTAAGTTATTTTATAATACCCTTTAGTTAAGAGTTAGTTGGGAGTTGGTTACTTTTCCTTTCAACCTTTGGAAATCTATTTATATGCACTACTTTCTCATTTGAAGGGAGGGGATTTTGGGGCTGAAGCATTGAGGAGAGGACGGCCTTACTTTTCATGGAGATTTTGGAGAGAAAACTTGGAGATGTGAAGGAGAGTTTGTAAGCATATGTCTTTAAGAATTTTTGGTTATCTTTGCTTTTGGGAGAGAGACATTTTTGTGAGAATTTCAATAGTTGAGAGAGGGATTCTTTGCTGTGGAATTATTTCTTTCTTTCATGGAGATTTCTGAAAGTGGATAGGGTTTGAAGGATGCATCTCAAGTTTGAATTTGTCTTCTCTTTTGTTTCCTTCCTTCTTCGATTCAACCTTCGTAGGACATGAGGTATGGATTGAATATTTTAGTTACTTGATGTATCTGATAGATTATATATCTATTTATATATTATCATTATTTATTATATCTGTACTTTTCATTTGTATGGTTATTTTAAAGTTTTGAGTTTTTGTTTGTAAGAATTGGCATGTGTTTTCCTAGGGTTTTTAGCAACCCATTTTTGGAGATCTGTTATTATAAAAATTTAAATTGCATCTATGGTTTTACGAAATTGATTTTATGGAAGTAAAATTCATAGATCTCAAATGGGTATCTCTCTGATTTTATTTTTAGGTTCGAATTAATGCCTTATTTTTGACATTTTGGCAGACCATGCCTGTCCATTCTTGATTCCGAATTTTCTGTCAAATGTATTCCTATGCTACAGGCTGATATGATTATATAAAAGTCTAAATTTGATATCAAAGATTCTCTTAAGTCTTATCTTTCATTTCCAATTGGTTTGGTGAATTTTAATTATGTTTTGTGAAAATTACAACCATTTTAGTGAAGGCAGGTCTGAACCCTAACCAAAATTTTCTGTTTTAAACCAGAAGTCATAACTTTCTTTCCCACCGTTGGATCTTCCTAAAAATAAAATTGAGAGTCCATAATTATGTTATCTAAATCTCCACTAAAGTTATTTCCTTTATTTTATGTTTTGTGGAAGATATGGATGACTGTTCTATGATGACTATTCTTTGCATTTAATCCTTGCTTGAAATAATTCAATTTAAGAACATCATTAAGTTTTAAGGTTTGGTATGGTTACCAAAGGCTATTAAAAAAAATTTTTAGTTAATTGGATCTATTTATACTCTGAATATGTTTATAATATAACTTGGATGTCTTCTTATATGTTTGGAATATTCTGAATGCCATATTGAGTTTAGGGTTGTCAAGTGGACTAGGGACAACATATGTTTTCCTAAACTCAATCAAATGTTGTTATGAAATTGATATGAATTCTTGATAATGAATCTATTATGTTCTTATGATTTTTATATGTATGTTAGGGAACCTAAGTACACTAGGTGAGTGGCTCATAGTGAGGGGCCAGGGCCCTAAGTGGCTAGTACCAGGATAACCTACTATGAGTTATTTAATCAAGTGATAACCTAAATAAATGAATTGGGAATGGGAGATTATTGGAATGGGAAATTACACATTAATCAAGATTAATTGTGCCTCGCCCATGCCTTTAGTGCTAGTAAAGACTCAGGATGGGAGTGGGAGAAGGTACCTATGCGTAGGTACAACTGAATGACCTTGTCTGTACGAGAGGCATTCGGTTCCGCATGTGCCTACTTGGGGGCCGGGGCCAAGACTGGCTAGTACCAGGACAACCCAAGGGGTGAGGGCTATGTGATGACACTCACCTAGCTTGTAGCTTAGAGTCTCTATCAAATTTGATCATGCCTCTGGTATTCCTTGTGGTCTTCTTGTCTTTTCTTTTTTTGTTGTGACTTTGGGGAAACTTTTATCACCACCTTAGGAATTTTCTAGTTGTTACCTCTTGTATGGGCCTTTGGTTCTATCTCCTAGCTCGGGGGAGTGGGCCTATTGGTTCCATGTGGTTGGGTGGTTAATATTTATATCGAGGTATTGTTTATGATTCTCTAGATGATCCTAGCACATATTCCTTTCCAGATCTGCAGTTGAAGATTTCTTATTGGATATTTTAATATGTTGAGATGTACTTATGTATTTGAATTCATGTAATTTTTAATCTCCTAAAAGGAGTCTTGTAGTATTGATGTAATCTCAATTCAAAGCAATGCATAAGGGAATGGGTAGTTCTAGGTAAAAGAAAGGGAAAATAATGTGGAATATTGGACATGTTACTAGCATTAAAAGAAAGTGTTTATGTTATTTCTCCTATCCTCTTATGTTGTCCATATGTAAAGGAAATAATCTTAAATATAGTTATATATAATGATGTATCACAAAAATAATGTATTCTCTCTTGATGAAGGAATCCAAAGAAATTATTGAGAAATGATAGGTTAGTGATTGGAATTATTAACAATGAATGGTTATGAAACAATGCAATAAAATAGTAACTTGATTATAATGTTAATACTTGGTTCATGTTAATGAAATACCTAGGATAATGCCTACCTTAATGAATATTAATCTCTTACCTAAATTAATAGAGAAAAGTGATATAAAGGATAGTAGATATAGATGAAATCAATATGAATTTATGGAATGAGTTGATAAAAGGAATAATGATGTTGGATGATTAACCTATGTTTAATAAAAGAAATAAGTTAGGGACATTTAACTTGGTGCATTAAAATGAATGTAGATCTTTTAAGCTCATGATTCTATGAATATCTTATGCATGTAAATGGTTTATATGATGTTGCTTAGGTAGCGACGTTAGGGAACCCGGGAGGACTTAAGTTATATAAATCTTACATTCAAGTAGTAGAAAATTATTTCTTCTTTTAGAAATATGAAGTGTAATGATGAATATTATTCTAGTTAAAATTAATAAATAAATTAAAAAAAAATTCACTACTTTCATTTTATAGAGGTTTTATGTCTTGTCCTCTTGGGTTGCCTGGCGGGTCGTTACATGTTCAAGATGATAATTGTGGACATCCTTGTTCCTTCAATATTAGTATATTGAATCATTAATTAAATCCATCTTTGTTTCACCAAGTGGGTGGCAACTGATGGTGAAACTGTCTGGGGACTCTACCTAGAAAGGGTTGCATGCCCATTTATTTATTGTATAATAATAACTCATGATGAATATTCATAATATAGTTCAAGATTAAGGAGTCAAACTACGAAGTCTTTGAGCGTGAATGTAGGCAAGGCCATCAATTGAGCCCCCGAGGCTTAAGTCCAATCCCATAGGGTTTGTCTTAAGGTTTTAAATGCAATTATTTTACATCTTCTCAATAATGATTCACATTTTTGCACCTAGTTTTTTAGACATGTGTGTAGATATAGGTGTTGGACATGGTGGTTATCATGAAAAGAAAGGTAGTGATATTAAGGTATGTATTGATAATCATTGTAATTGAGTATGACAAGTAGTATGATCTATTGGTTGTCTTGACTTGTATTTACATAATATCAATGAGATTATGTTATGCTACTTTATTGAAATATATATATATATATATATATATATATATATATATATATATATATATATATATATATATATATATATATATATATATACATACATACATATACATATATATATATACATACATATATATATATACATACATATACGTATATATATATATATATGTATATGTATGTATATATATATATATATGTATGTATATATATATATATATATATATGTATATATATATATGTATATGTATGTATATATATATATATATATATGTATATATATATGTATATGTATGTATATATATATATATATATATATATATATATATATATATATATATGTATGTATATATATATGTATATGTATATATATATATATATATATATATATATATATATATATATGTATGTATGTATGTATGTATATATATATATATATATATATATATTATATATTATGTGACTTAATGAGTATAATGTCCTTGAGCCAAGGGTTCCTTGGCTGGGCATTACAGATGCTCCGAGCACAAATTCAATTTGGTGACTAATTTCTCTTTGAGGGAGAGTGGCTGGTGTACCATCACTTATGATATCTTTGAAATAATTCAATAATTATTGTACTTCTTTAGGTAAGGTAGTGTGTAGAACCTTGGTCTCCTTCTTGGGTTTCAAGACTATAGCTAGTCCCACTCCTTCATCTTTGATTTCATGCAAGAACTCCTTCCCACTCATCAAGAGTACATTAGGATCAACTAAATTTGTAACTCCTTCCTCCACAAGTGACTGAATTTTATAAGTCACTCCATTCTTCTCAAAGTTATACACATTTCTCTTACCATGATAAACAACATCCCAGTCATATTGCCATGGCCTTCCTAGTAGAAAATGGCAAGCATCCATTGGCAGGATGTCACAAAGCATCTTATCTTGGTAGCCACCAATCATGAAGTCTACCCATGCTTGTTCATTCACAAGAACATTTTGCCCCTTATTCAACCAAGTCACTTTATATGGGTGAGTATGAGGTACCCTCACAAGTTTGAGCTTTTGGACTACCTCCTCTGATATTATTTTATCAGTTGAACTTGAATCAATGATGAATTTGAAAAAATTTCCAAGGATCTTGCACTCAATCCTAAAAAGAGCCCTCCTATATTTAGGTTCTTCTTTAATAGGTGCCTTGAGTAAAACTCTCCTAAACATGAGGTTCTCTCCATGTTCTTAATCCAAGTTCACTTCAGGTGACTTCACACTACTTTCTTCCTCTTGAGAATATGATATCTTCTTCTCTCCTTGAGAACTAGAGGCCTTATCTAGACATCTATAAGTAGGATGGCCTAGCTACCCACAATTATAACACTTCATGCTTGCAAGTGTGATCCCCTATTGAAGCCACTTGATCTTCCTCTACCACCTTGGAACCCTCTACCTCTACCATAATTTCCTCTTGTGCTTGGCTCAATGATTTGTTCCACCAACTTGGAGTCTCCCTAATTTCTTGGTTCATTTCTCCTATCACCATAGCCACCTCTATGTCCTCTAGAATCTCTTCCCCTGCCTCTACCTTTGGATGACGAGTCTTGTTTCTTTTTGTTCTTTTCTTCTACCCTTAGTGCTAATTGAAAGCACTTGTGGACAATAGTAGGTTTCCAAAGACTGATTTCTTCTTGGATACTCCATCTCGAACCACTCAAATATCTAGCAACTCAAATACTTTCCTCTTCTTGAACTTTATACCTCAAACAGAGTTTTTGAAACTCCTCAGTGTAAGAAGTCACATCCATCTCTTTTTGCTTGTGATTCTACCTTTTCTTGTGCATTTGGATCTCATGATCCTCTAGAAAGTAATTCTCCTTAATCTTTGTAACCACAGTATTCCAATTTGCAATGGGTCTGGGTAAAAGCACAATAAGTTGTCACCCTTTTACAAAGGAAAAGGCTAACAAAATCAAAGTTGTTCAACTTCCATAGTATAAAAATGACATTTATGTTTGGAATTTGAAGATGATGTAAACTAATTAAAAGCGATAAAGTGGATGAAGTTTATGATTAATATTTTTATTAATTTTTTTGATTAAGAATTGATTTTTTTTTTTAATTTTTAAAGATGATTTTTTAGTTGCTGAAAAATGCTGAAAATTAGGGGTCTAGTTCCCACCAAAGAATTATATGTAAATAAATATTTTTTCCACTAATTTCAAAATATGTCATAGATGACATATATAGATAGTGCATGAAGAAATAAAAATTGGTTTGTGACCTATATTTTGTGTTTTATAACAATTCAAATTCCAACTCACTAAAATCGACAATTTTCATCTCGCAACATGTTTTTCATAACAAATTTATCCCAATCGAAAAAAGAAATATATATTCTTGAAGAGGACTCTCTCCTCTAGTGCACCATATGTTTTTAAAATTTATTTAATATGATTTACTATTTTTTTCTTTCTCCGAATCAACATTTCCTTCACTGTTAAAATACCTACTTACAATATTTTTTAATTACAATAAACTATGTCTAATTAAAACACTATTAAATCTATATGAGGATATTCTTGACGCTGATCTCTACAAAAGGGTATTTTTTTATTTTTAACAAAATATCATTAAAAATATTAGGATTTATTGAAATGTCACTTTTTTGAAATAATTTTATTTGTATGGTAATTGGACCCAAAGTGGTATAAAACATGCATTTAATAGATATTTCCAATCAGAAAAGTTATAACACTTATCTAACTTAGCTAGAATGAATCTAGCTACACCATATGTTTGACCAAAATTAATTTTTATTTAGAAATACTAAAATTTAGATGTGTTGATAAGTTAGCCTAAAAGGTAACACCTAATTGTGCTTTTACCCATCTTTTCCCTTCTCTTTCCCTCTCTTCTTGAAGGAACTTCCACCATGTTAGGGCTAGTCCCCTTAGCCTTGATTTGGCTACCTTCACATTCAAAGTGATTCTCCATCCCTTTGATCCACTCCATCACTAGCTCTGAATCCATCTTGCCAGTGAACAGGGGTATCCCCTCTAGTGCCTTACCTCCAAGTGCTTTAATTTCTTTCAACAAAGGTTCTTCTTGTATAGGTGGCTCAGGTGTAGGGATATAATCTTCTTCAACTAAGGCCTTTCCTTTCTCATCTTCAACTACCATCTTCTCTTTCATTCTCACAGTGGTCACTACCACTTCATCTAGTTTGTCTTTCAAAGCTTCCATAGTCTCTTTTAGGATCCTATTTCTCTCTTTTTGTTCCACTACTTCTCGAGCCAATTTAGCATTGGTCACCATTGTGCTTTCTCCAATGGATTCTCTTTTCTCTGACATACAACTTTACCCAAGCCTTTCAATGGCTCTGATACTAATTTGATAGGGAGATCTTCCTTCCAATAGCCCTACTTCCTCTAGGACTTCACTAGGTCTTCTCTTGACCTATCTTAGGGTTCCTATGACCTTTCAAATATATGGATTCTTCCTAATCTCCTCTACTCCACAAGATCTCACTACCAAAGTCTTAAACTCACTCTAATTCCCACAACTCCTTCAATGAATTCAACTAAGGAATTCATCCATTACTCCAACTTCTTGCTTCCAATTGATATACATGGGAGATGACTCTTTTAGTCTTTAATTGTTTCAATTTGGGGTGCTTTACCTTATGGTAACCTTCTACTACTACCCAATCTCTAATTTTGGCCTAAAAAGGCTACTAGACCTTGTAGGTCTCCTAACACACAAATCAGGGCTTATCTCTGAAATTGTCCACACAATGGACCCAAAGAATCACCTTTTCAGACACCCTTTTTGAAGTTATAAATGATTCTCAAACCCTTATTCCTCCATCTCTTCTGTACAACATCTTCCTAACTTCTAGCCTTGTTTTTAGGCACAATTAGGCCTCATTGGTTCAGTGTGAGGGTTTGATCTTTCCAACCCTTGTAGACTTGTTCATGAGCTCTCCTTCATAGGATAGAGTCTCTAAACATTTTAGGATACTCTCTAGGTGTTGGATTGGCTTTCCCAATCACCAAGCTCTCTCCCATTCACTGATGCAAGACAAGCTTCCTAGCCGGGCTATCTCAGGCTCGCCTAGGGCTTGCTCTCAAAATTCATTCCCCTACAACCTAGAGCACACAAAGACATATTTACAATGTATATACATTTCTCTAACATATTCCAGGTGGCCATGAAAAACCAACCATGAAATCTCAAGTTAGAGCCATTTCTATGTTCTCCACTCTGAACAATCCAGCAAGCTGGTCTTAGAGGAGATTTTAAATTACAATGGTTAAAAGAAGTCTATGAACTAAAACAAAGAAATAAAATAATTCTCAACACATAAAGAAATTAAAGCATGCAAACTTTGGCTCTGGCTCAGTCAATGATTAGGGATGACCGAGTTCTCAATTCATTCATTCACGGGTACATTCCTAACAGTCACACAAAACTTAAAATAGTGCTTATAAAAACTAATCTCCAACCTTTGGTCTCGACAAAAAAAATCCTTAAATAGGCTTAGAAACCAATCTTGATCGGGCTAAGACCTATAACTAACTTTCCTTCTCGGACAGGCTTAAACCAATTTGTTGTCATGACAACTTTCAAAGTTGTCATGATAACTTTTACATTTTGCTTGACAACTTTGTCAAGGTTGAACCAAGAAGTCTAAAGAGACTCTCAAACCCATCCTAAGACGTATAAGACCCATAACTAATTCAATTGTACTCATTTTATGCCTTTTCATAGTCAAATTACATCTTTGAATGATTTTCACATACACATGGCATCCAAGCCATATCCTTGGGTCTTCACCAAGACTATCAAGACCTTCACTAGGAATTAGACCAACTACCTAAGGACCTTAGTTGGAATTCAAACAAACTTACTCACTAAGAGACAAAAACAAACCAAAAGTCCATAAGGATAGTGACTTGGTTAATAGTCACTACAAGCCAAAAACTTAGGTGTCAGAGAGCTAGCCTAGGTGCTCCTGCACCAAAATGACTTGTGGGATTTCTTTATGTTCACTCAAGATTTGGTGTTTTAGATTGCTTTTTAAAGCCCAAAATGAGATTCCTAGATTGAATTTATGAACAAAAACTTTGGAAACTCTAAATTTTTGCAACCAGACAAAAGTTTTGACATATATCAATTCTTTAGGAATGATTTAGGAAAGTTTAGGAAACTTTGAGACTGTTTAGGAAACCATTCAACTGAAATGTAGATTTTCTCCTAGATTGCATAAAACATAAAATAAATTTGAGATTTTTAAAATGAAGTAAATTTTTAGGACTGATTTGGAACCATTTAGAAATGAGATGCAGATTTGAGGTTCTTTTTAGTGTGCCTAGTTTTGCATGAAGATCAAAGATACCTAGATTTTGAAAATATGAGGGTTCCTTTTAGCCAAATGAAGAACATTAGAAGTTTTTTATGAGTGTTTTAGGACCAATTAGAAATTACTTGAGTTGATTAGTATTTGATTGATTTGTTTAACTTTTTAGGCATTCTAGAGTGATTTTGAGGTTCATTTAACCATTTAGACAAAGTGTGTAAGATTTTGCTTCTTCAATTTTAAACCCAAATTGAAATGATTTTCTGTAACCCTATATACAGTTTGGGAAACCCCAAATGTGATCCTAGATTTAAATGAATGTGATTACCTTCCCTAATTGTGATCCAGGAAATCCAAGAGATCCTGAATGCGATCCTGAATTTGAATGGATACGATTCTTTACCAGATGTGATCCGAGAAATCCAAGATGTGACCCAAGAAACATAGGATGTGAGATTTCTTCCTAGATGAAATGATATACCTCTGAATCACCTTTCCAATGCTTTTTGAATTGTCAAAAATAGAGCTTGTATGCAAAAGTTACAAAGGCTTTCGTGAAAGTGCCTCTTTATGGTTTTTTCTGGAAAAATAAGCCAAGATCTCGCAAGAAGGAGTAGACAGAATAGAAGAATAATAAGACTAAGAAAAGGAAGAATAATTTGAAACACTCCCTCCACCTACAAGCTTCAAAAATCATAAAAACACTCCAAATCACATTAGAATTCTAGTAAAGAACTCATGAAGTGGGTCCCACCGAGCATGCTAGAATGTAAGCTATGGTTTATGATCGGTATCTATTCGGAACAAGCTTAAACAAGAAAATGTTAGATAAATCTAAATATTTATATTAGTTTAAAACATAAACATAAAAAACCACGCCACCTCATATTGAGCCAAAACAAATGCATCTAAGCACTGTTTGATTTGCTCTGATAAGAGGGATGTGAGTGTGCTCTCTAAGCACTTGGATCTTGTTTCTAATGCATTCTAGGAGGTATTTGATATGATGCATAAATGATTTAGAAAATCTTGAATAAAAACTAAGTTCAATCCATTAAGCTTATTCTAGGATGTGTTTAAAAAGCATGAAATCTAACAAATATGATTAAAAATCTTATGATCTAGCAATAATCTAACATTATAACACTACTGAATGTAAAAGATGTGAATTGGTGTTTTTCTCATGGAAGAGGAGGGTATTTATACGATTTGAGTAAGGGCTTGGGTTAGGAGGTGGAGTTAGGGTTAGAGGTAAGGTTTGGGGTAGAGTTTAGGGTATGGTTTGGGGTATGGTAAGGTTTAACCATGGTCAAGGTTTCTCACACATGTGTGAGCAACACTAGGGAAGTGTGCAAGGGGACAAGAGTGGAAGAAGAGACATGAATCTCATTTATGGCTTGTATGAAGCCTTAATGAGGGTGTAAGAAGTATTTATGAGGGGTTTTGACCCAAAGTCAAAGTTTGAAGGGTTTAGGCTAAGAAATGTAGGAATCACTTTTTAATCAGTTTAGAGTGAGATTAGGAAATTCTAGAAGAGGTTAGGGATTTCTAGAAGATTTCCAAGGTTTTAGGATTTAAATAAATATTTTATTTATTTAAAGGATTTTTGGTCAATTTATCAATAAATAATTAATAAATAGGGGAAAATCACTCAAACTTGATTTAAATGATTTTGGGGGGGATTCTTTAATTAAACATGTTTAATTAAAATAGGAGGATTTAATGGTATAAAAATTAATTAATTAATTAATGATGATGTCATCAGGGGTTTTCAAAAAATAAAAATATTTTTATTTTGTAAAGAATTTTTAGGTGTCTACAAGAATACACCATTCATTCCCAAGATTTGCAACACAAAGTTTGGAAAATCTTGTTACTTTTATTCACTTTTGATAATTCATACAATGAAACACAAAGTTTTCACCACACAAGTTCTCAAGTATAGCCTTTCTTGCTTAAACAAAAAATGATCAATTTACAATGAGCTCCCTCCTTTATATAGGAAAACAGAAGAGAGAAAAGGGAAAACCCTTAACCACTTTAACTTATTGAACAATCTATTAACTACTTTGACTTATTCAATGTTACAAGGCTTAAAGCACTTCCAGCATAATTACATAACTTTGGTATACAGGAATATGTTTTCCAGTAACTACAATCATCACATGTATTACATGTAATCTATCAAACATATGCTATAAAACAAAGAAAAAGTGTCCTAGACACTTAGGAAATAGCATCAAAGGGTATTCACATAAGCCTCGAACTTGTGAAGAGACTCATGTATCATGGTTGGATCAGGTGTACCCGTATGCTGGGCAATCATAGTAACCTTGCGTAAAACATGAGACTTAGTATAGCTGGTTACTTGACTTTGAAGCTTATTCAAGGACATTTTACATTCCATGAACTAATCAAGAATAGTGGGACTAAAATTATCTACATCCAAGTGAAGGTGAATCATTTCTGAGAACCTTGTCATCACAACTCCTTCAATAAACTCACCATCTTCTGAGGAAACTTCACAAGATAATTTATTGAACTCTTTTGTCATCTGAAATTCTTATTCATTCCATGAGTTCAAAGCTAATTGCAAATTTGTGACCAATTTACCCAAGACTCTCTCTTTATTGATACTTAAATCAAGAGACTCGAGATATGTGTCAACAAAAGAAATTATTTTAAACCGGCACAACCTCTTGAGATTGAAGTCCTACATAGTCCTCCAAACATTCAGATCCTCATTCAGCACTCTCAGCTATTGATGGAAGGATGAAATAAGTTCCCTTATTTCATTGGTAGTTATTCATATATGCCTCAAGACCTTATATGAGTCCTCAATCACCTCCATGCCTTGCATTTCAATTTTTTCACACCACTGGTCAACTACTTTTGCCTTCTTGTGACGCTTAGCATAATCCTCAGGGTGTGATACTGAAATAGGAGAAGCATTTTGAGAATTATTCATCATCCCAATAATTTCAAGGAGATGTTCATTTTCTTCTTTAAGCATGTTTTTCTTCTCCCATAGCTTATCATTCCTTTGTGTGAGTTGAACAACATCATCCTAAGCATCTTGCTAACAACTCAAACATGTTTTCTTACCAAGTTCCACCTTTGTGATTTTATAATAAGAGGGATGCCCATCTTCTGTTGACCTATCAACCAAAGGCTAGACAATTTTAGAATAATTGGTATTGTCTTCCACCATGATCATTGACATCATTTTAGCCTTCTTGTTCTTTGGATATTTTAGCTTGGAAACTTGTTTAAAATCAAATCCTTCCAATGGAATTTCTTCCTTCTTCCTTTTTTGGGTTATAGCACTTAGCCATGAAGGTAAAGAAAATGAAGAGGATGTCATTTTTGGAGATGTAAAGGCCAAAGTGGTAACTGGATCCACTTGTGCAACTGTAGCCACAAGAGGAGGACCCTCTCTTACGATTTCCATAGGAGTAGGGCTACTATGAATAACCTCATACATTAACTGCTCCAACTGTACTAAAGTAGTATCAAGTGATGTGATGGAAGAAATGGCCATAGAAGGAATATTCATGGAGTATGCATCAAACACACTCTCAAAACTGTGAGAAGATTCCTTAGGTATAACAATAGGAGTAGTTGATGAAATAGGCAAAGCAGGCATCACCATGACTGTATCCATATGAGAAATTTTATCTGTAGAAAAAGAATCTATAGCTATACCCAAAGGTGAATCAGGAGACTCGGCTGACGTGGGTGCAGAATCGGGAATCATTGTGGTAAATGAAATGTACACAAGAGGAGGTACATCAGGTGAAGATACCTTAGGTGAATCAAGGATCTCATCATCACTAGATACCACTTGAACCTTTCCAGGTTTTGTGCTTTTAACCTCAATAACTCTCCCAGTGTCCTTGCCTCCCTTGATGGTAAGCTTAGGAAGAGTAGACATGACTAGAATGATAGGATCAGCTGCTGAAGAGGATGCACCATCCTTAGTTCTACCTTTAATTTCTTATCTCTTACCAACTGGGCCACCATGATCAAAGTCTTTTCCCAATCTTGTTTCGATACTTTTCAATCCCCTTCTTTTTAGCCAAATGTTCATATTTACATGAATGGAGTGAAAATGATCCCATATAGAAACACTCTCTTTTCCTGATCAAGATGTAGACAAAATAGGCAAATCCTCAACATGATTATGAGTATAATCAAGATCAATAATGTCACCATCATCTTCAACCCCCAGAGGAATGTATGCAAGGTTGAAGTCAATAATCTATTTAATAGTCAAGTGATAGTAATCCATCCTCCGTATATCTACCTTAGTATGAAGATCAATCCATATGTCCTCTAGTCTATACACATGCAAAATCTACCTCCTCATCTTATCATTAAGCCCTCACCAGTCCAAATCACTCCTAGCCATGAATTTATTCAAAGTGATCCTCTGAAGCTCATACTCTATGTTCTTAGCTTTTGGAACTATATCTATGGAGTATCCTCTGATCTTCAATGGATTTCATGAGGAAATCCCCACACTGGCCTATGTAATGTATTTTGGTGTATTTGGACAGCCATGAGTTGCCTAGCCAACTCCATGAGAATGATCTTATCTATTGGGTATCTTCGGAGTGTATGTGGTTCACCTTTGAAGTAGCCCACCCACATGTAAGTGTAATTAGGGAGCTAGAGAAATAGGAAGCCATACTCATTCACCTTGACCCATGCCTCATCTAACACATAGTTGTTAGGAAGAATTTTATCAAACAACCACATAAAATGCCCATAGAAAGCATCCTACACTCTGCGGTAATGAGAGAAACTAACCTTCAACACAAGCTAAGAGAAATATTCCCATAAAGGAACCAATGATCTGTCCCCTTTAGTAGATAAACCAAAGAAAGAACCAAGTGAGGCAGTGATGTACACAAGGTATGAATTCATATAAAAAGTACAAGTGTTGACAACTTCAGAAAGATTCTCACATAGCATATCATTGATCATTTCTCCCAAGAAAATCTTCTTCTTAGATCAACCAATGAGAGAAATATATTTGTACATCTAGGGTTCAAAGGTGTTTGATTTATTTAACCCTGCAAGGTGACTAAATAAGGTGATGAGGTCACTAATCACCTCCTTGAACTCAGTACGACAGATTCCCTTTGGCCATCTTGCAATGTTAGGCCTCTTTTTAAGTAGCCAATTATCATTAATAAACTTTGTACAAGAAGAAGTGTCTTCATTCCACCTCTCAAGAGCTTTCTATTTGGTAATATTAATAACCACAGGAACTGGTGGCACTTGGAAGATTCTACTAATGGTCTTTGGATCAAGACTGATAATAGTTTTACCATCTTTATCTTTGATGGTTCTGGATGAAGAATCAAAGTTCTCCGCACTTGCAAGAATGAACTCTGGCTCAAGGGCAGCCAATGGAAAAGTGGAGACAAGATGAATACTACTTTTTTTTATGGAAAGCATGTCTTATGTAACTGCAACATCAACCCTTTGAAGGAATTTTTCAAAGTTCATGTGTGAAATATCAGTGTCTCTAACTTCTATACAATAAGAAACAACTTGTGAAGGTGGGACAAAAATATGATATGAGTCATACTGGTATTTCATCTTCTTCTTCTCTTTTTCTTTGGCAAGTGCGATCCCTTCAGACATAGCAACTTTATAAGATTGAGCAGTTGTAACATAAAATTTCCACAAAGTGAGAATGTCTTCTTGAGAAGGATCCAACGTAGAATTTCTTAAAATGGTGAATTTTGTATGGAGATGATTGATTTTCTTTGGAAAATGAATTAGTTTCAGCTCAAAAAGAACTCAAGAATGAGTTTCTTGTGGGAATTTTCATATGGAGACAATGAAAATTATGAAAGATAGAAAGAAAAATGAACAAATGGATATAATTTATTTTTATAATGGAGTTTTGAATTGACCACCCTTATAAGTTTTACTCTTGGATAAAAAAATTGTAAGCTACTAAGACTACACCTTACAAAATTGTAACTTTAGACAATGATATAATGAAATAAATCTCTCCTCTCAGCAATAGGGGAGGCTCCCTTCTTTCTGTAGGTGGCTTCTATAGGATTTTGACTGGAATTGAATAAGGATGATACTTCCAATATTTTCCTCTTTTATCAATAAAAGATCCACAAGAAAAGACAACTTATTAACTCTACAAGGATTACCTACTACTACAATAATACTGGTGACTTAGTAATTGATGTAAGAACAATTCCTAAGGCAACGATTATAAATATATTTAGTGAATTAAAACAAGGGCCCAAAGTCTCTTGCAATTAATCCTATTTTGAGATAATGAGAATTAATAGTGATGCTCAAAGTCTCTCACCAATGATTCTGAAATTAAAATAAAAATACTCAAAATTGAAGCTCAAAGTCTTCAGCTATTAGTATTCATAGCCACTACTACTATAGCAATCCTCCTCTTGCAGCTCAAAGTCTCTCAAAAGGTGAATTGAAACCTCCAATGATTTATACAAGTTTAGCTTATGAAATGAATTCAAGAACGATTGAACAATGCAACATAAGAGCACACCATTCAATCCCAAGATTTGCAACACAAAGTTTGAAAAATTATGTTACTTGTATTCACATTTGATAATTTGTACAATGAAAAACAAAGTTTTCACCACACAAGTTCTCAAGTATAGCCTTTCTTGCTTAAACAAAAGATGAAAAATTTATAATGAGTTCCCTCCTTTATATAGCAAAATAGAAGAGAGAAAAGTGGAGAGAAAAGGGGAAACCCTTAACCACTTTGACTTATTTAAAAATCTATTAACTACTTTCACTTATTCAATGTTACAAGGCTTAAAGAACTTGCAACATGATTACATAACTTTGGTATACATGAATATGTCTTCCTATAATTAAAATCATCACATTTATTACATGTAATATGTCAAACATATGCTATAAAACTAAGAAAAAGTGTCCTAGACACTTGGGAAATAGCATCAAAGGGTATTCACATAAGCCTCAAACTTGTGAAGAGACTCATGTATTATGGCTAGATCGGGTGCACCTGTATGTTGAGCAATCGCAGTAACCTTGTGTAAAACATGAGACTTAGTATAGTCAGTTACTTGACTTTGAAGCTGATTCAAGGAAATTTTACATTCTGTGAACCGATCAAGAATAGTGGGACTAAAATCATCTGCATCCGGGTGAAGGTGAATCATTTTTGATAACCTTGTCATCACAACTCCTTCTTCAATCAGCTCACCATCTTCTAAGGAAACTTCACAAGACAATTTATTGAACTCTTTTGTCATCTGACATTCTTGTTCATTCCATGAGTTCAAAGCTGATTGCAAATTTGTGACCAATTTACCCAAGAGACTCTCCTTAATGATCATTAAATCAAGAGACTCAAAATATGTGTCAATAGAAGAAATGATTTCAAACTAGCACAACCTCTTGAGATTGAATTCATGAATAGTCTTCCAAACATTCAAATCCTCATTTAGAACTCTCAGTTGTTGATGAAAGGATAAAATAAGTTCCCTTATTTCATTGATAGTCATGTGTATATGCCTCAAGACCTTATATGAGTCCTCAATCACCTGCATGTATTGTGTTTCAATTTGTTCACACCACTCATCAACTACTTTCTCCTTCTTGTGATTCTTATCATAATCCTCAGGGTGTGATACTAAAATAGGAGAATCATTTTGAGAATCATTCATCATCTGAATAATTTCAAGAAGGTGTGCATTTTCTTCTTTAAGCCTATTTTTCTTTTCCCATAGCTTATCATTCCTTTGTGTCAGTTTAGCAACAACATCCTAAGCATCTTGCTAACAACTCAAACATGTATGCTTACCAAGCTCCACCTTTGTGATTTTATAATCAGAGGGTCGCCCAACTTCTATAGACTTATCAACCAAAGGCTCAACAATTTTAACATATTTGGCATTGTCTTCCACCATGATCCTTAAGACCATTTTAGCCATCTTGTTCTTTGGATCTTTTGGCTTTGAAACTTGTTTGAGATTAAAGCCCTCCAATGGAATTTATTCCTTCTTCCTTTTTTGAGTTATATCACTTATCCAAGAAGGTAAATAAAATGAAGAGGATGTCATTTTTGTAGATATAATGGCCAAAGTGGTAACTAGATCCTCTTGTGCAACTGTAGCCACAATAGGAGGAGCCTCTATCAATATTTCCATAGGAGTAGGGCTAATGTGAGTAACCTGAGACATGAACTACTCCAACTGTACTGAAGTAGTATCAAGCACTGTGATGGAAGAAATGGCCATAGAAGGAATAGTCATGGAGTATGCATCAAACACACTCTCAAAGTTGTGATAAGAGTCCTCAGGTATAACAATAGGAGTAGTTGATGAAATAGGCAAAGAAGGCATCACCATGACGGTATCCATAGGAGAAATTTTCTCTATAGATAAAGCATTTACAGCTATACCCAAAGGTGAATCAGGAGACTCGTCTGACATGGGTGTAGAATCAAGAATCACTATGGTATCTAAAATTTCCACAGGAAGAGGTACATTGGGTGAAGATACCTTAGGTGAATCAGGCATATCATCATCACTGGATACCGCTTGAACCTTCTCAGGTTCTATGCTTTTAACCTCAAGAACTCTCCAAGTTTCCTTGCCTCCCTTGATGGTAAGCTTAGGAAGAGTAGACATGATGAGAATGATAGGATTAGTTGTTGAAGAGGATGCACCATCCTTAGATCTACCTTTAATCTTGAATCTCTTACCTACTGGGCCACCATGATCAAAGTCTTTTCCTGATCTTATTTTGATACATTTCAATCCTCTTATTTTCAGCCAAATGTTGGTATTTGCAAGAACAGACTAAAAACAATCCCATACATAAACACTCTCTTTTTATGACCAAGATGGAGACAAAATAGGAAAATCCTCAACATGACTATCAGTATAATCAAGATCAATAATGTCACCATCATCTTCAACCCCGGGAGGAATTTCTACAAGGTTGAAGTTAATAATCTATTTAATAGTCAGGCGATAGTAATCCATCCTCTATATATCTCCCTCAATACAAAGATGAATCCATATGTCCTCTAGTCTATACACATGCACAAATTGCCTCCTCATCTTATCATTAAGCCCTTGCCAGTCGAAATGACTCCTAGCCATGAATTTCTTCAAAGTGATCCTCTGAAGCTCATACTCCACATTCTTGGATTTTGGAACTATATCTACAAAGTATCCTCCAATCTTTAGTGGATTTTGTGAGGAAATCCCCATACCTAGCCTGTGTAATGTATTTCGGTGCATTTGGACAGCCATGAGTTTCCTACCCAACTCCATGAGAATGAACTTATCTATCGGATACCTTGGGAGTGTATGTGGTTCACCTTTGAAGTAGCCCACCTACATGTAAGTGTAATTAGGGAACTGGAGAAATAGGCAGCCATACTCATTCACCCTGACCCATGCCTCATCCGACACATGCTTGTTAGGAAGACTTTTATGAAACAAGAACATAAAATGCCCATAGAAAGCATCCTGCACTCTACGGTAATGAGAGCAGCCAACCTTCAACACAAGCTAAGGGAAATATTCCCATATAGGAACCAATGATCTGTCCCCTTTAGTAGACAAACTAGAGAGAGAACCAAGCGAGGAAGTGATGTACACAAGGTATGAATTCATATAAAAAGTTAAAGTGTTGACAACTTCAAAATGATTCTTACATAGCATGTCACTGATCATTTCTCTAGAGAAAATCTTCTTTTTAGATTGAACGATGAGAAAAATGTATTTGTACATCTAGGGTTCAAAGGTTTTTTATGTCTTCAACCTTGCAAGGAGACTGAATAATATGATGAGGTCACTAATATCCTTCTTGAAATTAGTGTGATAGATTCCCTTTGGCCATCTTGTAATGTTAGGCCTCTTGTTGAGCAGCTAATTTTCATTAATAAACTTTGTACAAGAAGAAGTGCATTCATTCCACCTCTCAAGAGCTTTCCATTTGGTAATATTAATAACCACAAGAACCAGTGGCACTTGGAAGATTTTGTCAATGGTCTTTGGATCAAGACTAATAATAGTCATACCATCTTGATCTTTGATGGTTCTAGATGAAGAATAAAAGTTCTTCACACATGCAAGCATGAACTCTGGCTCAAGGGCAGCCAATGGAAAAGTGGAGACAAGATGAATACTACTCTATTTGATGGAAAGAATGTCTTCTATAACCACAACATCAACCCTTTGAAGGAATTCTTAAAAGTTCATGTGTGAAATATCAGTGTCTCTGACTTTTTCACAATAAGAAACAACTTGTGAAGGTAGGATAGAATTATGATATGAGTCATACTAGTATTTCATCTTCTTCTTCTTCTTTTCTTTGGAAAGTGTGATCCCTTCAGACATGGCAACTTTATAAGATTGAGTAGTTGTAACATAAAAACTCCACAAAGTGAGAACGTCTTCTTGAGAAGGATCCAATATAGAATTTCTTAAAATGATGAATGGTGTATGGAAATGACTGATTTTCTTTGGAAAATGAATCAGTTTCAGCTCAAAAAGAACTCAAGAATGAGTTTCTTGTGGGAATTTTCATATGGAGACAATGAAAAATTATGAAAGATAGGAAGGAAAATGAATGAATGGATATCATTTATTTTTATAATGAAGTTTTGAATTGACCACTATTATAAGTTTTACGTCATATGGCAGTGGTAGGGACAACAACTTATGCAAGTGGACTTTTGGAGGATAACACATGTATGAACTTGCATTGGATTTGTTTTCTTCTTCACCATAAAATGGGGTTTTTAATACCGACTGCATATGCAAGTAAGATGAAATTCTTGCATATGCATCTTGAGAATTGAAGATAGAAATAGAAGAAACATGAATTTAATCACATGTAAAGCAAAAATGAAAATTTAAAGTTAAATAACTTGGAAAGAAAAAACCAAAAAAAGACTTAAGGAAGAAATCACCTCAATCCTCAAGATGATATCTTTCAAAATCTTGAGCAAAATCTAAAATAAATCCAATAGATTTTCAGATTTAGGAAAGATTGGATTGAAAAAGTATATATAGATCACATTCCTAGTCTCTTTCCTTCAAGTTTGGACAATCAACATGCATATACAGCCAAGTGGGAAAGAATGAGAGATAAAATGCAAAGGAATAGCAACCATTTTGACTATTTCTTATGTATAGGAAATGAGGAAGAAAAATGGCGTCTAGGACATAAATCCCAACCAAAATGAGAAAATAAATCAATGAAAGAAATAAATAACTCACCAAAATCAGTTCTTGGGCTGATAAATTGATTGAAGAGACTCAAATCCTCCTTCCATGAAATGTTTTTGAAGGAAAAATGGCCAAGGGCGGACTATTTTCATCAAAATACATATGCTTTGTATTTCAAATAGCATATGTAATGCATATAAAAATCGATGCCCTAAGTGGAAGAGTAGTCCAAAGGGAAAAACCGTGCTTTGTAGATGCAAAGACACATGCAAAGAAACATGTGTTCTTCCCAAAATTCAATGCCCAAGGTTTTAATGTTGAAAACGCATTATTCAAATGCAATATGAATATGTAAATGCTTGGAGAAAAGATGTAATGATCCCTTTTTGAGACCTTACTTGATTTGTCTTGAAATTCATAATTAGTATTTGGATTTACCTTGGGAATGGTAATTTGTAATGTTGTATACTAGGAGGATGCCAATCCCCAATAATTATAATATATCATTATATAATTTTATACTTATAATCACAAAAAATTCATAATTCTTTATATAATGTATTTATTTCATATTATATATTAGTTAGTTATTTATCAATATATTTGAGTTAAGTTAAATCAAATACAAGTTTGCTTCATAACAATATTACTATATTTCATAATTTATTATTTAAATTTTCATAACTTATTATTCTAATATTTATTTCATATTAATATTAATATCCAATTCATAAGTGCTAATAAATAAATTAACTTAAATAAAGATATACTTACCTTCTTTATGCCTTTTCTTTTTAGCTTATTTAATATTCATTTCCTTCTAATATTCTCCTACATTTTCTCCTTGATCTTCTCCTATATTTCCTCCTTGAATTTCTCTTGAAATCTTTTAATATTATTCTTCTCCCAAACTTTTTATATTATTTTGTTCGTGTCCTTTTTTTCCTCTTTCTTTCTTTCCCGTGATTATTCTCTTATACCTTCTCTTTCCAAAAGTCATGTCTTTTGGATTATGTTATTTTATTAATGATAATATATTTCAAATAAATATAACATTTATACAAGGGTAATATATATAATATCTTTATATTAGGATTAAATATTTATATTATGATATAAGACTAAATATTATTATAATATAGTGTTTATATTATAATAATATTATATTATTTATATATTCATAATACTTTAAATATTGGTTAATGATATTAATGTTAGGGATTTGAACATTAATTATATATTAATTAATGACACTGATTAATTAATATATAATTAATGTTCAAATCCCTAACATTAATATCATTAACCAATATTTAAAGTATTATGAATATATAAATAATATAATATTATTATAATATAAACACTATATTATAATAATATTTAGTCTTATATCATAATATAAATATTTAATCCTAATATAAAGATATTATATATATTACCCTTGTATAAATGTTATATTTATTTGAAATATATTATCATTAATAAAATAACATAATCCAAAAGACATGACTTTTGGAAAGAGAAGGTATAAGAGAATACTCACGGGAAAGAAAGAAAGAGGAAAAAAAGGACACGAACAAAATAATATAAAAAGTTTGGGAGAAGAATAATATTAAAAGATTTCAAGAGAAATTCAAGGAGGAAATATAGGAGAAGATCAAGGAGAAAATGTAGGAGAATATTAGAAGGAAATGAATATTAAATAAGCTAAAAAGAAAAGGCATAAAGAAGGTAAGTATATCTTTATTTAAGTTAATTTATTTATTAGCACTTATGAATTGGATATTAATCTTAATATGAAATAAATATTAGAATAATAAGTTATGAAAATTTAAATAATAAATTATGAAATATAGTAATATTGTTATGAAGCAAACTTGTATTTGATTTAACTTAACTCAAATATATTGATAAATAACTAACTAATATATAATATGAAATAAATACATTATATAAAGAATTATGAATTTTTTGTGATTATAAGTATAAAATTATATAATGATATATTATAATTATTGGGGATTGGCATCCTCCTAGTATACAACATTACAAATTACCATTCCCAAGGTAAATCCAAATACTAATTATGAATTTCAAGACAAATCAAGTAAGGTCTCAAAAAGGGATCATTACAAAAGACCTCCAAGAAAGTATATTAAAAATGCTATTTTGGAGCAGTCTTTGCATATTGTGTATTATGCAAACACTCTAAAAATTGACGTCCTTAGTAAACACAATAAGAACGTTGTTTGAGAATGCATTCGCACATTACATTTAACATATGCAATGCACTTTAAAAATGACTCCTTGAGGGAAGTATTAAAAACGTAATTTAAGATTGCTTTTGCATATATTTTTTAACATAGGCAAAGCTCTTAAAATTCGATGCCATGAGGGAAAAATAGCTAAGGAAAGGTTTAGATGCGCATTTAGGATGTGTTTACATATGAGCTTAAAGCATATGCAATGCTCTTCAAAATCGACACCCTCAGTAGTTTATTAAAAATGTTGTTTGAAGAAGGTATTTGCACATGTTTAAAATACATAAAAGATATATAATTAAGTTTTAAAATGACACCTTTAGTGGTTTTCCACTTAAAACACACTTTTGGAGTGCATTTACATATCTTTTAGAACATGACTTTTATGAGGAAAAAGCCACCTGGAGAGTTTTAAATAAGTTGTTTTTAATATGCAATCGCATACAAAATCAACACTTATAAGAATTAAATACACTCTTTAGAGGTTCAACTGCACATCTTTATAAAATATGTTTTTGGCCTAGAAAAAGCCACTTTCACATGTTATATATATGCAGTTACATATAAAAATAATGTATTTAATGTGTAAAAGACGTAATTTCAAGAGGTGGGTTTTGAAAAGTATTTTGCATATTGATGATATGCAATGAAGAATAAAAACCACACCTTTTCGAACTTAAATGTTTAATTTTGAATTAATTTAATATATAACTATAGTGTTTTAAAAAAGAAACATGAAATTAGATTATTTTAAAGCTAATTTCATGAAAACTTTAGAAACTATAATCAAATCAACTTGAAATGAGTTGAAATTTGAAAATGAACATTGAAAACCATTTAATATACTAAATATAATATGAACTCGTACAATTTACTTTGAAAACCCCACCTTTTAAGGATTTTTAAAGAATATGCAGTCAGCCTGAAAAACCCCACCTTTTGCATTATAACTTGAGTTATACAACTTCGTTTGATGTCTAAGTTAGCTTGAAATGAGCATATTTAAAAGGGCTATCAATTCAAGGGAAAAACAAGATTTAAAAAAAAAAGAAAAGGACTTAAAGAATGCATGAAATGTGTGTTACTAATAGCTTTTCAGGGATAACGAATTTGTTAGAAATAGGGAATACTAAGAGGGGGGGTGTGAATCAGTATTCTACAAACTTTATCTTTTGTCCAATTATGGATATAACAGATTATCTTTATACATGCATAACATAAGAAGCTAAACAACATGCATAACAATAAATATTAAGAACTCATAACACATGATATGTTCTCGAGGAAACCCTGGCCAAGGGAAAACCCCAATGGGGATGGTACCCACAAAGATCCACTAATCAAAAGTATCATGTTAAGGATGTTGACCCTATTAGGAGCCTATTGCAAACATATAGTGTATCAGTCCTAATTAAGGGACTATAGGCCTTGTTAGAAGCCTCAACCCTATTAGGAGTTGTCAGTACAAAATCTGATTACCAAATGAGCCCACTGCCCAAACAAGTAATGTACAATGTATACTGATTACAAAATGAGGTTAAGATACATAGCCTTGCATCAATATCTCTTTGCTGCTCTTATCTTCGCATCATCACTATTACATTCGATGTCATATCCTTTTCACACTTTTTCATTACATTCCTCTTTACAATTACAATTACATATATACAAGTTATTAAGGCTAATAACTTTACATGGTCAACTTCCATATATCTTTATCTAAGGGTTAAAATCTAGGATGTCATCCCTTTATATTGTTAAGTCATTATTTTGATAAATAAAATAATCCCTTAACTCTTTACCAATTCTGTCTCCAAAGCTGTCCTGTCGGCTTAACTCTGTCTTCGGTAAAACTATCATAACTAATTCTGTACATGTCGTAATGACTTGCACTTTGAGATGGGTCATCATTAGTCATCATAGAGTCTATGTTCAAGTGAAAAAACAATGAACTTACTCCAGTCCATGTCGCAAACAAAAACTGTATCCAAGTACACTGTGAAAACACTGTCTCACACTTAGACAAATTTGCAATGCACTATGCCATACTTGTTCTCCAACCTTTTTTATCTTCATGAGGATAATATATTTCCATAATGACAACATCTATGTACTCACTTTAGCCAAATTTCCAACAATCTCCCCCTTTGTCATTGGTGGCAACATATGAGAAATTTGGCTAAGTGTACAAGTCAAAATCTCAAGAATTGTATCAAAATTATGGCCATAGTATAGAATATGTATACTATCCTTATATCTCCTCAAAATATAACCTCTAATACAATACTCCCCCTAAGAGTATCACTCCTTATCAAGTATAACAATGTTATGCTCTAAATCTCTCTCAATTTTCTACATATCTCTCCCCCTTTGACAACAATGACAAAATAAGGTAGGAAGGATATTCAAAATTGTATCCCAAAAAAGATTATATCTTAATTTTCTTATTGCAAAGCTGGTAGGCTTGCAACACAATCTGCAAAATTAACTTTCAAAGTTTCAAACTCCTTCTCCCATGCTTTCTTGATGGAATCTACCACATTGAGTGAAGTGCTCAGTCCATAAGTTGCAATCTGACATGCTTGAAGGTTCTCAAATTTGAATTTCTGAAAGGATGTCTTAGCTGTAAGACATTCTTCTAACTACTCTTCAATAATGCTCAACTTTATAGAGATGTGTTCTCTCAAAAGAATGAGTCTACTCATTTTTTTCTTCCTTTCATCCTGCAATATCCGAATCTCATCATAAAGTTTCCTAACTTTCTTTTCAACATCATATATCTTTTCATTGGGTCTAGAAATAAGATTAGTTTCATTTTGAATCTCATCTTCCTTTGATTTGATCTTCTGCTCCTCTTCTGCTGTCAAAATCTCTGGTCTTGTGTACTGTATGTACAAAGATTTTCCAGTCTCCAAATGCTTCCTCAAATTCTTGATACAAATATCAAGACTGCTAATGTCATTCCTGATATTCTGACTAATGTTCAGAAGCATTTTAGCTTCATAGGTTGCTTGAGCTCTCACTTTTTCAATATCAAATAAGTTAGTGAACTCATCATCAAAAGTGCTCAATACCTTTTTAGCTTTCTCCAATGGGTCTGCCTCAACAATTTGTGTAGTTACAATGCTTTGTAACTTCTCAGTGAGATCCTTCAAACTCCCTTCTAGGTTCTTCACTTTCTTTTTCTTACCAATGATTTTTTTTAAAGATGTGATCAGCTACATTTGATCATCATCATCAACATCTTTTCCTAAATCTTCAAACAAAGATCCAATTTATTTCTTCTTTCCAGTCTCAGGAGTAAGACTGATATCTTCTTGGGTAGGAATGGGTGCTTGAATCTCAGTCTCCTTAGGTTCTTCTCTAACAGATTGGGTCTATTCTACTTCTTTAATTTTATCCGGTTCATCAAGAGCCGAATTTTCAACAATGTTTCCTAAGTTCTTGAATACAATGTCATCAATATCCAAGGTGACCTTAGTACCTTCTACATCCATAGCTTCTTCTTCAATGTTAATAGCTAAAGGAGAGGGAATATCCTCTTGTTTTGCTTCTACTACTTGCTCTACTGCAACTGAAGTTTCTCCAACAATTTTTGCCATAACTTTAATTATTGATTGTTCTATTTTTGTTCTCACTTGCTCATACTATCCTACCATGATCTAAATGGTTCTCCTTTTAGTCCTCAAAAGAGTGCCAAGGGGCTTCAAAATCTATTTAAGATGCTCATCATCTTTCACAACACATAGTTTCCTCACCATATTTTCTCTTATAGTTAAATCTTCTTCTTGTGCTCTCATTTTCCTATTAACAAGCTTCTTGAATAGGTCATCAAGAATCTTGCCCTAAATAGTATCAAACTTCTTTTCAGCCAGAATCATGTGCTTAACAACAGAATTTTCAAGATTCAATCTCTTAGAATAGTCATAAAGGTCATAGTACTTATTCATCTTAGTAAAGTCTCCATCTTGTATGATTTCTTCATTTACTCTCTCAATTATGGGTTTCCATGCTTTCTTCTTCACAGTAGTGTCATCATCTTTAATTACTACAATTTTCCTAGGGACTGGTGGCACCAAAACTTTATGCCTCTTACCAGGTCTAGTAGCACTTTCCTTCATTCTCTTGCTAGGTGTGGAAGAAGAGGATCTAGTGGATTTCCTTGTTTCTTGTTCTTCCTCAGGTTCCTCAACTTTCACCTTTACTTGTGTAGGTTCTTGTTGTACTGCACTTGATGACAAAGGTGGTACAGACAAGATCTCACTCTGTTCAATACCTCTAATTGTTGCTGTTGTCTTCTTTGCAATATCAAACTCATGCTTTGGCATTCCAGTATCCTTCAATATCTTATTTATAGTGTTTTCCACTCTCTTCTTAGACTGCTTTGCTTCCATTAAAGTTTTTGTTTAATTAAATTTCTCTTCAAATGTTCCAAATCTATTTCACTGGGTGTCCAATTTACACTTAAGTAACCTGCCAACATAACCTTATCTTCTTCTTTAGATATCTCATAGCCAAGAGGGTCTATGAATTCAATTCTAGGTTCCACTGCTTCAATATAGGTAAAGTTAGTGTCAACCATGAAACATATATCATCTTTATACTTTTCCACAAGAGGTTGTGGAATCCTTGATCTGCTAGCTACCATATTCTGAAATGTCTTCAAAACTAACTTAGCACTTTCATTCACTTTATCAATAACATGCCTCAAGTACATTCTGTTAATTATTTCCATAGTGTTTTGACCATCATTCCAATCATTTGCAACTGTGTAGGGAAATCTTCTTAACAGGTGGAAAAACATGTAGGTGATCAAAGAAGAAAATCTAAATTGTGTATACTTTTCTTTCTTAATCTTCTCCAAATTCTCAAACAATTGAATTCTCAAGATTTCACACATATCAACTAGTTTCTTATCAACACACATCAAATAGGCAATATGTACCATACCAGCTACCATATCATCTTCTCCAGAACTTGCACAAAACTTAGTGGTTAGAATTTTGCACAAATATCTCACATCATCTTGTTTGATTTTACTGATAACAATTCCTCTATCATTGTAGGATGAACCTGTGTTGTCAATAACTATTTTCCTCATATTTTTCTCATTTAAGGGAATAGCACCAACTTTAGACAAACCGGTGACTTCATGAATTAAATCAGTAGTAATGTCAATTACTCTATCATCTAGCCAAAAATTCCCATTGTAAATTCTACTCAAAATGATTTTAGTGCATTCTTCATCATCAAACTCATATTTCAATGAATACCTAACAATCTCATTGTCTTTCAAATGTTCATAACCTTGTTTCAAAGTCATGTCCTGATTGTAAATCTTTTGATACTCAATAGTAAAGTCACTATCACTTAAGGTTTCTAACTTGTATCCAAGATAACCTCTCACATTTTCCAAATGTAAAACTCCGTCTAGTACAGATGATAGTGCTAACCTAGGATCATCTTCCAAGGGTTCTACTGGTTCTTTCTTCAGTCTAGGTCTATTCTTATCTCTGACATTATGAATTAAGGATACGTCCATGATTGCTTCTAATCTCTTATACCAATTCAAATATCTATCTAGATAAATACCTCAAATTCATGATTTTAGGGCTTTTGCAGATTCGACGCTTCAATCTTTCATCAAATCACTGCAAAATGCTTCCAAACTCTATTCTTTTCTCTTTCAATCACTTCAATTCACTTTGATAATCAAATAACTTTGATCATAACCTTTTATTACTTCAATCTCACTAAGGTCTCACATCGCATTCAATTATTTTGCCGCTTCTTTCCAAAAAGTTATTTATGTTAACCTGCAAAAATTAAAACTTCTTGCGATCTCGCAAAACACAATATTTTCTTTTGCGCTCTTAACCACAGCATTATTACATCATAATATACCTTACATTAACTACGCAAAACTTAATTCATCATAAATCTACTTCTACACTAATTCTAAGTTCCTAATTTACTGTAATTTTCATAATTTAAGTGCTTAAAGAAAGATCAGGTAAGGATTCATTCTTACCATTAGATACTTCACCTTTCTGATTACCTTCAATGTTGAATATGTCTCCTTGATCTGTGCCTTTAACAAACTTCACTTCATCTTCATTACCACAGCAACCTTTCTGTCTGTTTCCTGTATTTTCATTTCTTCTTGCTTGATTTCTAGGGTTAGGGTTAGGATGATAAGCTCCATTGTTCATTCTGAAAAATCTTGTTGTATGTCCAGTCTTTCTACATATCTGACAAATAATTCCATTGGTTCCATATCTCGGTCCTTGCTGATCGATCTGTGACCTAAAATTTCTAGCAATCTATCCAATCTTGTTGCATCTATAACATACTACTCCATTTTTTCTGTTCATGTCTTCAGTAGTTCTCTTATCTTCATTGTTAGTATTCCTAAACATTCTACCATTATAATTATTCCCAATAACTTTAGGTTTTCTACATTCAATAGCTCTATGTCCAAAACTATGACAATTATAACAATAACCATTAAGAGATTTAAATTGTTTACCTATGCAATCTCTCTTCATGTGACCAATAGTATTACAAGAAAAACATCTACCTTTGAATTCTCTTTGCATATCTTTGGATGATTCCTCTTGCTTTGGTGATTCTTCCTCTTTAGGTGCATTTTCAGATTTGTTCTTGTAGACTATGCTTTTGAGGATACCTGTATCTATTTTGAAAGGCTCAAATCAATCAAACGTTAAGAGTTTAATCTAGCATACAATCAAAACAAAAAAACAAGGAAACTCTAAGCTAAGCCACCTCAGATTGAACTAAAAATAGGTGCACCCAAGCACTGTTTGATTTTGCTCTGATAAGAGGGATGTGGGTGTGCTCTCTAAACACTTGGAACATACTCTAATGCATTCTAAGATGGTTTGAGACTCATGAAAACCTCAAAATTGGCACAATAATGGGCAAAACACCCAAGATTGCCCCTAAGGCCTCAAGAACTCAAACTATGATGCTTAAATGGAGATTCAATGCAAGTATGATTATGCTAAGATTGATTTTAGACCAAATAGAGATGTGATATGATGTTATGCTATGCAAAACAATAAAAAGAACTATGTTAATCCATTATTACTAGGCTATGATGAGCTAAAATGCTTGAAAGTAAGCTAAATTAGAATGGTTTGTGCTAAGTCTAGAAATAAAAGGGCATGATAACAATGCATGAGAATAAAAGTTAAGCTAATGGATTTTCTCTTGAAAGGAGGGGTATTTATAGGATTTGGGAAGGAAGAATGACTAGCCAGGATTGAAATCCTTAAAAGAGGCCAAGATTTATTCAAAGGGGAGCACATGGATTGTGCTAGTTTAGGGCCACCTCCTTGTGACAAGTGTCACAAGGGCATTGGGTTGAAAGATGGGAGGAATGTGCACAATTTGAGAAATGTGCCTAAGGTCAAAAGGTGTAAGAAAGGGGTGAGGGGATTCTTAAATGCATCATAAATGCATGTAAGAGGGATAAGGAGGCTTTAAATGCCTTTAATGCATGTAAGAGAAGCCTTTAGAAGTTTGTTGACTTTGGGTCAAGCTTAGGAGTTGGCTAACCTTGTTTAGGGAATGTGACAAGGTTTAAGGGGAGGATTAGGATTAGGATTAGGGAAATTTAGGATTAGGATGGGTGAAGAGGTTGGGTTGAGAAGTTTCTAGAAGAGTCTAGAGTTTTCTTAGGTTTTATGGAATAAATGTTTATTCATTCCAAAGGCTTTTGGTTTTTGGGAATATTTATTAAAATATATTTAATAAATATGAAAATTAAATATTTAATCTTAATTAAATATTTTGAGCTGGGATTAGGGTTAGAAAGGATGGGATTAGCCTTTTAATCAAAATTAAGGAGGGATTAGAAGATTCTGGAAGAGGTTAGTGGTCTTAAGAAAATTGGCCAAGTTTTGGTCAAAAAATAAATTAATTATTTATTTTGGGATTTTTGGTCAATTTATTAATTAAAATAATTAATAAATAAGGAGCTAATGTTTAAATAAGATTTAAACATTTTTGGAAGGGATTTCTTAATTAAATATTTTTAATTAAGATAAAGGGATTTAATGACATAAAAATTAATTAATTAATTAAATAATTAATTAATTAATAAATGATGATGTCATCAGAGATTTTTCAAAAAATAAAAATACTTTATTTTCTAAATGAATTTTAGGTGTCTACATTTTGCCCCTCTTTGATGTGATGCCACAAGTGGCATGGCGTCAAAGAAAAGAAAATAAGATGCCCAAGGCTAGAACTCGGAGGAATAAGGGGTTGTGCTCCCTCGAGAAAATAACGCAAGGAGTAAACGTTGTGGAATTTTCTCAAAAGGAAACAGAGAAGGAAGGACCTAGGAAGAAGGGAAGATAAATAACCAGACTTCCAAGAGCAAAGATGAGTGAATGCAAGATGAGATGGAATGCAAAATATAGGATGCAGCTACATGAGGATGCAAGATGCAAAAGTAATCTATATGATGCAAGATGGAGGATTTAGGGAGCTCCATGCTTTGGATCTTTTAGAGAGCACAACCTAGTTTAATATAGCAATGCTAGAGACCTGCCAAGAATACTGGGATCACGAGGCTTTTTCACCAGTGTTGCATAGGACTGATGCTAAAAAGACACACAGGGTTGCCCCAGCATCACACATGAAACCCAAAGGAGGCATGGTGGAAACGATGTTGAAGAAACCACAAGCACATGACTGACTCACAGGAAGAAGCAAAAGATCAAAAGACCTTGCCCCAGATTGTCCTCATTCACAGTACACCATGATATAAAGGATCGTGGCGACTTTGGGTAGAGATCAATGAGAAGCCATAAAAGATTAACAAGATCCAAAGGAGAAAATCCAAGACCAAAATGACAACTTCAAAAGGACATCCTTTGCCAAGGAGAGAGATGTGATGGGACTGATTGAGTGATGGTGGGAAGATTGGTCTGAACGTGTGGAAGGATGCATCGACATGGACCTGGTGTGATTGGTGGAAGGTTAGGTCTAACAGGAGGAAGGATACATCCTCAAGGACCCACTGATTGATGAGAGAATGAGTATTGTTGTTCGCTGGAAAATGATGAAGTCAAAGAATAATCCTTGTGATCAAGGATAGTCAACAACTGATGTTGCTGAAGTACAAGGCTGGGTAGGACAAAGTGTTTTGATCAAATGCTGCTGCAGGACTGACAAGGACTATGTACAACAAGGCATGAGGATATGTACAATGGACGAGAAAAGAGAAACAACTGATATGTACAGAAGCTTAGGATTTGGGATAGGAAGATCTCGCTATACAGGATATATAGGAAGGAGTGCGCTATACAGGAGAGATTACGCTATACAAGAAGGATTACGCTATACAAGAAGGATTGCGCTATACAGGAGAGGGTACAAGATATACAGGATATGGTACAAGATATACAGGATATGGTACAAGGTATGGTACAAAAGATGTGCAGGTGGCATGGCAAAATTTCTAGAGGATTATGAAAAAGAGGAATGCTAGGGGATGATGGATGGGGATGGGGATGGGAGTTTGATAGATAATGACTCAGTCCACTATGTATGGCACCTGTTTGCCAAGTTTTCACCAACATACTTATCCAAGGCGCCTGAATTGCCAAGTTTTCACCATTGGACGATTATTTTCTTTTCTTTTTTGCTTTTTTGCTTTTTTTGCTTTTTTTCTGCTTTTTTCAATTTTTATGGATTTTCTAAATAGGTAGGATCTGGTTTAGGCATAGAACCTCTTCAAATGTATGATGTTGATTGGATCATTCAAAGGCTCACCTTCTAGTGTAGATAGTCGATAAGCTCAGGAGCTGAAGCATGCTGTGACAACATAGGGGCCTAGCCAAGTAGGCTCAAACTTGCCTTTCTTTTCTCGATTTGCTTGGACCTTCTGATTTTCTTTGAGAACCATGTCACCAACCTAGAACTGTCTAGGATGGACCTTCTTGTTGTAACTCATTTTGAGTCAATTCTGGTATGTAACCAGGTGATCATATGCTTGCTGTCTCTTTTCATCTAACAGGTCTAGCTATGTGAGACGGGCTACATGATAGTCTTCATCAGTGGTGTAGTTCTTCATGGAGACTCGCAATGATGGGAGCTCAACCTTGATCGGTAGAACAGCTTCAACACCATATACAAGGGAATATGGGGTGGTGCCTGTGGTAGTGCGATAAGAAGTGCGGTAGGCCCAAAGGGCAGGATTGATTTAGAGGTGCCAGTCACGACCAGAATCATTGACAACCTTCTTGAGGATTTTCAAGATAGTTTTGTTGGTTGCCTCAGCTTGGCCATTTCCTTGGGGGAAATATGGATTGGAGAAATGGTGATGGATGTGGATTCTGGCACATAGATCATCCACATGCTAGTTTTCAAAAGGTGTGCCATGGTCTATGAAAATGGTAGATGGTATGCTGAAGTGACAAATGATGTGGTAAAGGATGAACTTGGATATTTGAATGCCAGTAGTTAGGGTGAGCGGAATCACTTCAACCCATTTGGTGAAGTATTCTGTGGTAGTTATTACGTACTTGTGTCCATCCGAGGAAAGGGGAGTGATTAAGCCGACAAGGTCAAAGCCCCAACATGAAAATGGCCAAGGTGGCACAATGGGCTACAGGTCTTGTGCTGGTGCATGAATCAAATTTGCATGCTGATGACATGGTAAACATTTTCTGACAAATTCACAAGCATCATGTTCCATGGTTGGCCAATAATACCCAACTCAAAGCAACTGCTTAGCTAGAACCATGCCACTCATGTGGGCACCAAAAATTCTAGCGTGAACCTCTTGTAAAGCCAGGATGGCCTCTTTTAAATCTAAACACCTAGAGAGGATATTGTGATACCCGCAATGATAAAGGGTGTTGGCTACAAGAATGTAGCGGGAAGCTCTGCGAATAAGGTTTTGGCATTGGTTATTGGTGAGATGGGGAGATATGATACCATTCTTTAGATATGCATGGATGTCATGGTACCATGGGGACTGAGGACCAACCAAGACACACACCATTTCTGCATCGGTGTTCTCATAAGCTAGTGTATGTAGCTGCTCGACTAGGAATTCATACTGTGATGCGTCGCGTGGGATTTCTAACAAGGATCTGATGGTTGCCATTGCATCTGCTGCTTTATTCTAAAGTCTTGGGATCTGTGTGAACTATAGATTTAGGAAATGCTCTTTCAGTCTGTCCACCAGCTCTTTATAGGGTAGCAACTTGTCATCCTTTGTCTGATATTCATTCAGGACTTGTTTGATAATCAGTTGTGAATCTCCAAACACTTGCAGTTCTGTGATATTCCACTAAATGGCTATTTTGAGACCTGAGATGAGTGCCTCATATTCGACAATGTTGTTGGTACATGGGAATCCCAACTTGAATGATTTTGGGATGTAGTCACCTTGAGGTGTGACAAATAGGATTCCTGCCCCTGATCCATGTGATGTGTAGGATCCATCAAAGTATAGTTTCCACATGGGTTGTTCTTTGATCATACATGAGTGTTCATCAGGGAATTCCATGATTAGTGGATAAGCATCCACCAGTGGTGCCTCTGCTAGTTGGTCGGCAATAACTTGCCCTTTGATTTCTTTCCGATCAACATACTGGATGTCAAACTCACTAAGTAACATGACCCATTTTTCCATACGCCCTGTAAGGGTTGTCCTTGATAATAGATACTTGAGGGGATCAACTTTTGAAATGAGCCTGATTGTGTAACTGAGCATGTAGTGTCTAAGTTTTTGAGTGGCAAAGACTACTGCAAGGCATGCTTTTTCCATGGGTGAATAATTAAGCTCATAGCCGACAAGAGTTTGACTAATGTAGTAGATGGCTCTTTCTTTGTGTTCGTCATCATGTTGAGCTAGGAGTGCCCCCAGTGTCGTAGTGGTTGCTGAGATGTAGAGTATGAGAGGGCATCCTAGAATTGGTGGTACTAGGATTGGAGAATTGGCTAGATACTCCTTGAGCTTATCAAAGCTTCTTCGACATATGGGATCCCATTTGAAGCTTGTGTCTTTGCATAAGAGATGCGTGAAAGGTTGGCACTTGTCTGCTAACTGAGAAATGAATCGACGTACTGATTGAAGCTTTCCTTGTAGGCTTCTGAGCTGTTTGAGTGTTCTTGGTGGAGGCATTCCTATTATTGCTTTGACTTTCTTAGGGTCGATCTCGATGCCTCATCGTGATACTATGAAACCTAGGAGCTTTCCAGATGTAACACCAAAGACACATTTCTTTGGATTGAGTTTTAAGCCATAATGATGTAAGCAATCGAACACACTCTCAAGAATGCTTAGATGTTCACCTCATGTTTTAGATTTTGTAAGGATGTCATCCACATAGTCCTCTAGGATCTTGTGGATCATGTCATGGAAGATTGTTGTCATCGCCCTCTGAGATGTGGCTCCTGCATTCTTTAGCCCAAATGGCATCATGTTATAGTAGAAGGTACCCCATGGAGTGGTGAATGTTGTTTTATGTTGATCTGCTTCTGCTATATGAATCTGATTGTAGTCAAAAAAGCCATCCATTAGTGACAACATTTCATGACCCGTTGTAAGATCTACAATCATGTCTATATTTGGTAGCGGGAAATCATCTTTAGGACATGCCTTGTTCAAGTCCCTAAAATTGATGCATATTCTGATGTCTCCTAAAGGCTTTGTGACAGGTACCATGTTAGAGATCCATTCTGAGTAATCTATAGCTCTGATAATCTTAGCTTGGAGGAGCTTTTCAAGCTCTATTTTGACTAATAAGGCAACTTTTGGATGCATTTTCCTCAGCTTCTGCTTCACTGGCTTGACATTAGGATCCACTGCTAGATGATGAACGACAAGATTAGGATCAAGCCCAGGCATGTGTGCATACGACCATGCAAAATTTATGATTGATTCTCTAAGGAGTGCAATCAATGCCATTTCTTCACCCTCTGTCAGATTGGCCGCAATGTAGGTGATTCTCGGACATTCCTTTGTACCTAAGTTGACTGGCCTGGTTTCTTCTATGATGATAGGTGATTGCTCTAGTTTGTAATCTCGCATAGGAGGAAGAGGCAAGTCTTCATCTTCTAGTGCTTGAATTGCCAAGTTTTCACTAGAAGATACGCTCTTTATTTTCACTATTTTGGAATCAGAATGCACCCCAGAAGGGTTTTCACATAAGGACTCATGTTTTACCTTTTCAATTTCTCTTTCGCAGCTAAAGCTTGCCTCCTCCCCGAAGCATCCTTCTGGGTTGAGCTTGTAGATGTGATTTGACTCTGAATCTTGAACTGGTTATGGGTCTGATGCCCCCATGAATGCTAGGAGTGCTTTCGTGCTTTGGAACTCATCGATGTGTGCGATGCTTGGTTGGTCCCAGTCTATGAGTTGAGGGTGGATGAGGGGAAGTTCTATGAGATTGGTGGCAAGTTGTCAGAGGACAGAAGTCCCTACGAAGGTATCATCATCAAAGATATCATCATAGGATCTTATTTCTTTCTCTTCAGGGATGTCTTCGATTTCTATGAGGTCATCCTGGCTATTCAAGAAGGGTACGCTAGTCATGTTGGTGCCCCCAGTTGTGGTATTGGGTCCTTGTATATGCAGGCAAGGGGTAGTAAAGCCAAAACCCTAATGTTGAGGATTTTTTGATGCTATGATAGGGTCTTTGCTTCCACCTTCCTGTGGTCCTAGACCACCTCTTTGGTAGTTCCATTGCTCAATAGTGTACTTGTGTGATTGTGGGTATTTATCTTTGAAGTAGCCAAGGAGTTGAATGTCAGGTGGTGGGGGATCTTTGTACAACCACCTATTGATGTTAGGATCCATCTCTTGACTATTGATGTTACCATGGGATTCAAAAGTCATAGGTCCCATTCTCTTGATTGCATGGATATCTTCTGCAGGCTTGCTTTGGTGACTCGAGTACCCGTGAGTATGTGGATCAAGTGGGAGGACCCCTATGGAAAATGCATTATGTAGGCTATATCCACCATAGCCCTGGCTGTTGATCTTGATGGAAGAGAGGGTGGAGGTGAGGGTGGTTTCTGGATCGCAATGGGATCAGGATGAGCTGGCAATAGAAGTGCCAACGTCAGTTCCAGGACAATGAGTGGAATGGGGAAATGATGTCTCAATGGAACGGAAGTATGCAAAGGGCTGGGGATCAGCATGAATGGTAACCTCAGTGCCTTGATGCAAAAATTTGATGCACTGATGGTAAGTGGATGGTACAGCCTTGATGGAATGAATCCATGGTTGGCCTAGGAGGATATTGAATGGTAGGTCAAGATCAACAACATGGCAAATGGTATCTTGTGTTGCTGGGCCTAGCTGAATAGGCAAAGTAATAGTACCTTCAGAGGTACACTCCAATTTGTCATAGGCTTTGATGGTGATTACTTCATGTGATATATCAGCCTGTGTGAACCCAATTTGCTGAATGAATTTCAAAGTACACAAGTTTAGGGCTGAGCCATTATCTATTAAGACACGTTTGATGGAAAAGTCTCTGATCATGACGGCGATGCGGAGAGGGAGGGTGTGGTCAGGTGCAACATTTGGTATGTCAGATGGCTTGAAGGATAAAGCATAGGCTGTGGATAGATACCCCACAAGGGTCTCGAACTAGGTGGGGTTAATGTCTGTGGGGACATGTCCTTCCTTGAGAGCTCGATCAAGGATTTCCTGATGGAGGGGTGAAGTGCGGAGAAGGTCCAAGATGGATATTTGGGCTGGTGTGTTCCCAAGATGTTCTATGAGGTTGTACTATGCATTGTGTGCATTATGTGCTAGTTTTGGACAAGCACCAGCGACAGTTATCCGGCCTCTGCGGGTGGTAACAGCACATTGACTATCTGCTCCTTTGACATGGATGACATTGACTGTGGGCTCGACTTGGGTTATACATCCAAAAAAATTATCGTAGTTGATGTAGGTAGTAGTATAGTCTTGGCGACCAGTTTTATCTTCTTGCTTACCTTTTCCATGGTTTTGGGGATGATTGGTATTAGCCTGGTTCTTCCTAGCATTGTGTTGTGGGAACACATTCTGATAGATTTGTAGGTTGGCATTTGGCGAGGCTTGAGTGGGTGTATCTACCTGGATCTCCTTTTGGTCGATGAGATCTTGGATATAATTTTTGAGTCTCATACACTTTAAGGTGGTTTGTCCTTTGACATGATAATAATCACAGTACTCGTGATCTTTGTACCAATCAGGTCTAGTGGTAGTATCATCAACTGGCTAGATTGGTGGAAATGTGATCAAGTTGGCCTTGGCCATTCAGTGGAAGATAACATCCAGGGGCTCACCCAGTGGTGTGAAGTTCTTCCTTGAATTGTTCTGAGCTCTGGGCTTGTTTTGTTTGGGAGCAACATTAACGGTATTGACTTGATCATTCGGATTGCCTGGATAAGCTTGAGGGGCTTGTTGCTGATAATTCTATTGGTTATTCTGAGGATGATATTGTTGCATGGGTTGTTGAGGGGCTTGAAGAGGTTGCTGATAGATGGGTGCTTGTTGTTGGTATGCAGGAGTTGATGTAGGACTAGCCACGACAAATTGAACATGCTTGGTATCATTTTCTCCATCAGTAACAATGTTCTTGTTATGATTCCAGTATCGGGATTTATCATTGCTAGGTTTATTCTGGGAATCATTTTTGAAGTGTCGGATTGTTCCTTCGTCTAGGAGGGCCTTTTCAATGCCTATCCCCTTGCTTTTGATATCTTGGTAGGTTTGGAGATAATTCATCCTCATGAAGTGGGATAGCTTAGGATGCAAATTATCGATAAAGATTTTGGTTAAATGCTTTTCAGGTGGCTGGTATGATAACCTGGTGGTAAGATTTTGCCATCGTTGCAAATATTCTGCTAGGCTTTCTCCTTCTTTCTGCTTTGAGTTGCATAGATCTAACAAGGTCAACTCATTCTCAACATTATGGGCATAATGGGCAATGAACTTCTTAGAAAGTTCAGCAAAGGTTGTTATGGTCCCACATGGTATTTTATAGAACCACTCAATAGCAGTTCCTCCCAAGCTTTTGGGGAAGAGGTGCAAGAGATAGTTATCACTGTAAGCCACTTCTTGGCACGCCATATAGAATTCCTTGATATTATTGACTGGATCTCCTTTCCCCTGATATTTATCAAATTTAGGCATCTCAAAGTGCTTGGGGAAAGGAATAGCGGCAATGGACCACTCAAACAGATAAGGACACACCTCTTCAAATTTGTAGGTTTTGTTCTCGGTACTGGTTTGAAGCTCTTTAAGAGCGTTCTTCATGGCTTCCTACTCAGCATTGACTGGTGTTTGAGTGGGTGTGGCTATTTGAGGTGGGTATTGTGGAGTGGGATATGGAGATGGCCCAGCAGGATAGGCAGGTTGGAGTGGATTTTGGAGTGATGTTTGTTGGGGAGGATACTGCTGATGTGGCATAGGGGGATATTGCGGTGGTGGATATGGGACTGCTTGCTAGTGTTGCGGGATGATAGGAATTTTTTGTTGCGACTGGTAGGAGGAAGCTTGTTGTTGTTGGGGAATGATGGGAGTTTGTTGCTGTGATGAGAAGTGCGGTTGTTGTGGGGGAGGCTGGTGGAATGATGCCGCTTGTTGGTAAGATGGTCCTTGCTGAACCTGGCTCTGTGGTTGACTGATATAGGTTAGGTGCATTCTCGCATTGCTTAAGGGCGGAACTGATGTAGGGAAGCTTGAAGCAAAGGGTGGCTGAGCAAGATAGCTTATGAAATGGGATGAACTTTTCTGCTGAGGTGGAGGAACTTGCTGAAAAGCACTAGGTGTTGTGAATGGATAGCTTGTGAAGGATGAAACTGGCGGAGGCTGTGATGGTTTCTGCTGTGCTGTTTGTGAGAAGGTGGCTTGTTGGTTTGCAAACATGGATGTAGGAGAGTGGGTTGGTATGCCCCAAGCTTTCATTTCTTCTTGAGTGATGTCCCAATGAGAGCCAGTGTGAGGTGGGAATTGTGTTGTAGCGGACACCAGGAAGGTAGATGTGATGGGAGTTTGGGACGTGAATGGTGGATTGGAAAAACCCATGGAAGGCATTCCTGTGGTGAAGGCAGTTTGCTGGGCTTGTGCCTAGGTAGATGCTTGCTGGGGGGGAAAACAAGGGAACGTTTGCGCTCCCCATGAAAAGGGTGATGTTGACATGGAAGCTTACTAAGTAGGAAAGGGGAGCGATTGCACTGTCCCCAGAATAGATGACACTGATGTTTGTGGGGTGAAGGAGGGAAACATTTGCATTGACCCTGGAAAAGATGGTATGGATGCTAAGGCTTGTGGAGTGAAAAGAAAGGGCATTTGCATCCCTCCTGGTATGAAATGTGTGGATGTGGGACCTTGTGAAGAGAGGGGGAAGGATGATTGCATCCCTACTGAAAAGAATGATGTTGCTTGGTTTATGGAAGGTGGTGGACCTGCTGGTGTAAAGGTTTTTGCGAGAGCCTGGGTGGCCATGGCAGATGATGAAGTACCTATGATAGGGAATGGAGCAGATGGTGTTACAGCTTGTGTTACAGGATTGGTGAAGCTTCCTTGTAAAAGAAGGGGAATGGCGGAGGTTTCTTGGTTCATTTGCAAGGTTGGATCAGGGAATGGTTGGATGAATGGAGAGTATACTTGTGCTGGGATTTGGATAGTGCTTATGGGAATATGAGGATGGAGGTATGGTGGAATGGGAGTATGCCTTTGTGCAAAGTTAGTGAACATGCTCTGCTGGTTTTGGTCCATGAGTGTATTGACTGCTGGTGGATTCTCTGGATGATTCGCAAATGCTTCTATTGCTAGAGGAGCTGAAGGGATATTGGGATCATCCCATGTATTTTCAGTTTGTATTTCAAGATCATAGGCTACCATTGCACTGTTAAAAATGTTGGGATTAGATGAGCTAGTGATTGGATAGGGATTCATGTTTCTTCACTTCCTAGATCTGGATCTTGTCTTGACAGGCATGGAGATGCAGACGCTAGATGGATGCAAGATGCTTCCTAAAGATTCTAAAGAATGACGGATGCAAGCTAAGAAACTTCTAAGGATGATGAAACTTCTAGAATGTAATGCAAGGATTGGTGGGATGCTTGGATATGAATCAAGGATGGTGAAAGATTTGATGGAAGATAGTGACAGATTGGTGAGATGCTGGGTGATGATGGAGGATTGGTGGGATGCTCTAATTTGGGTCAAGATCGGATGGAGGATTGGTGGGATGCTGGTGGAAGATTACTAAGTGTCAACAATGAGCTATTATTTTTCCCGATGGAGGATTAGTGAGAGGATTTGGTCAACCTAGGATAGACTAATGATCTTCGGTCAACTGGATTCTTATCGATACAAGCCAATCTCTTGCTCGAGATGAATGAGGCTGTGCACAGAAAAGTTGGATTTCCTTTAGACAATGCTCTATCAAAAGGGGGATGATTTCTGATTTAGGATAAGGGATGGAAACAACTCAAAGGTTTTGAACACTAAGTACCTATGGATTTGGATCTCTGGATTTGGTACAAAAGATGGTGGGTTCGGATTTGGATGATGGATGCTGGATTTGGATGAAGGATATGGGATTCTAATGGTGGATTGTTGATGGAAAGATGGTGAAGGATGATGGAACAATGCTCTTTCTAAAAGGATGATGCATATGCGAAAGGGATGGATGATCTATGATGCTACTAGGAGGATGATGGTGTATGCAACTAAGAAGGACTCTAGGATGCGACTAAGGTTTGGTGATAATGCAGGGATGAAACTAGGATGAGACTAGGATGAAGGACTGCTGAGATAAGATTGTGAGATGGGAAGGTAGAATAGGACATGTGATGGATCCAGCTAATCTTCTCTTTCAAGGTTGATGTAGCGATGGTTTACTCAAAATCGGTAGGCAAACTATTTGACTCTTGCATTACAGCCAATATTATCAAGCTTTTCATGATATTTTTCTTCTCCTTGGGTTGCTTGGATAGAGGATTGATGGCTCTTGAGGTTTATTTCTACAACTTTCTTCTCTTGATAATCTTTGGATTTGGGCAACTTGGCTTTCGAATGTTTGATCAAATTGGGCATATTTTTGGGAAAATTCTGATAAGTTTGGTTTGAGACAAAAGGCTTCTTGGATATCTGATTTCTGCAAGACTTTCTGAGTATCAAGTTTGTAGGTTGGTTTCAATTTTTTCCAATGGAAAAGGATAGATAACAAGACTTTTGGAAAAGCAATCTCCGCAAAGGACAAAGCAACATTGCGGGATACAAGCAGGATGACTGACTCTGATAAAGCTTTGAAAGTGTATGTTCCAACAATGTTTCCACAAAGTATTTGACAGTCAAGCACTTCAAACAGATCTACCTAAGGGAGGTGAGTATCAAAATCGCTTGCCCACAACTTGGTATCCCCCAAAAGGGAATACAAATGTTGAGTAATCTTGAGGCGACCTGGTAAACCCCTTGGAATCGGTCCTTGCACAAGGATTTTGATACTTTTGGATGTAGATAGGGTAGCCTCTATTTTATCAGGTTTTTAATAGTTTCATGGAGTCTCCATACCCAGTTATGCTGACCGCCCGTGACTCATTTAAGAGCCTACCCAATAATGTTGGGGGAGAGGAATATTTACCATCCCCAGTCACAGTGTTTGGCACGAATGCCCGGCGATTAGGAGATATAAGTGAGTACTTTTTGCCTTCACTTTATTTATATACCGGCCGGGGGGGATACCGGTTTGAGGTCATTCTCCAAGGAGGAAGCACTTCTCCCTAGACAGGCCTCGCTAAAAGCAGAACAAGTGAACTTGTCCAAGTCCAAATGTTCTATGTTGTTTACTCTAACAAGGATTTTGCAAGAAAATAAAGCTCCTAGATGCACATCAAGCAAGTTGTTCCTTTTCCCAATTTGATTAAGTGTGATAGTTTACAAGATTGAAGACACTTGTGTTTAGGACGTACAATTATTCCTTCCAACTTGAGATCGCCAAAGCTTTTGAAATCGATTGAGTGTTCTTTGATCTTTAAGGCATTCAAGACTTGTGAACGAGTTGTTTTGTTTGTTTTTAGTACCCAAGCTTGAAGTGTGAATTTGTTTGCTTTAAGGCATTCGAGATTTGATGAGGAAAGCATAAAAGTTGTTCTTTTTATGTGCCCAATTTGAAGTGTTTTGTTTTAACCTTAGATCATTCAAGATTGAATTTGTGCGTTTGCTTGAATTGAAATAAAGGAAGGAATAGAGGTGTTCATTCTTTTAATGCACTCAAGATTGGATTTGATTTTCAAAATGACAATGACACTTTAGGACCTAAGTTCATTTTTCCTTAATTGCATTCAAGATTGGTTTTGTTGATCCTTTCCTTTGATTGATTTTTTGTACCTGCAACAAAAAAGACAATAGTTTAAAATTTGTAAGGAAAAAATCAAATTTAAGAAAATTTAAAAGCATTAGTTTTACCACTCTCTGGAATGGATGCGCAGAGACAGTGAACGAATGTGCAGAAAATCATCACAGATGCGTAGCAACATAAAAGCAGATTTTGCACAAATGCGCAACAAAATGGAACGTATGTGTCCTTACAAATGACTCGTGTCCGAATGTTGTTTTTACAAAATTGTCATTTTTGACAGAGTGCACATGCGCAACTCTTTTTGATGTATGCACAACTAATTGAGATAAATGCACAACAATTTGTGATGAATGCGCAATAAGTGTTACAAATGCACCGTTTTCATGGCAAATGCGCAATTTGTTAAGATGTATGCGCAACTTTTCAAAATTTTACATAAATGCACAATTTTTTAGGATGGATGCACCGTTTTTAATGAAACAGAATGATGATGTTCAGAATTTTGAGATAAAGAAGAGAAAAACGGCCATGGGAAGTTGATTTTGACATAGTTGATCAGGATAGGGGTCCCACCGGGCGTGCCAGAATGTAGACTATGCTTTTGAGGATACCTGTATCTATTTTGAAAGGCTCAAATCAATCAAATGTTAAGAGTTTAATCTAGCATACAATCAAAACAAAAAAACAAGCAAACTCTAAGCTAAGCCACCTCATATTGAGCTAAAAATAGGTGCACCCAAGCACTGTTTGATTTTGCTCTAATAAGAGGGATGTGGGTGTGCTCTCTAAACACTTGGAACATACTCTAATGCATTCTAAGATGGTTTGAGACTCATGAAAACCTCAAAATTGGCACAATAATGGGTAGAACACCCAAGACTGCCCCTAAGGCCTCAAGAACTCAAACTATGATGCTTAAATGGAGATTCAATGCAAGTATGATTATGCTAAGATTGATTTTAGACCAAATAGAGATGTGATATGATGTTATGCTATGCAAAACAATAAAAAGAACTATGTTAATCCATTATTACTAGGCTATGATGAGCTAAAATGCTTGAAAGTAAGCTAAATTAGAATGGTTTGTGCTAAGTCTAGAAATAAAAGGGCATGATAACAATGCATGAGAATAAAAGTTAAGCTAATGGATTTGCTCTTGAAAGGAGGGGTATTTATAGGATTTGGGAAGGAAGAATGAGTGGCCAGGATTGAAATCCTTAAGAGAGGCCAAGATTCATTTAAAGGGGAGCACATGGATTGTGCTAGTTTAGGGCCACCTCGTTGTGACAAATGCACAAGGGCATTGGGTTGAAAGATGGGAGGAATGTGCACAATTTGAAAAATGTGCCTAAGGTCAAAAGGTGTAAAAAAGGGGTGAGGGGTTTCTTAAATGCATCATAAATGCATGTAAGAGGGATAAGGAGGCTTTAAATGCCTTTAATGCATGTAAGAGAAGCCTCTAGAAGTTTGTTGACTTTGGGTCAAGCTTAGGAGTTGGCTAACCTTGTTTAGGGAATGTGACAAGGTTTAAGGGGAGGATTAGGATTAGGATTAGGGAAATTTAGGATTAGGATGGGTGAAGAGGTTGGGTTGAGAAGTTTCTAGAAGAGTCTAGAGTTTTCTTAGGTTTTATGGAATAAATGTTTATTCATTCCAAAGGCTTTTAGTTTTTGGGAATATTTATTAAAATATATTTAATAAATATGAAAATTAAATATTTACTCTTAATTAAATATTTTGAGTTGGGATTAGGGTTAGAAAGGATGGGATTAGCCTTTTAATCAAAATTAAGGAGGGATTAGAAGATTCTGGAAGAGGTTAGTGGTCTTAAGAAAATTGGCCAAGTTTTGGTCAAAAAATTAATTATTTATTTATTTTGGGATTTTTGGTCAATTTATTAATTAAAATAATTAATAAATAAGGAGATAATGTTTAAATAAGATTTAAACATTTTTGGAAGGGATTTCTTAATTAAATGTTTTTAATTAAGATAAAGGGATTTAATGACATAAAAATAAATTAATTAATTAAATAATTAATTAATTAATAAATGATGATGTCATCAGGGATTTTTCAGAAAATAAAAATACTTTATTTTCTAAAGGAATTTTAGGTGTCTACAGTTCTCATCAAGCTTCTTTTCATCAATGCTTTCAGATACTTTCAAATTTGGTTCTTTGTTCTCATCATTTGTTTTGAATATATTAAATCCAAGTCCAGTCTTATCATAGGATGGTTTCCCAAAAGATACTTGCACATCAATCTTTTCACTATGTGAATATAGCTTCTCAAGTTGTTGTTCGGATTGAGTCAATTCACCTTTCACAATCTTATTGTATTTATCAAGTTTAGCATACTACAAATTGACTTTTTCAAATTCAGATGTTACTTTGCCAAGTTTAGATCTCAAATTTTCATTCTCAATCTTCAAACTTTCATTCTCAGATCTCAGATTTGCTTCATTTTTTTCATTTCCATCTTTCAAACTAAGCTTCAGATTTCTCATCTTCAATTCATGCTTAAGGATCACATTTTCTTTTTCTAAATTGTCATCACAATCTTCAATAAGAACTCCATATTCTTTTTCAGATTTCAGATCTTCTACCTTGTTCTTCAGTTTCTCAATAAGGTTCTTTGCATCATCATATTTCCTTTTCTGAGTATTTCTTTCATCAGTGAGCATATCAATATATTCAAGAGCTTCTTCAAGATTTTTTTGTAACTGATCCATATCCATAGAGATCTTACTCAAGTTGCTAGGCTTTCCTTGAATGATTCTTCTCCGAGTAACTAAGCTCTAATACCAATTGTTAGAAATAGGGAATACTGAGAGGGGGGGTGAATCAGTATTCTACAAACTTTATCTTTTGCCCAATTATGGATATAACAGATTATCTTTATACATGCATAACATAAGAAGCTAAACAACATGCATATCAATAAATATAAAGAACTCATAACACATGATATGTTCTCGAGGAAACCCTGGCTAAGGGAAAACCCCAGTGGGGATGGTACCCACAAAGATCCACTAATCAAAAGTATCCCATTAAGGATGTTGACCCTATTAGGAACCTATTACAAACATATAGTGTATCAGTCCTAATTAAGGGACTATAGTCCTTGTCAGAAGCCTCAACGCTGTTAGGAGTTGTCAGTACAAAATCTAATTACCAGATGAGCCCATTGCCCAAATAAGTAATGTACAATGTATACTGATTACAAAATGAGGTTAAGATACATAACCTTGCATCAATATCTCTTTGCTACTCTTATCTTCGCATCATCACTATTACATTCGCTATCATATCTTTTTCACACTTTTTCATTACATTCCTCTTTACAATTACAATTACATATATACAAGTTATTAAGGCTAATAAATTTACATGGTCGGCTTCCATATATCTTTATCTAAGGGTTAACATCTAGGATTTCATCCCTTTATATTGTTAAGTCATTATTTTGATAAACAAAATAATCCCTTAACTCTTTACCAATTCTGTCTCCAAAATTGTCCTATTGGCTTAACTCTGTCTTCGGTAAAACTGTCATAACTAATTTTGTACATGTCATACTGACTTGCACTCTGATATGGGTCATCATTAGTCATCATAAAGTCTATGTTCAAGTGCACAAACACTAAACTTACTCCAGTCAATGTCGCAAACAAAAACTGTATCCAAGTACACTGTGAAAACACTGTCTCACACTTGGACAAATTTGCAATGCGCTCTTCCATACTTGTTCTCCAACCTTTGCAATCTTCATGAGGATCATATGTTTCCATAATGACAACATCTATGTACTCACTTCAGCCAAATTGCCAACAGAATTGTCTTTATAACACTTTATCCAAAATGTTCAAATCATAGAGGATACTCATACAAATTGACAAGAAGATTGCATAGGGTTGCCACAATTTTGTGATCTCAAAATTGAGGAAAATAGACCGGATGCAATTTTATACCAACCCGCAAGCTCTATATATGCAATAACTTGATTTTTTCCTAGAACTAGACATATAAATTGGAAAAATAACATTTTAAGAAATTTAAAACTTAGAAAATAACATCAATATTCAATAGTGGTTCTGTTTTGTAAGTACTATTTTTTAGCCACTTAACTTCTATCTTTTTATTGACTTTGGCTTTTACAATCACCTACTCATTTACTTTAGTTTTTCAACTTTTCAACATGGGAGTTCCAAGGTGTAACTATAAATATTCAAAGACCAAACTTTTAATTGAATCGCTTTCTACTTATTCTATTTTGAAAACTTGATATTTCAAATTTCATGATTAATGTAGTCTATTTTGCTAAATTGGAACAATAATACAAGACAACCTAACTCATACAATTCAATTTGTTCATTTCACATTACACAATCCAAGTAAGTACAAGTCCTTTTCCCCTTACTCTAATTAAACATTAAATATAATTGGTTTGAAATATTACAGTCTAGATTGAACTAGTCACTTGACTATTTCTTGTTATTGGTTTACTAATTTCATTTTGGGATTTTCTTTAAAATTTGGATAAAGTTGAACAATGTTGACATTGAATGATTTCATTGATGACATATTTCTCATTTCTTTAGTAACTACATATTTGTGAACATTCTTTCTTCAATTAGTTCTCAAGATACATCTCATATTCAACTACAAGTATACTACATACCATATACTATGTGAGTAGTATTTCTTAACCACTTAACTTCTTTCTTTTTTTATTGACTTTACCTTTTTACAATCACTTGCTCATTTGGTTTAGTTATTCAACTTTGCAACATATCAGTTCCTTTGTATTTCAAATATCATGATTAATCTAGTATATTTTGTTAAATTGGAATAGTATTACACCATAGCCAGACTCATATAATACTGTGTGCTTGAATGTGGACCTCTAAATCAGGCACAAACGCAACATAGTCATTGTTCTCATGATCGAATTACAAGAGAGAGTATGAATTACTCAATCTGAAATTCGTGGAGAGGTGACCTGTTGCCTCCTATGTAGGCAGGGTGTTTAATCGCTCTCAAATTGAAAGCCAACAACCATAAGACCGATTCTACAATGGAGGATTTAAAAGAAAAGAATATGCAAGAAATAAAATTGCAATTAAACTAGTATGAATGCAATTAATCTAAAATGAGAATGAAAATTCTTTTTGCTATTTTCAAATAAGAATGCAACTAGATTAAGAACAAGTAAGCAAACTAATTAGATGAGAGAAAATGCAATATTATGCTAAATGAACTAACTAAAATAATGCACTCAAAAGCTTTGAATCTCAAGAAATGAAGTAGAATTTTTCTATAATCTATGTGCTCTCAAAAAGTTGGATCTTTTGAATGAGAAAAGAGGTTCATTAAATAGAAAAGCCCGGAGAGGAATGAAGAGTTTCTTGATTCAAAACGGTGGACTCTTCATTCCTAATTGAGACAAAAATACAAGAATTGCTTAATTAAAAGAATGGAATTTTCCACATGTGGGAGGTGACCTTTCGAGTAATTTGAATTGTTAAATTCAAATAAAGATGTGTCCATTCGAATAACTAAATAATATTAATTCCTTTTCGATGTGTAATTAGCGAAAGGGGGTAGATTTAATTTAATTAGAAAGCAATTAGGACTTTAGAATTAAATTAATTTATCATAGAGATTATATAGCCAAATAAAGTCTAGGACTTTAGGAATTAATTTAGTATTTGATTATTGCAATTTAGGGTCTTTGCAACTGACATCAAGTCAAGTAAAGTCAAGTAGGAGAGAGAAAATTGCCTAGCAAAGTAGGACTTTGAAGATGCAAAAAATTGAAGAAATGCACCAAAATTGATTGAAATGATTAGGTGCCAATTTTGGGGTATTACATTTGCCCCTCTTTATATTGATGTGCAAACAGCACGTTGATTCAAAGAACAGTCTAAAGTGACAGATGACGAGAATTTTTCTGAAGTCTAAGTTAGATTGAGAAGACAATGGTCTTAGAAGAGAATTGGAATCAGGGTTAGATTGCCCTGATACCAATTGTTGAAGATGCAAATTTAGGACTATCTCCAGAATCAGGGTTAGATTGCCCCAATACGAAGCTTAGCCTTTTGAGACCCAGGTTAGATTGCCCAGATAATGGTCTAAAAGAGATTTTGAGAGCCATCTCCAGAACAAAGCTTGACTCCTAGGAATTAGGGTTAGATTGCCCCAATACCTAAAAGATTTCGAGAACCATCTCCAGAACGAAGCTTGATTCTCAAGGATCCGAATTAGATTGCTCAGATACCTAAGAGATAGATGATGAGATGACCAGATGTGAGACACCGAGATGCCCCAAGCAATGAAAATTGATGATTTAGATCAGATTGATTCAAGAATTGATTCGACAAGATTCAATGATGCAATCATCCTGCCCCCTTGGGAGTGAAATTGAAAGATGACATGTCAGAAGAGGATTGACAGCAAGAGGTTGCAGATAAAGATAAGATCAAAGATTGAGAAGATGCAGAAGCAAATCGGAGCAATGCAGAGGTCCTGTTGACCAAGTTTGACCAGAGTTGACCAAATTTGACTAGAATTGACTTTGATGAAAAGAGAAAAGATATTGAGAACATGATGCAAAGATGAGGATCTAGCAAGAAAATGACGCCAAAAGGGTGACTACACAAGCGTCTGATTTCAAAGAGTCTCAGAATTTAAAACGTCATTTCGAGCTATCCAGAGATGTCAGATTTTGATTTCAATCCTGAAAACTATATGCAGCCATGATGAACCCGGGACAAAAGATGAGAACCTTTGATGAAGACAAGACAATCAAGAGAGTGCCAAACATTGTCTCAAATTCAAGCTTAAAATGAACATGCAAGCCTAGAAAGTGCAAGCCTAAGCTAAAGATGCAAGCTTAAAATGAAAATGCAAACCCTAGGACTTGGTTGTTGGACTCATCGCATTTATCATCATAGAGCCTTTTAAGTTTAGACAATCGCAAGATGTCATACAATCCTCACTAATATCGCTATTATGAGAATATGAATATGACATAAGTCTTAGATTTGTCAGAATAAGGTGTAAGCATTAAGACACAAGAAGCCTGAATGACCTGAACACCTATTCCTTTTAATCTAGCAAGTTAACATAAGCATTAGAGCATAGATGCTAGAATGACCTGAATGTTGCTTGCAAATAGACACACCAAACACGTAGGAGTTTCTTCTTTTGCTAAAGATTGCTCACAGTGATCCTTACATTCACTTAACAGGACAAGCATTTACAATTTTACCAGTAGCAAAAAAGAAGTCACTCAAAAGACAAGGAGAAGAACCAACCTCACCAAAGCGTCCATATAAAAGGTGTCAAGGTACGCATGGCCATCCAATATGAGATGGAGGCTCTTACAGATAGACACCCCTCTTATATGAATTCATTGGATCATTGGAACTAAACCATCAAATAGAAAGCAAAGAAAAAGAAAAGCAAACAAACAAACACTCAAAGAAAACAAAGCTCAGCATGCCTCAGAGGAACATAATTCAAGTTTTAGTTTCAATTTAAGTCCGTGTGCAAGCGGATTGAAGTCGATTCAGAAAGATAACGTTCGAAGTCTCAATGAGATAGCGACAGTAGGCAGACACAGTGAGAATCACTGGTGACCATCGCAAGAGACAAAGTATCAAGAAGATATCAGGAAGCTAACAAAGTATCAGTAGGCAAACATAGTGAGAACCACTGGTGACCGATACGAGAGAGATCCTCAAGGTGAGAAATCTCAAAGATACTAACGAAACATCAGCAGGAAGATGCAGTGAAAACCACTAGTGACTAATGTAAGGGAGAAATCCTGAAAGAGAGAGGTCGAACAAAAGCTAGGTATCAGTAGGCAGGCATAGTGGGAACCACTGGCAACTGATACATGAGAGATCCTCAAGGAGAGAAATCTTAGAGTAGCTAGGCATCAACAGGCAAACATAGCAAGAATCGCTAGTGACTGATGCTCGAGAGATCCTCAAGGAGAGAAATCTCAGAGTAGCTAGGCATCAACAGGCAGAAACAGTGAGAATCACTGGTGACTGATGCTCGAAGAGAGTTTCCAAAAGTAATACGACAATGCCCCCTAGGCAGCTGCCCCCAAGCGTGAACTAGTTCCAATCCATGAAGAGTTGAGCAAAATCTTGATGTCACTAAAAGAAAAGGCATGAGCTAGCAAAGCAAAGCGAGAAACAAGCTAAAGTAGGAAAGCAAGGAAACTAAAGTAGGAAAGCTAAGAGCCAAGCGGTGTTGAGAGAAGATGCAGCTTCAGGAAATAAGAGGCGCCTGTTTACTAGGTTTTCACCATCTTGGCAGAGATTCTATTTTTGCTACCATGACACCTGTTTACTAGGTTTTCATCAATGGCACATTTTTTTCTTTTTCAATTTTTTTGTACTTTTCTCTTTTTTCTCTTTTTTTGTATTTTTTGAATATCTCATTTTTTTGTATTTTTCATTTTTTCTATTTTTTTTGTATTTTTCATTTTTTCTATTTTTTTGGATATTATCAAGGTGCCTGTTTACCAAGTTTTCACCAGGATAATAGATACATCAAAGTGCCTATTTGCCAGGTTTTCACTAAGATGATCATTTTTTTCAAGACATTTTGCAATTTTTAGGATTTTTTGCAATATATCAATTTTTAGGATTTTTTCAGGACCAATAAGTATGTACATGAGCACATAGAGAATGTTAGTTGTAGAACTTCTTCAAATGAAGAGCGTTGATGGGCTCTTTGAGTTTCTCTCCTTCAGTGGTGGATCTCTGAGAGCACTATCACTTGTAGTAGTAATCAACACAATCAAAACCAGATGTTGTAGTAGTAACAGGAGAGCCAACCAGTAGTGTCTAGATATTAAGAGATCCATAGTCAAGGAAAGATCACTTAAGTGAGACCCACAAATATCCTTGTGGACACATCTTAATGCTTTGTCATATTTCCCATGCTCTAAATGCTTAGGGAGAGTACATTCTAGATTTTTCTTAGTCATGTCATTAGCAATAAGGAGATACTGATATGCACTTTGGGAAAAGGCAAGACGGAATGGAGAGTGTGAAGTATGAAAGGTAAGGGTGATGGAATGGAGGGAAGTATGAGAATTTTGGAAGCTCGAATGAAAACTTTGATTTTTCCTTTCTTTGGAATCCACATAGCTTTTGACTTTTTTCTTCTTTACTTTGAGGTGCTTTTGATGACAATGCCTGTAGAATGGATTTCGAGATCCATTTTTTATTTTATTTTATGGCTTTTGATTGTCTTCTTCTTTTTGAGGACCTTTGTGGTCTTTTGAACACCTCTGTTGCTTTCTTTTCTTTGTAGTCACATGTCGATTAGATGGGACATGGTGACCTTGAGATATAAGTGAATTCTCATTATTTTTGTTTTTATGTTGCACATCCAAGTTACTTCCAAAAGACCCAGGAATAGTGGATGAAAGAGGCTTATATGACTGGTTCAGGTGGAGAGGTGGAAATGGAAGTGGACAGGCCACTTTTCTGGGAGATTAAGGGGGAAGAGAAGTTGATGGGATGGGCTCAAGTGCAAATATATCAGTATCATCCTCATCATTCATGAATGCATCATATAGATCAAGAAAGTAATCTTCCATAGAGCATTGTCAATTGTGAGTCATCTTAGAAGAGTCAGACAAGTTTGGAGAAATATTATGTGAGCCTAACCAAGATGGTCTATTCCAAGAGTTAGGTCCCCTTTCAGGTGGTAAGAGCGCACGAGTAGGAACCAATTCTATTCTGGAAATACCAGGATTCCATGAGATTGTAACAAGATGGGGTCTCAGATACCCATGATTTGTTGGAGCAGTAGAAGTATAACTTGGAGCCATAGGAATGATCTCCACAGGAGGGTGGAAAGGATCATCATCAATAGATTGATCTGGAGGATCATAACTTTCTCCTCTTTCTAAGTTTTTAAGACTAGCATATAAGTGCATAGCATCAACTGGTATTTCTATAGTAGCATCTGATATGAAGTCCCATTTAGCTAGAGATATAGTCAGAGGCAGATTTTCTTCATCACTATCATCTGTCAAAGGAAATGTTTCTTCAACAGTAGGATCTTGTTCAGTAGTAGAAGTAGCAGAGTAATCTGGAATAGGCATACCTTGGGGCATACCCAAGATAAGGGAAGCATCCAACAGTTGCTCCCAATCAGTATGTGTATCATTGGAATCAGCAGTAGTAGGATTTTGTTCAACAGTAGAAGTGGTAGAACAATCTAGAGTAGGCATACCCTGGGGCATACCCAAGATAAGGGAAGCATCTAGTAGTTGCTCCCAATCAAGATGTGTGCCATTAGAGGTAATGACATATTTAGTAGTAGTTATAGTAGTAGAAATTTGTTCAGTAGAGTGTATAAAATCCTCCTTGTGAGGACCAAGATCATGTTCTTGAAGCACTTGAGGATGTAGATAAGACTCTTTTTGTTAGTCTAAATCAAAATTTTGAACATTCAAAGATCTTTCATGTGTCATAGGTTGAATTATTTCTTCTTCATCATCTGATTCTTCATGTGAGTGAGAGTTGTAGCTAGGTTGGTCAAGTTCATGGTCCTGATAGCCAATACCAAATCCATCTTCAGAAGGTTCCTCACAAGAACATGGAGATAGAGGGAGAGCTGTCAAAGACAAGACAAATTCAATCTGATATTCCCCCATGCCAATATCTTTTATCTTTAGGGTCTTTTCTATTTCTTTTAGCTTAGCATCATAGAACTCAATGGACTCTCTATTGGCGGGAACAAGGTTATTTGTTGTTTGGGTAAGGATCTTAGCAGAGCAAGTATTTATGCTAGCACTATTGTCAATGAGGATGCGGGGGATACTCTTGGGACCTTCCATAACTTCAATGTGTAGGGGAGCATTATGCGGGTGACTCAGCAAGTGATCATCTTCTTTAGAGAAGGATAAATAATGAGATGAAGTCAAGTGACCCACCATAGATTGACACTGATCAATATTGAGATCTTTGGGGACATTTTCCTCAGTGAGGGCTTTATCCATGGATAGTTTTGGTTCGGATGTGAAAGGTTTGGGACCTTTGAGAAGAATCTTCACATGAGATCAAGTGATAGCATTCACACAAGCTAGAGACTTTGTGGATTTATAAGAGGGAGACGCAGGGCCTCGCAAGACAAAGGGAGTTTTGGGTTTAAGAGTATCCTCACTCCCTAAAGCAATGATCATGTCATAGTGAGAGATCCAAGGTTTATTTCTAGCAAATCTAGAAGGAGATTGAGCTTTTGTTGCAGCCTTCTCAGTGGCATTGACTGTTTGCATGCTAGAGCTGAGATTAAAGATGGACTTTGAGGGTTTTGGCATCACATTGTCAACAACCCTGTCATTCATAACATCTATGTTTTTGTTGACAATCTTATCCTTATCCTTGTTTGAGGGAGAAGGTCTTTTCTTGTTGTCTTTGTTCAAATTCAATCCTCCCTTCTTGACCATAAATGCTTCTATCCTCACAGCTCGCCTAATCATATTGTCAAAAGTGAGGGGACCTTTTAATCGTACATGGTATCCAAAATCTAGGACAAGATTGCCCCAGAAAATATCAAGCTTTTCAGACTCGGGTAATTCATGTAGATACTTCATGCATAGTTGTCTCCATCTCTGGAGAAATGTTAGGAGAGGCTCCCCTTGTCGTTGTTTCAAATTGCAAAGGTCCCGAATGTTGACTGGATATTGAATATTGTGGGATTGATCATAACTCTTGTCATTTCGAGAATGACCATGACCTTGGTCGTTTGGAGATTGCTCATGACTATTTCTAAATTTATCTCCCCCTGGGAAGTGGAATGGAGCTCCCATCTTAAAAATAGGATCAAAAGAGTCGATAGGTTCAAGAGGATCGATAGGATCAATTCTAGAAAGTGACCCTTCAAAGTCTTGCTAGTCTTCAAACAATGGGTTATAATATTCTTGAAATAATAAGTCAGGCTGTATTTGGAACAATGGATTATAATACTCTTGGAACGAGGAATATGAGGATCCCTCACAAAGTTCAAATTTCATAACAGATTCAGAATGACCTATGTCTTGATTATGAGGTTTGCTTCTATCTTGATCAGTATTCTGAACGTGATAAGTCTTGCCACTTCGAGTCATGACAGTCATAAATGAAGATGTGACGAGCAAAGATTCGGGATAAAGCTAGACTCTATCTCTAAGATAATGAAGGGGAGATGAATGGCTAGAATAGCCAAGATGCAAGATGGACCTGGTATGAATCATCAAAAGAAGTGGCTAGAACAGTCGAGATAAGACTATCGCAACATGAGGTACAAAAGGCATAAAGAGGTAAGATGAATAGATGAGAGACAACATGAGTCAAAGCAAAGATCGATCGATTCCTAACTCAAGACAACTAGTTTCTGATGGTGAATGACAGGAAAATAGAAAAATAGATCACGGACAAAAAGGCAGATCAAATTTATGTCATTGATCAAGCACGTAAGACAACAATCAAGGAGTTCAAGCAAACAGTCTTCAAGCAATGGGCAAGGGACAAAGCAACCTTGCACATGAACAGGAATAGTGACTTAGTATTTCTACTCCCTAAGGACTCTACTTGTGTATGTTCTTGAAAATGTTTTAGCAGGCACTTAGAACACAACAACATCCTAGCAAGTTATCTACAAGGATATACATGGCTTTTCTAAAAGGAGTCCTCAATATATGCAAGGTATGTGAGGCCCAAATCTATAAATGAGAAGAATATGAAATCACCCAGCTGGGGGGAGACCGTAACCCAAATCTCCTCCTTCACTTCTCAAAGGTATAAAGTTCTTTGAGGCTTAGCCAAGAGTGAAATCTAACTCATTTCCAAGAGAGGTGTCTTTGGATTCACCTCCCGATATTTATACTCCGTCAGAACACGAGAGTTAAGGTCGTCCCTTGAGGTGATCAAATCCCCAAGCAGGCCTTCTAGAAATGAAAAAGTAAGTAATTCACTATCAAAAGTATTGGAAAGCACTAAAGGTGGTTCATTTAACCCTTCAAGTAAATGTGAGGTGAGTCCACAAAGTGGTGCATTTAACTCCTCACACAAACTCAAAGTGAGTCCACACCCTAGAAAACTAGTGAGTTCTAAAAAGCACAAAAGGGTTGCCTAGTGGAACAATTAACACTTCTTTCTATGTAGACCCCTCCCCTTTAATGTGGCACTGACCTTGCAACCATGGGGTGGAATGAGGGGCCGACAGATGAGCAAGTCCAATAACCCAAGATAGCAATCTAGATCAATCACAAGTAATCTAAGACTGCTAATCAATACTACTCATAAATGCAAGAGGGTTTGAACCAATGGAATATTTAAATTTCCAAGTAAACATGAAGTGAGTCCACAAAGTTGTGCATTTAACTCTTCATGTAAACAAGGAATGAATCCATTCCCTCAATCACTCAATGAGATATTTGATATTGGAACCAAGAATTACTTAAGGTTTAAACACAAGCATTCACTTACATAAACTTGTATGAAAGCAAATTTATGTTCATTCATTTCCCATTAAGAGCATCAATTGAAATTTTTTCTATGAAAGCATGTAAACACTCAAGCCAAACACATGAGAGATTCATTTTTAATCCCAAAATCCAAATGTTGTAGAGATGTAACAAAATACCTCAAGTCCAACGCAACGCGCTTAGTAGATTTTACCTTTTTTTTGTTTGTTTTAAGCATTTTCCATGAAAGCAAGCCATGAACCTTCAAATGAAAAAGAAAAGAAAACAAGATATGCAATGTATATCCAACTTATGCAAACCCTAAGATGGTTAGATATGAAAATCAATTGTTAGGAGTTTGATTTAACATATGTAACATTGTTGTCTTCAAGACAGTCTTTAAAGATTGATTTATTTGACCCACCAAAACTCCAAAAAAAAAAATTTGGAAAACACAAAGTTTGAAGATAATTACCATATCTATAACCTCATAAAATCTTAAGGTCTGATAACCTCATTTTATTGCTCAAACAATTGCTTTTTCAAACTGCAAATTCTGATCCACATCCTGTCATAATTCAGATTTAAAATACCAAACCCTGCCTAGAGAATCTCATATCTTTCTCAAAAAGAATCCAAATGAAACCAAAACAATTTCAACATAAATATTAATGAATCTAGTTTCAAAATATGTAATCCATTTATTTTTCCCATTCATAAATCATTTTCTAAGAATAAATCATTGCCTGCAACTCTAATACAGATTGTTAAAAACCAGTTTTCACTCAAATGCCGATAACTTTCACAAATCTGCATAAAAATGACTCAAACCAAAAGAAAATGAAATATAATTCATGTATATTTCCAATTAATATTATTAGATATCCTTATTCTTCATAATTTTTCCGTACCAAATGTTTCAATCTGACTATATTCAGAGAATCTCAAATCTGCAAATACCCACTTTCACAAAAATGATCATAACTTATTCATTTCTTTATAAAAATGAACCAAACAAAAAGCATGAGAAAGAGGATTCATCATTATATCCATAAATTACTATATTATATGGTTTCTAGGCTGTACATGGCCGTACAATGCCTGGAACCAACACTAAAACTGAAAAAGTAATCAAGAATGAAGTCAGAAATTGATCTTTTCTACCCCACGGTGGGCGCCAAAATGTGTGTGCTTGAATGTGGACCTCTAAATCAGGCACAAATGCAACATATTCATTGTTCTCGTGATTGAATTATAAGAGAGTATATGAATTACTCAATCTAAAATTCATGGAGAGGTGACCTGTTGCCTCCTATGTAGGCGGGGTGTTTAACCGCTCTCAGATTGAAAGCCAACAACCATAAGACTGATTCTACAATGGAGGATTTAAAAGAAAAGAATATACAAGAAATAAAATTTCAATTAAACTAGCATGAATTCAATTAATCTAAAATGAGAATGCAAATTCTTTTTGCTATTTTCAAATAAGAATGCAACTAGATTAAGAACAAGTAAGCAAACTAATTAGATGAGAGAAAATGCAATATTATGCTAAATGAACTAACTAAAATAATGCACTCAAAAGCTTTGAATCTCAAGAAATGAAGTAGAATTTTTCTATAATCTATGTGCTCTCAAAAAGTTGGATCTTTTGAATGAGAAAAGAGGTTCATTAAATAGAAAAGCCCGGAGAGGAATGAAGAGTTTCTTGATTCAAAACGGTGGACTCTTCATTCCTAATTGAGACAAAAATACAAGAATTGCTTAATTAAAAGAATGGAATTTGCCACATGTGGGAGGTGACCTTTCGAGTAATTTGAATTGTTAAATTCAAATAAAGATGTGTCCATTCGAATAACTAAATAATATTAATTCCTTTTTGATGTGCAATTAACTAAAGGGGGTAGATTTAATTTAATTAGAAAGCACTTAGGACTTTAGAATTAAATTAATCTATCATAGAGATTATATAGCCAAATAAAGTCTAGGACTTTAGGAATTAATTTAGTATTTGATTATTGCAATTTAGGGTCTTTGCAACTGACATCAAGTCAAGTAAAGTCAAGTAGGAGAGAGAAAATTGCCTAGCAAAGTAGGACTTTGAAGATGCAGAAAATTGAAGAAATGCACCAAAATTGATTGAAATGATTAGGTGCCAATTTTGGGGTATTACAAATACAAGTTGTTCGGTTGACTTTACACATTCCAAGTAAGTGCAATTCCATTTACCCTTACTATAATTGTTCACTATTGTTGAAATGACGAATGTTATTGATGTTGAAAGTTATACAAAAATTAAAAAAAGAAACATATTTGATGTTGATATTGTTTTGACAAATGAGAACTTGTTTAGACTAGAAGCATTTCATTATATTGTCAAAGATTGCTTGTTTGATAGTATCAAAGTTTTTCTTCATTTCTGTTATACCTCGACTCAACTCCAAAATGGTTTTATTGACTATTTCATCTTGTTAGTATCTCAAAATGACATAGATGCCTTGCAAGGATTTCAATATGAATTACAACCAGCTATATTGCAAGAGTTGCATGACTTACAAGATGTAATAAACTATCTTCATAAAATGAGGTTGGCTGCTTCGCCTTCTCTACTAGAGGAACAACAAGGACTCTGGAGAGATACATTCTATATACAATGGTTGTTTAAATGGCTAAACATATCGATTACTCTATAGTCAACAACTAAGAAAAATAAATATTTACACTTCAACAAATCAAATACACAAACATATTCTATTTTATTTAATGACGAGTATCCTCTATGTGGTCACTATGAACCATTAATTTTCAAGAAAAGTAATATATGTTACACCAATATAGTGTGAAAATACCTTTCAAAACTCTATAAAATATTACAAGCATCTTGGCCAGATATTGAACAACAAATAATGATTCATGGTCTACAAAATAAGAACTTCCAATAATAGATTGTGGTGAAAGTATGTTTAATGCAATATGTAAATTAGTCTACAAAATAAAGAACTTCCAACAATAGATTGTGATGAAAGTATGTTTAATGCAATATGTAAATTATTGGGTGGAGAATTTGACACTCAATCTTTAAGATTATACATTGCACAATCATTTTTCAATGTAAGAAAACATAATGGTAAAATTACAAACAACAACATAGATAATTACTTAACACAAAAATTACTTCCAACAGTCTCATCAATTACTAATTAGAAAGATTATATTATGCAATTGGCAATGCCTTATGAAGAAGGAAAAATAGAAGGTGACACTTTTTGTCTACAATAGCTAGCAACAATTTTTAGTATGAAGATAGTTTTATGGTGCTCAGCTAGTGGACAAGTCAAACAAGTTTTTGGAATAGAAAATGACATCAAGAAATCATTCAACATTATATCATTTGAAATAGAAAACTCATGTATACACTATGAACCACTTCATCCAACACATGTTATGACACCATTTGTTAAAAAAATAAAATTACAGATAATTTCTTGTGAAACTAATCAATTAGTCTATAAAAATAATATAAAGAGAAACCAAAAAAAATCATTGCATGAATTAAAAAAATTGTTACAAAATAATGAAAAAAAAGAAATGACTAATAAATCTCAATTTTCAGAATCACTTGAAATGTAAACAAGAACACTTATCAACCATTGATATTGCTTTGACAAATGCAAATTTATTCAAGCTGCAATCATTCTCTTATATCGTAGGAGATTGCTTGTTTGATACTCTTGAAGTATTACTTCATTGAACCGTTATACTTCAAACAACTTGAGAAAAGGGCTTATAGATTACTTTTCTGCATGTGTGGAAAAACAAGATACTGATGCATTGTAAGAATTTGCATATGAATTACATCCGGATACCTTGGATAATTTGCATGGCATACGTGATGTTAGTACTTATTTAGATAAAGTGAGATTGTCAGCATCAACAACTATTCCATATACAAAAAGAGGCCTATGGGGTGATACATTTTGTATCAAATGGCTTTCCAAATGGTTAAACATATCAATTGTGTTGTGGTCAACTACTACAAAGAAAAAATATTTATATTTCAATTATAACAAATACAAACATACATATTTTATTCTATTTCATGGTGAAAACCCAATTTGTGGTCATTACGAACCTTTGATTTGTAAAAAAATTGTTGTACCATGTCAAGTCTCATCAAAATACTTGTAATATTTTTGTACATCATTACAAACCTATTGGGAAAATATCACACCTAACATAGAAAAAATGGTCTTCAAAGGAAGACCGTTGCAACAAAAAATTGTGGGGAAAGTCTCTTCCACAGTATATAGTACTTGATGAATGAAGAATTTGAAACTCAATATTTACGCCTATACATTGCACAATCTTTCTGCAATTCAGTAAAATAAAATTCATCAAACTTAAAGTATTATTTGGATCATTACTTACAAACACATATTACCCAATCAAATAAATCCAATACTAATTGGAAAGACTACATTATCAAATTGGCAATGCCATATTCTCATAGCAAAGTTGAAAGATAAGATTTTTGCTTACATTGGTTGCCAAAAATACTAAAAATCACAATCAATTTATGGTCACCAACAACTAAAAAAATTATACAAGTTTTTAAAACTGGAGAAAATATAGAAAACATATTCAACATAATATAATTTGAAACAAATACTACATGCATGTACATTACGAACCACTAGTACCAATAACAAAAACATAAGCAACAAAATTAAACCATCAAAAATCCATATCATATAATATGAAATCAATTAATAATGGACTTACAAAACAAACTCTAGAAATACCTCCATCAATAATTAGTGGCATCATTAATAAGACAACAGCTAAACCAATAAGTAAAATACAACTCCATCGCCTAAAACAAAAAATACGTACCCGAAAAAAAGAACAATCTCTCCCTAAAAATGCAAAAAATCAAACTAAGAATCTGACAACAACATATTTAGCAGCAATTAAAGATACACATCAACATGAATGCTACATCTGCAAACGATTGGACTTATATCATAAATTGAAAATGTTAAATGAAAAAGAACAACAGATGTACCTAAAATTCACAAATACTAAACATATAGACCACATCGTAAATGTATGCAATTATCATAAACTAATGATGCACAATGGTAAGTTACCATCCTTTGCCACTCTATCATTTATAAGATGAAATAAATATCTACCTTTCTTGACATCTTTATCTAAACTTGAAGACTAATATCACCGCGACTTGCTTTTGCACAGATAAGACAATGGGGACACAAACAATCACAATTTGGATTAAATAGACCAAATATTAATGTTCCCACAAATATAACCATAATGCAAAGATTGCTACCCTGACCATTAAATGAGACAACCACAATTGTTTTTGCACTAAAATGAAAACTAGAATACAAGACATCATATAATCAAGTTAGAATTGTTTGACCTAAACTAATAATGAAATCATTAAAACTCTTATCCGAAAGATAATTGTACAAAGAAGAAAACATTATAATAGACAAAACTTGGCAAATAAAATTAGAACAAGACAACACTATTTTTGAAATAGAAGATATATATACTGACACTCACTCAAATATTGAAGATATAGAATCTAGCAATGAAATAGAAATCGAAACTGATACACTTGTACATGGATTTACAGAATCTCGATCTATTTATGACATGAATGATAAAATTATTAAAATAGCACATGTTGAAGGAAATCATCCACTTGGTATTTTCAATGATAGATATGCAGAGGAAATCAACTTTCCTACTCTATTCTTCAGTGATCCACAAGACGAAGACATAACAAAGAAATATACATACCAAAAAATTGCAAAATGGGAGGTTCTACACTCTAGTGGTGTCTTTGCATCACACACCACTAATATTTTTTTCAAAGCAATAAAGATTATCATTGACAAAATTATGTGAAGTATATCAATACAAATTAGTAAGGGTCGACAAAAAGGACGCACTCTTCTTGCAAAATATGTTAAAAATAAGCCAAACTTAGACAAAATTCTAAAATCAAACATTGGATAGATGGATTTCAAACATATCTGTATATCTCCAGATTATCTACATCAAAAAAAAAAACATTTTCGCAATGATAAGACAACTTGGACCTCCAACCTTCTTTTTGACATTTTCAAGTGCGGAGCACATGTGGAAACCATTAACATTGACAATCACTAAATTATACCAAATCACCCAACAAATGGACCAACTCAACAACAAACAGAACATGACATTGACTACCTTATTCAAAAAAGCCCTGTCATTTGTAGCCGATATTATAGACATAAAATAACTTGTCTAAAAAAACTACTAACTACAGATGATATGATTATATGTCATGTAAAAGATTTATTTTTCATTACTGAATTCCAAAATAGGGGAAATTAACATGATCATGAATTGATATGGATTGCTGACACTCAAATATATGGTATATCAAAAAAATTACAAACTAAACAATTTGTAGACAACTATATCACATGTGACACAAAAATACTAAATCCATAACTTACTAAACTACATTGACACTATCATACAAGAAGTTACAAAAAAACAAAAGGACACATTGTCAATATAATTTCCCTCTCCCACCAATGTGAACCATAGTAATACTTGAACCAATAGAATCAACTAACGAGAAAACCATAAACAATACAAAAAAAATATTTAAAAATATACAAGCTCAAGAGTATGATGAAACAATTACTTTTAAAAATTTCCTAGCTCAAATTAACATATTTGAAAATGACTCCATAAAAGCAATACAATCAACACTGATAAAAACAACAATATTCCTATAAAGACATCCAAAAAATATTTGGAATAATAGTTTTGCAAAGAAAATGCCCCCATTATGGGAAGCCAACATTGATGCACAGTTTGTGCTTAATGCATATGCAACTGCAATGTATTGTAAGACCATTTAGAAAAATAAGGAAAGACCATGAAACAACAAAAATTGATGCCATACAAATGATTCATCATCTAGGAAATACTTTTCTTAACCTTCAGCAAATGTCTACCCAATTTGCAGTGCACATAATCTTATCACTAATCTTAAATTCAAGCTATCGACCATGTATATTTATAAACACATCTCCGCAACAAGACCATACTTTTATTCTAAAATCAAAATCTCTACTAAGCATTGAAGTTGATGAATCAAGTGAAATAATGTGTAAATCACTTATAAAACACTACATAACTGGTGCATGGCACCTTGAGCTTAAAGAAATATCATGAGTTAATGTAATTTGTGAAACCCAATGGTATAAGTGTGTAAGGGTCCAAAATAATGATTTATTTAAATATATATAATTCAACATTGCAAAATTGTAAATTTTTGCAATGTTCTATCTCATGTACCAAAATGTAACCGATACATTGGAAAGGGTAGGTGAATGGTCAATCTTGATAACCGTCAAGAATTATCTATTTAAGTATTGCATGTGTGCAAAATGGATATGGTCTAGAGGGTAGAAAAAATGAGAAATTCAAAATTGGCTCTCTGGCTTTCGACAGCCAAGACCAACTGTAATTCATACATTTTTGGAGTGCATGAATCAATAAAGTTTTCAATTTGGTCTGTGTTTCATTTTGGTGTTGAGTAAATTCTGATTAAACTGGGTTTTAAATCTTATTGTTAGTGAGGTAAATGAGAACTGATTCCAAGATCGGTTAATGATATTAAGTTTATGATTTTATTTTACATGTACATTCTTGTTTTAAATCAGTTATGTAGTAGATTTAAAAAGGGGATTTAGTGATTATTGTATTTGCATGTTATCAGTCTTGTTTGCCTTTTAAAGAAGTTGATCTATTTGAACTTTAGCATTTATTATATGGATTATAGATATGTAATGGATATGGAAGATTGAAATTTTCTTCTTATCGGTGAAATGTGAGGATGATTATGAGAAAGAATCTGTGATTTTACAATGTTGCCTCTATTTTGCCATTTTGATGACAGTAAAAATGATTTGCTCTACAGATTTGCCAAAAAATCAGTCATAGTATGGGGCTCATAATTTTTCAATGTACCATTGGATTTTTACAAGTTTTGGATATGTTTTTCAAAAACTAATTCTCCAGACTTCCACCCAAGAGATTTTGAAAACATGATCAGAAACAAAAGTTATAGAAGTCTGTGTGCGGGTCTATGTGGAAGTGGAAAATTTTGATTTCTTTGTTAATCAAGATTTCGTGTTTGGAAATAGTAAATTTTGAGTTTAGAATATTTGGAGGAGAATATTCCAAGAATGTGATTATATTGAGACTAATATGAGTTTTCTTGATAAAACTTGTGCTGGAGTATAAGTTTTTCATTTTTCTATCTACATTGTGACAGTGAGCTAGGAATGAATATCCAATTTTGATTTTTGCTTCAGTCTCTCCACATCAAATTGGTATTAGAGCTAGAAGCTCCGAGAGTGTGAGGATTCCACACCAGGACCTTGCCTATGTTTGGATTATTTTATTCTTGTTGATGAGTTTTGATTGCAGGGTGCATGTCCACTAGCTACAAATGGGAAGACATGGAGGTCTATCAAGAGGGCCATAGGAGATGGTCCAGGGCCTAAGAAGGAGATCCAGTATGTCACTAAAATTCTTGGGGAGAGAGGCAAGAGAGAAATCCCAGGTGAGGGGCAGCATTGTTGGTGTTTGTGATGCAACATTGGGAAAGTGGATTTGAGATTTGTGCAGCACTTGAAGGAAATCAACACAAACTCCATTGATAGGAGTCACAAGAAAGTTGGATGAAAGTTTGAGAGCAGAAAAGCCATCAGAGATGAAGATGAAAATGAACAGGTAGAGATAAAGACAAGAGTGCAACATGGTAATTTGTTTTCATGCAGGTTATTCCACCCTCATTTCTATGGGACATGGAAATCTTTCAAGCACGGGAGTATGGTGCAGGGCACCTTGAGCTTAAAGAAATATCATGAGTTAATGTAATTTGTGAAACCCAGTGGTATAAGTGTGTACAAGTCCAAAATAATAATTTATTTAAATATGTATAATTCAACATTGCAAAATTGTAAATTTTTGCAATGTTGTATCTCATGTACCAAAATGTAACCGATACATTGGAAAGGGTAGGTGAATGGTCAATCTTGATAACCATCAAGAATTATCTATTTAAGTATTGCATGTGTGCAAAATGGATATGGTCCAGAGGGTAGAAATAATGAGAAATTCAGAATTGCCCCTTTGGCTATCGATAGCCAAGACCAACTGTAATTCATATATTTTTGGAGTGCATGATTCAATAAAGTTTTCAGTTTGGTATGTGTTTCATTTTGGTGTTGAGTAAATTTTGATTTAACTGGGTTTTAAATCTGATTGTTATTGAGGGAAATGAGAACCGATTCTAAGATCAGTTAATGATATTAAGTTTCTAATTTTGTTTTTCATGTACATTCTTGTTTTGAATCAGTTATGCAGTAGATTTAAAAAGGGGATTTAGTGATTATTTTATCTGCATGTTATCGGTCTTGTTTGCCTTTTAAAGAAGTTGATATATTTGATCTTTAGCTTTTAGTATATGGATTACAGATATGTAATGGAGATGGAAGACTGAAATTTTCTTTTTATCAATGAAATGTGAGGATGATTATGAGAAAGAATATGTGATTTTACAATGTTGCCTCTATTCTGCCATTTTGATGACAATAAAAATGATTTGGTCTGCAGATTTGCAGAAAAATTAGTCATATTACGGGGCTCATAACTTTTCAGTGCACCGTTGGATTTTTACAAGTTTTGGATATGTTTTTCAAAAACTAATTCTCCATACTTCCACCAAAGAGATTTTGAAAATATGAACGGGATCAAAAGTTATAGAAGTCCGTGTGTAGGTCTATGTGGAAGTGGAAAATTCTGATTTCTTTGTTAATCAAGATTTCATGTTGGTGAATAGAAAATTTTGAGTTTAGAATATTTGGAGGAGGATGTTCCAAGAATGTGATTATATTGAGACTAATATGATTTTTCTTGATAAAATTTGTGCTGGAGTATAAGTTTTTCTCTTTTCTTTCTACATTAGTGACAGTGAGCTGGGAATGAATATCCAGTTTTGAGTTTTGCTTCAGTCTCTCTGAATCAATAACTCGACCAAAAGAATTGAAATACATTTGCCTAGCCCAATTTGCATCACAATATAGAATTACTAAACAAAAAATAGTGAAGTAAAACAAATTTACTATAATTAGATTTGTTAAATATAATAAGCACCTCCATTACGAAAAGTATTATAGAGAGAAATTATTATTGTATGTTCCTTTTCAAAATGATGAAAATACAATATCAAACGGGTTCAAAACATTTCAAGAAGCACATCATCACTATGAAAACAAAATTAAAGAAAATGAAAATAATTATACATACAACTTCAATTCAATATGGGAAGATATAGATAATGCAATTGAACAGGTTCAAGCAGATGATCTTGCAAATGAAAACCATTCCAAAAAACAAACAAAAAATCATACTAATATAGAAACATATGATCTCACTTCAAACTTATCATACTTACAACAAAAACATCATATGAATAGATTTGATATGGGCTTTCAAATTGTAAAAAACCCAAACCTTATTGACAATAATAAATATTATAAATTAAGACAAAACCTAAATCAAGAACAACAAGCTATTCTAAAAGACATTGCAATTAAAAAACAAAATGACAAATACAAACCATTGTACCTTTTTCTCACAGGTGGTGTGGGAATTGACAAAACTTTCACAGCAAAAGGAATTTTTCAAATGCTACTACGAGTTTACAACTCCACTCCATTTTTGGATCCACTAAAACAAAAAGTTCTTATTATGGCTTACACAGGAAAAGAAACATTCAATGTAGGAGGAACAATAATCCACTCTGCATTGCTAATGCTCTTTAAAAAATCTACCTTTATTCTGCTTAGCAATGAAACAATAGACTCTTTGTAAAAATATTATGAAGAATTACAAGTATTGCTTATAGATGAAGCATCCTTAATAGGTAGTCATTTTTTATATTCAATTGACAAAATAATGAGAGAGATAAAACATAGCCCAACAAAAAAATTTGGTGGCATTGATATGATATTTAGTGAAGACTTTTACCAAGCTCAACCAATACAAGACAATTACATTTTTGAATCTCCTATAGTCAACAAAGAAAAAATACTATACACTTTTTGGATAGATATGATAACAAGCTATGAATTAAAAACAACAATGCGATAAAAAAATCAAAAGTTCATTTCAATTTCAAACAAAATACAAACTAATTCACAAAGTGATAGTGATATAGAATACATCAATAATACTTTCTATCACAGCCCGCCTAATGATCCAAGATTTCCATATCTTTTCTACATAAACAAATTTGTACAACAACACAATAACAAAATATTATCAATTGTAAATAGTGAACCAATCATTATAAATGCAATCAATGAGGAAGAAGATAATTATGGCAACATAACAATGCATACAAAAAAATGTCTACCACAAAAAAATAACACTTAAAATCAACATGATTTTCAAATTATATGCAGGAAACTATGACATAAATGGTGGACTCGTAAATGGAGCTGATGGAATTTTCAAAGCATATACAACTACAAACAAAATTGAATTAATCTAGATTCAGTTCAATGACACAAATATTGGGCTAATTCAATCAAAAAAATTAGGACATTTTTTCATTGAGAACATTTCAAAACAATCGGTACCAATACTACGAATTGCAAAGCCTCTATCCATAAAAAAAATACAACAAAGATAACAATTCAAAAATGATTCCCCATACAACTAGCATGTGCACAAACAATTCACAAATCACAAGGACTTGTACATTAGACAAACTTGTATTTGATCCTTTTCAGGTCAATAGTCATGGCCTCATATACACTGCATTGTCATGTGTTCGAGATATACAATCCCTATATTTACTTACTCCACTAACACAATTTTTTTCAAAATACACACTAAAATTACTAACGAAATGCATGACTACACATAGAAGAAAAATGGGACTTCACATTCCCAAAACATACAAATGTCACAAATTTAACTACTATTATCTCACTAAATACAAGAACATTAAACTTGCATATCGATGACATTACCAACAACTGTGATCTATTAGATGCCGATATAATATGCCTACAATAGACACAAAATTCACAATTCTCTTTTTCGTAAGAACGCAACAATTTCAATCAATTACAATGTACCATTCTCATGGACTTTTGAATTCAACTAAAAAACATATACAAATCACACATTCACAACAATACTATTCAAATAGAATTAAAATTCTACAAATAGAACCACTAATATTTAGCATTCCTATTTCATTATTCAACTTGTACTCGCCACCAAATACAAAGTCTCATCAATTATAAGCATTCTACAAAATGCCATGAAAAATACCAAACCAAATTCAAATAATATAATTCTAGGTGACTTCAATATCAACATGTACGAGAATAATAAGAAAACAAATAAATTACAAGCATTTTTTGATATAATTAATATTACATTTTTTGCTAGACAAAAATAGTTTCTTACAAGAATCACTAATTGACCATGCATGGTCAAACATTAACAAAACATATTACAAAATCTACAAAATAGATGCATATTGGAGTGATAATAATTGTATATGTTTAATTATCAACTTATATAAAAATACACACAAGGTAAGCACCTTTACTTTGCCTTTACACTTACTACATGTATAATTATTATTTTTTCCCTTTTTCCAAATCTTTACAAACTACTACTTACTCTTACTATGTTGCAGGAATAAAGGATAACAAAAGGATCAAAGACACTAAAAAAAATCGCGGGACAACAAGATTTAAGTATTTTTTAATTCATTCAATTTTCATAAGCAAACTTTTGTTAATAGACATTTCATCAGTATCATAAGAAATGCTACTTCTATTGCATTCTTCATTGTGCTAAACAAAAAACTATTATGCATCTAACGTTGCAAGAGTGATGATATATTGCATAAGATCATAATAAGTTATTTTTCTTGTTTTCAAAAAATCATAATATTAAATTGTACAATTATACTAAATATATAGTAGTTGTGACTAAAACATTGCATTTCCTTTACAGACCTAAAAAAGAAAACATAAATATTATTTCAATTGACGAACTCAATTCACACAAAAGTGAAGAAATCTTCAAAGGTGATGTAATTGTTACCAACAAGACTCATCTCGACAAGGCCATTTAAATGCAATAGAAGTCTTCCGGGAAGACCTCACTGACAACAAAAGAGAAATGACACCCACACTTAATCTTACAAAATATTTCATTCAAATGTTTGAACATAAAATCTTCCTTGGAGCAAGCATTCATGTCAGAAACTTTGAAATCTCCCCTAAAACTAGTTATGACCATGGAGACTGTGATTGCATTTTGCTCTTGACTCAAACAAGTACAATTGAAAATATATCTCAAGACTATCAACAAAATTTGTTCATTCCAAATTCAGCTTCTTGAAAGCACAGAGGAGTACACAGTTAGAAAGTTGGGTGCCAATTCTGTAGCTACAAAGAGAAAATCATACATGAATACAGTGGATATAAAAGACAGAGACAAATAATTCGACCATGCATAGGTAAAATGCTCTAACCATCCACCTGTAATACAATACAAATTCTCTTTTGCTAATCACTAACAATGCATAATAAATATATTGTTTTTCTAGGTAGCTTTTCATCCAAATATGTTGTAGAAATATCTACACATTGAATACCTTGTCCAAAGAAAATACTACCCACTTCTTTTCAAAAACATATTCAGAAGAAGTAATACAAAGGAACAAATATTTTACACTAGCCAATCTACATATATTGGAGAGCTTATGCACAAAGAAACAAAGAAAGTCTTCTCAACTTTTTGAACACAACATATGAAGTGTGGTTCTTAAAATTCATTCCAAGATCTTCCTAACTATGCATATCATAAAAATAGAGTCGCAATTCACTAATTAACCGTGACTACCTTATAAATTTTCCTCAAATTTTGTCATGTTTAACCAAAAAATTAACTACCTTCTTAAACTTCTCACACATGTGCATGGAGTACTCCGAGTTGCAAATGCTTTCTCTATACCATTTCAACCAACTTTCTCTAAATGCAACTACAACAACATAAACTTTGCCATAGTAAAAAACAATATGGCTCATTGCATCAAGTGCAATGAAGAAAAAAAGTACACCTACACATATTGCTTACATTGCATTCTTACCACCGAAAGAAAAACCAACTAGAATGTACTCTACATAAGGAAATATTTGCTACTATATTTCCATAGCTGTAAGAATGGTATAGGAGCACCTAGGGGTTAGCCAATTTGGCCCAAAATTTTGATTTGTAGAATTTTGATTTGTAGAAGATGTACATAGGGTGTTTAAAATTTGGACTATCAGTATAGTATAGACCAATATCCTGATCAACATAGCACATACCGATCATAGTATTGGGTCAGCGAACATGAGTGAAAAAGTGAATTTGGAGTTAGCATGATGGACAATGGTTAGATCAGGTAGAGTTAGACTGACGTGGTTATTTTCATGAGGTGAGGTGCATATCGTGTTAGAACGATCACTGATGGGAATTTTGGGGTAAGATATGCCAACAAGGACATTGGGTGGAGTCTCGCCGACTAACCATCAGAGAAATTAAGTTTTTCAATGCTGGGAGATTGGAGTTTGACCGATAGCCAATGGTGGTATCAGGTTAAGGCATGTTGATTTTTCTTATCGGTATGACTTACACTTACGAAGGAGTGACAAAGGGGTGGACTGATGATCGATAGTTCCATCGAAGTGAGTCATGTCGATGGATGACTGATTAGTGGGAAGCCAGAATTCTGTGAAACCAATCCATGATGAAGCATCAGTCAAATCTAGGCTGATGGATTATCAAATAAAAGAGGAATCAAGAATTGATTAGATCGATCCCTAAACACATCATCAGGAAAAGATACACCGATGAGGCAGTTTTGAAACCTGTACACAGAATGGAAGTTTTGTTGTTTTTGTTTGTTCTATCCATTTTGTAATGAATTCAAGGCTGATATAAGACCTCTAAATTTGTTGTTGTATGGTTGGTGGAGTTAGATAGTGGAATATATGTAGTATTTTTGTTTTACTATGTGTAATTACTAGTTGGAAGTAATCAAAATTCTTCTAGCTAGTTCTTGTGTGTTTACTTTCTATTTGAAGTTTTATTTTTGTTCATGTAATTCTAGTCTTGTACTTGGCTGGATTCTGAGGAAGAAAAAAGTTGTGAATAATAGCTTCCATTTGATCTCTTCTATTTAGTATTGTCCATAGAACAAATGGAGCCTCTGTGCATTCTTTTTCTTTTTGTTAGTTTTCTGGTAGGAATGTAGGAAAATGCAATTCTATTACCCTAGGCGAGCTTGACTATAGTCCGGCTAGGGAAGAGTAGTAAAAACAAGTTGCAAGAGATCTTGATGATAGAGTCAAGAGAGATGACTTCCAAACCAGTCAAGGAGAGTTATTCAATGAGTAAACAGAATGGAGAAAAGCCCTCAACTCCTACAAGATAATTGGAATAGGAACAAATAGTTGATAGATGAACTTACGGTTGTGAGTTCATGGGAGAAGAGAGCACTTGAATTGGTAGGGAAATTCTAGGTGTAGGAGGATAGAAAAGTGAACCTCCTATGGTAGTAGGGTTCTAAGAATGAGGAAGCCCTAAGAAGTCTAAGAACAGACTTAGTGGAGAACTAGGATAGTTCTTGGAGGAGTCTCCCTATCAAATTGGTATCAAAGCCCCAAAAGATTTAGGATTGCAGAAGTGCATGTCATAGTGTGAATCTAGTGGATCCTCTAAGATGGTGACCAATACATAATTTTCCAAGAAGGACAAAGACCGGGAAGAAGATAATAGACAGTTGAGAGAAAGATTGGACCAACTAGCCAAGAAGTTGGAAGTAGTAGAAGATAGAATATAAGAGATGAATGAAAGGATATATGAGAAGGAAGGGAAGGATAAGGCAGTGGAAGTTGAGGATGAAGAGCCTTAACTTGATCCAGTGGTGGAACAAGAACCTTTCCTAAAATATTTGAAGGCCCTAAGTGGAAAAGCATTAGAGGGTATACCACTTTTTAGTGGAAAAATGGAACCATAATAAATCATTGAATGGATAGAAGGCATGGAAAGCCACTTTGAGTGTGATGAGATAAGTGAAGCTCAGAAGGTGAGAGTAGCTAAGTCAAGGCTTAGAGTCTCTACTCTTACATGGTGGAAATTTGTTCAAATAGAGAGGGGAAAAGAAGGGAAAAAACCCATAGCTACATGGAGAGGAATGGTAGACAAGGTTAGGGAAACCTATATGCCAGAGGATTATGAAATCTAGTTACACAAAAGATGACAGATCTTAAGGCAAAAGGAGTCTGATGTTAACACTAACACTGAGGAATTCCAAAAGTTCTGCCTAAGGTCCAAGGTCATGGAAGATGAAAGCATTAAGGTTGCTAGATATCTTAATGGCTTGAAGTGGTCCATTCAAGAGGAGATGAGTCTCCTAAGTCCTAAAAACATTCACTAGTGCTATCGATTGGCACTAAAGATAGAGGAAAAGAGTAGAAGGAAGCAAGATTCTAGCTCAAGGAATAGAGGAAGAGGTAGAGACCAAAGAGGTCATAGAGGTGGTCATAAAGGAAGAGGAATTTATTAGAGGGGTCAAGGGGAGTCTAAACTTGTTGAGAAATGTGGTGAGACAATTTCTAGAGGAAGTTATGGCAGAGTAGAGGAATTCATGGAGGTTTTAGTAGAGGAAGAGGTGCAGGAAGGAGTAGTTCATATTTTTCCAGCATGAAGTGCTATAACTATGGACAAATGGGACACCTTTCTTATAGATGTCCAGAGAAGGCCTCCTCTTCAAATTCCAAGAAAAAAGTGGCTTATGCATAAGAAGACACATCAAGTGTAAAGTCACCAGAGGTGAGTCATATAGAATTAGACATGGGAAAGAACCTTATGTTTAGAAGGGTCTTGATAAGACAACCAGTGAAAGAAGAACCTAAACAAAGAAGAGCCTTATTCAGAATTAGGTGTAAGATACTTGGCAAGGTATGCAAGGTGATTGTGGACTCTGGTTCCACAGATAATATCATTGTAGAAGAAGTAGTTAAGAAACCCAATTCGGAAAAGATACCCCACAAAAATCCCTACAAGGTGACATGGTTGAACAAAGGGCAAAGTGTCCTAGTGAATGAGTAGACATGAGTTGAATTTTTCATTGGATGATATAGGGACAAGTTGTTATGTGATATGTTTCCTATGGATGCCTTCCATATTCTATTGGGTAGACCATCGCAATATGACAGAGAAGCCATATATGATGGAAAGGGGAACATTGTTTCATTTAAGAAGGATGTCAAGACCTTCAAAATATAGTCCTTTCTGGATGAAGAGGAAGTTCACACAAAGAATCCTAGTGTGTTACTTAGTAGTGGTAAAGAATTCATGAATACACTCCAAGAAGAAGGTAGTGAAGGGTATGCCAAAGTTGTGAAACCCAAGGAAGTGGAGAAGCCTAAATAAATACCCATACTAGTGGAGGTTAAATATTTTCTTTAAAGATTCAAAGATATAGTTAGTGATGGTACACCTACAACTTTGCCTCCTAAAAGAGCCATAAGTCATGAGATTGACTTCATACCTAGTACTTCATTGCCAAAAAAAGTATCTTACAAGCTCACACTAGAGAAGAACCAAGAAGTGGCAAGGAAACTACAAGAGTTGCTTGACCAAGGACTGGTAAGAATGAGTATTAGTCCATGTGCAGTACCTGTGGTCCTAGCATAAAAAAGGAGGTAAATGGAGGCTTTACACTGATTCTAGATAAATTAATAGAATCACTATTAGATATAGATTTCCTATACCTGGGATAGAGGATCTAATGGATTGCCTTGGAGGAGCACTATACTTTACAAAATTGGACCTCAAAAGTGGATACCATCAAATTCAAATTAAGGATGGAGATGAGTGGAAAATAACCTTCAAAACTACTGAGGGGTTGTATGAGTGGCTTGTTACTCCATTTGGGCTTACTAATGCCCCTAGCACATTCATGAGATTGATGAATGAAGTGCTAAAGGATAACATAGGTAAATTTGTGGTGGTATATCTAGATGATATACTCATTTCTAGCAAGACAAAGGTTGAACACTTAGCACATTTGGAGATAATCCTAAGGAAGCTACATGAAGAACACTTGGCAATCAATTTAGAGAAGTGTGAGCTCTCCAAGAAAGATCTGGTTTATCTAGGATTTGTGGTGTCACAAGGTACATTGAAGATGGACCCAAGAAAGGTTGAAGTCATACTAAACTAGCCTACACCAACCACATGGACAAAGGTAAGAAGCTTCTATGGATTGGCCCAATTTTATAGAAGGTTTATTAGGAACTTTAGTGGGATTTGTGCACCAGTGTTGGATAATATTAAAGGTGGATTGAGGACCAAGTTTAGGTGGACTCATGAGGTAGGCCAAGTATTTTAAAAGTTGAGGAAGAAAATAGCCACCCAACCTATTCTCCTATTACCAAGTTTTGACAAGTTGTTTACTTTGGACTGTGATGCAAGTGGAGTAGTAGTAGGTGGAGTGTTGAGTCAAGAAGATAGGCCTATAGCTTTCTTTAGTGAGAAGCTTAATGAAGCTAAGAAGAAATACTCATCTTATGATTTAGAATTATATGCCTTGGTGATATCACTTAAGAATTGGGACATTATCTCCTACCTAAGGAATTTATTATTTTCACAGACAACCAAGCTTTGAGTTATATCAATACACAAGACAAGTTGAGAAATAGGAATTTGAAGTGGATGAGATATCTTCAAGCCTTCACATTCACTATAAAGCATAAGAAAGAGAAAATGAATAAGGGGGTAGATGCTTTAAGTAGGAGATTGTTAACAGTCTAAGAAGTTTAGCTCCAAAGCATTGACATAGAAAGTTTTAAAGACCTCTACAAGGATGATGAAGATTTCTTCAAAGCATATAAGGTATGTTCTGATTTTCAGAATCATGTCCACAGTACATTTATAGAATATACATTGCAAAGTGGTCTTTTGTTTAAGGGGAACCAACTATGTGTACCCAAGGGGTCAATGAGGGAAAATCTCATTCAAGATAAGCACAATGGCAGTCTTAGTGGGCATTTTGGCCTCAATAAGACATTGGAACTTGTACAAATGTTCTATTATTTGACTAAGCAACCTAGAGATGTGAGAAGGTATGTGGAGAAATGTGTTATATGTCAGAAGGCTAAAGGAGGAGCTAGTAATGCAAATCTATACCAGCCTTTATGCATTCCCAATGGACCAACTTCATAGTGGGACTTCCCAACACCAAAATAGGGTTGGATAACATATATGTGGTAGTGGAAAAATTTAGTAAGATGAGTCATTTCATTCCTTGTAAGACTACTCATGATGCTAGTCATATAGCTCAACTCTTCTTCAAGGAGGTTTTGAGGATACATGGACTTCGCCTAAGCATTATGTCAGACAAGGATGCAAAGTTCATGAGATACTTTTGGAAGACATTGTGGAGTAGACTAAGCACAAATTTGTCTTTTGGATTAGCTTACCATCTGTAAACTGATGGTCAAATTGAGGTAATCAATAGGGTTTTGGGTAACTTTCTTAGATGCCTAACCAAGGAATATGGCCAAACATGGGATCTAGTCCTCCAACATGTAGAATATTCTTATAATGACAGTGTTTAGGACAACTAGCAAAAGTCCTTTTGAAATAGTATATGGATTTCACCCTAGAGGAGTGTGTGAACTTAGAGATTTAGGAAATATGGAGTATAGGAGTGGTCATGCAGAAGACTTCACTCAAACCATGAAGGAGATCCATGAGCATGTCAAGAAAACTCTAACAAAAGCTACCCAAAAATTGATAGCCAATGTGGATGAGAGGAGAAGAGATGTTTAATTTGAAGTAGGGGAATATGTTATGGTTCATTTGAATAAATCCAGGTTGCAAAAAGGGGCACCTACAAAGTTGTAAATGAAAAGAGTGGAACCATACAAAGTTCTAGCCAAATATGGGGATAATGCCTATAAGGTCGAGCTTTCTTTAGATCTAGCAATCTCACCTATGTTTAACATAGTATACCTAGTTAAATACAAAGGACCATTATCAGAAATAGATCAGAACAGTCAGGAGATCATATCAGATGTTGGCACAGTTGCATTACCCCCTATACAGCTAAGCTCCAAATAGAGAAAATCTTAGACTCAAGAGTCAAAAGGAAGAGTAGGCATAAAACATACATGGCGCACCTTGTTCAGTGGCATAATTGTCTAGAATCTAAGGCTACATGGGTGGAGGATAGAAATTTCCCCAAGTTCAGTATTGATCTCTCCTTGTTGTCCCCTGTTGTACCCTAACTTGTTTTCTACAGAGGGGGGATTATGGTGCAGGAGGACCTAGGGGTTAGCCAATTTGCCCCAAAATTTTGATTTACAAAATATGTACATAGGGTGTTTAAAATTTGGACTATTGGTATAGCATAGACCAATATCCTGATCAACACAACACATACCGATCATAGTATCAAGTCAGCCAACATGAACAACAAAGTGCATTTGGAGTTAGCAGGATGGACGATGGGAAGATCGGGTGGAGTCAGACCGACGTGGTTATCAACGAGCGGTGAGGTGCATATAGGGTTAGAATGATCATCGATGGGAATGTTGGGGTAAGATATTATGACGAGGACATCGGGTGGAGTCTCGTCGACCAAACCATCAGAGCAATTGAGTTTTTCAGTGTTGGGAGATTGGAGTTGACTGATAGCCCATCGTGGTATCGAGTTAAGGCATGCCAATGTTTATTATCGGTATGACTTACACTTATGAAGGAGTGACAAATGGGTAGACCGATGACTAACAATTCTGTCAAAGTGAGTCATGTCAATGGATGATCAATTAGTGGGGAAGCCATAATTCTATCAAATCAATCCGTGATGAAGCATCGGTACAATCTAGTCTGATGGATGACCAAATAGCAGAGCAACCGAGAATCAATTAGACCGGTCCCCGATCACATCATCAGGAAAGCCTACATTGATGAGGTAGTTTTGAAACCTGTATGCAGAATGGAAGTTCTATTGGTTTTGTATGTTGTGTCCATTTTGTAATGAATTTGAGGCTGATATAAGACCTTTGAATTTGTAGTTGTAGGGTTGGTGGAGTTAGATAGTGGAATAGATGTGGTGTTGTTATTTTACTATGTGTAATTACCAGTTGGAAGTAATCAAAATTCTTTTTGCTAGTTATTGAATGTTTACTTTTTGTTTGCAGTTTTGTTTTTGTTTATGTAAATCCAGTCTTGTACTTGGTTGGATTCTGAGGAACAACCAAACTGTGAATAATGACTTCCATTTGATCTCTTCTATTCATTATTATACATAGAACAAATGGAGCCTCTGTATATTCTTTTTCTTTTTGTTATTTTTCTCGTAGGAATGTAGCAAAATCCAATTCTCTTACCCTAGGCGAGCTTGGCTATACTAGGGAAGAGTAGTAAAAACAACTTATAGGATATCTTGATGATAGAGTCAAGAGAGATGACTTCCAAACCATTCAAGGAGACCTATTCAATGAGTGAATGGAATGGAGAAGAGCCATCAACTTCTGCAAGATAATTGGAAGAGGGACTAGTAGTTGATAGATGAACTTACAGTTGTGAGTTCATGGGAGAAGAGAGCACTTAAATTGGTAGGGAAATTCTAGGTGTAGGAGGATAGCAAAGTGAACCTCCTTTGGTAGTAGGGTTCTAAGAGTGAGGAAGCCCTAAGAAGTCTAAAAATAGACTTAGTGAAGAACTAGGATACTTCTTGGAGGAGTCTCCCTATTAAAGAAACTACCTATGGACAATATATATGGTACAAGACAAAAATAATATTTGTAGTGCATAGGTTACAAAAAGAGGCAAAATACACACTCAATCAAGACAACATCATCATTAAGTTTGAAGATAATAGTATGTCTTGTATTGAATCGTCAAGCCAGGTATGGAAGCTATGTCGCACACGTACTAGAACATTGCAAAAGTCAATCGCTTCTCTCGTATATCAACAATTTGTAAATCATTCTTTTGCCACACAATACTAATAATATTCCATTAAATTTGTAGATGGTTCAGATCTAATTCAAACTCCACCAAACAATACCTTGCAGAGAGGATGCAGTAAACCATTATACATATCACAAAGTTACAACTTTTTGGTTTCAAACTTGCTTTACTACTTAGTCATAGTTTAAGACAGCTACATTACTCATTTGAGGTTTGTTGTAAATAATGTAAATTTCTCAAAAATGTAGTCATTTTCTTTTTAAAAAACACTCCTACATTTGTCATTATCAAATACTTTGTAAATTACTTGTTACTTTCCTTTTCAAATACTTTACAATATACTATACCATGCTTTGCTTTACAAAGTTTTATTGTAAAAGCCATAAGATATAGTTTACTAAGAAAATCACACCATATCTATATAGGAGATTAATGTAATTGCTTTCATTGTATATTCGGGTGTTGCATTTGCCTAAATTTTTAATGTTAGTTTCCCCTCTTTACGAGCCTTAATAGTGCTAATTATTCATGTTCTACATTTTTGTTTTCAAGTGAAAAATCCCTTCTTTCTGCTACCATTCATCTTTGGTTGGACATTTTTCTCTATTAATATTTCTTCTAACTTTTATTGACTCTTGTTAAAACAAATGACCCTTCTTTTTAGAGTTCTTCAACATCATAGAAAATTAGTTTACTAGTTTCCAAAAGTTATATTGAACAAAGCTGAATGATTTCAATAAAAAAATAAATGGAAATCCTAAAATAGGACTGTACATAAAGGAAAAGAATAAGAAAAGTCTAGTTATTTATCCACTTGGGTATTAGACATTGAAAAGGAAGAGGCTTGTTAGTGGTTTAACATGAGGCCTCTTAGTATTATAATGAATACTATGGCTTTGTTCTTTCAGTCCCATGCCTTAATCTGAAATATCTTAAATTCTTAAGTCTGGATGGATTGAGGAGTTGGAACCATATATCCACAAATGCACCAAGTTAGAACCTGCAACTTTATGAGTCAATTCTGAATGTTTTTTTTTTTTTTAAAAAAACAAATGCATCTTATATGCCATTAGAAGGCATGATAGTTACAATCAGAGCATTATTAGTTTATTGAGAAAGTGAGCGAATTTTTTGATTTTGTGCTTGGATCTACTCCTTTGATGGATACTAAACAGATCTTGGGCACCTATTAGTAGCATTTCTACTATTTTTCTTGGATTTGTACGACATAGTGTTCAATTTTCATCAATTTTGGGGTCATTTTAAGGTGATTTTCACCAACTCAAGCCAAAAATTCAAACAGTGCCTAGTAAATCTCAATTGACGACCCTCAAATCCTGTTGGATCCCAAGCATGTTTCCTCTCAGTAATCTTATTTAGATTTTATTAGTTGGAATTTAGGTCAACTCAAAAAAAAGTAAATTACTTGATGAACGATAGTTTGCATAGTTACTCTCCCTATTGTCAAGTATTTCATTTTTTTAAGGTTTTCACAAATTTAATTCATGAGTTTTCATATATACAGAAAAATATGAATAAAAATATAAAATATATTTTTGCATATTATTACTATAAAAATATATATTTACTCTTTTCAAAGTCAAATTTTAATTTAATACATTATAATTGATTTTTGAAAACACTATATTTTTAAAATAATTTAATTTAATCTAACATCAAAGTGAAACTCTATTGTTTTCTTTTTACCCAAAGATTATCTAATTGTTACAGAATACATGATTAAACCCTCAAAATTACAAAACATACATTGATCTACTCAGATTTTCATGAGCTATTGTGGTCCTTTTTTTATTTTATTTTTTTCAATTTGACCTTTCTCGCAAACAAGACAAACTAAAGACAAATATTTAGAATTCATTACTTTAATACTTTCTAATTTGACAGATTGGTTGTCACTTATTCATTTCCTTAATAAATTTTCTAAGGATTCATTTTATTGTATGTTCCCAATTAAGCAATTTCTGTGCCTATTTTTTTAATTGCAATCTTCGCATACATTATGTATATTAAAAGTTTATTTATCTTATTAAAATTAATAAATATAATTGATAATTATTCATCTTATTAAAATTAGTACTTAAATTATTAATTTGGGGTATCTATCATACACAAAGGTGCAATTGCTAGTTGTAAAACAAGTAAAACAATGAGACCCACACAAAATAATAATAATAAAGCACTTGAATTTTTCAAATATTTTAACTTCTTCTTGAGATTTTCCATTTCTGACATATCTTGAACTTGAGTTACACGTTTCAAGAGAAGCTTACTTATGTTCTTGGGTTCGAGCAACTTCTCCATATCATTTTCATTTTCGGTATTGCATATAGAACACCACAATAGATATAAATTATTATCATATTTATAAAAAATAGATAATTTGATATAAATTTATTCTTATATTTAAATTCTACTTAATCTTTTATAACTATAATGAAATAACCAAAATGATTCATAATGTAACAAAAGGACTATTTTCACAAAACATGAAACAATTAAAACAAGAAGTTTTGCATTTGAACTGTTCTTGAACATCATTTTCGATATTGCCTATAAAACACTATAAAAATAGAAATTATTATTAATTTTTAAAAATAGATAATTAAATATATATTTTTTTTAAAAAATTATTAATATAATAAAATAACAAAAATGAATCATAATCTAATAAAAGAACTATATTGGCAATACACTAAACAGTTAAAATAATTCTAACAAAAAGAAATCTTAATTTCAAATTAAAAAATTGTTAATATAAATTATAGAAGGTTAATATCTATAATTTATTACTTTGGGTTTGATTTTATATAATACCCTGTAAAAACAAATCCAATGCTTATCGCAAAGGAGGAGAAATTTAATCAAAATTAGAAGTTTGAAATTCAAATCCAACAAATATCTTTCATTCATATATATAGTAAATTTATTTTGGCTCCCCAATCCACATGCTACCTCGGCCGTACATTTATTTTGGCTCCCTACTCAACCTGTTGCTTCTGTTCTGGTTGTCTGTTATTAATAAAGAAAAAGAAGAACTGACTGATATCTAATGACAGAAGGTGGATTTTTAATAGAATAAAATAATGATGGTTTTACCATGATGGTATAGTATTATTTAAATTATTTTATAAGATAGGAAATAATTTTATTAAAATATTAAATATATTAAAAATATAAATTTAATTTAATTTAAAATTGTATAAATTTATATTATAATTTATTCAATTAATAAATACTAAGTGATTAAATTTTCATTTTTAAAAAAATTAAATCGTTAAAATACATTGTAATTATAAATAATAATCAATTCAAGGAATGTTTAAACGAAAAACATTTGATGCAGCATTATATTTTTTGAAATTGCCATTGTTGGAGGTGAATTTTTTTCACTATCACTAAATTTTGTTTACCAGCCGACAGAGAAAACATTATTCTGACAAAACCAAACAATGATTTATTGTGATAGAAATAAATAATTTCTTGACTCCAATTGTTGTACGACGCAAAAATTGGCATCTACATTTTTGTGAAGTAACATATGATTATGATGTATGTGCCAGATTTGAGTCTAGCAATGCCGAGAAAAGGGAAAAAAAATAGTGGAAAGATCCAACGATATAAAGCTTTTCAATCGTCCGCCACCAGTCTTACATTTTTGGATGACCAATGAACAGATGATGAAATAAATTAATGCATGCATTCAATCATCTTGCACTTGTACGGAGTAAGAGACAATTGTCGATGCTGAAAACCAAGGTTGATTGTTCTTGTAATACCTAAAATGTAGTGTGAAAGAATACTAAACTAAGCTAGCATTCAACAAAACAAATGAGATAAGCACTTATGCTAAGACCATAAAGAAGCACATAAACCAAATAAATAAAGCTTGCAAACCTTCTCACAAATCCAAATATGAAGCCTTCTTTGTTGAGTGGATTTGGTCCAAGAGATTGGATGTGTGCTCAAAGTATGCTCAAGCTTCAAAGGATGAGTGGAAAATTTGGCATTATGAGGACTTATGATTGTTGTTTTTGGCTCTCAAATGGGCATAATAACTTTGCTTGAATGGTGGATGAAAATGAAGGAGATGAGGGCTCAATTTATAGGTAAGGAGAGAGATGAATGGATGGTCAAGATGCAAACCTGAGTAAGGGCCAAGATGTATTTGAGAGAGAGAACATGGATTGTGATTTCTCAAATACATCTCCTTGGGACAAGTGTCACAATGGGAGAGGTTGGAAAGAATGGGGGAATGTGACCATTTTGGGAGATGTGAGAGGGGAAAAATGTGTAAGACAATGGTGGAGTGTGTAAGGGATGTGTAAGAGTATTTAAAGTTGACATGAGGTGAGGGAATTGGGGGATGTGAGGATGTGACATGAGAGTTGACTTGGGTTGGTTTGGAATTTCTTAATCTATGGATTATGATTGTGCAAATGTTTATGAGGTGATTAGGCTTGGATTAAGAAGAAAGTGGGAATTTTAGGAGGATGTGATAGGAGGAGAGAGAATGAGTGGAGGGTTTGATTAGCTAATCATGAGTCATTAGCTAATTAAAGGTGATTAGTATGTGTGAATGGGTTGGGTTGAGTATGAACTCCATGTTAGGATTTTGGGATGGATTTGATTAAGGGTGAAAGTTAGGTGACATGTGCTTACATTGGACTAAATGTATTATTTAATTCCAAGTGGGAGGAACGTGGCATTTATGAATTAATTTTAAATAAGCAATATGTGTCCATTTAAATTAATAGAGGAATAGGGTTTTAATTAATTGCCAGACTATGGGTTTATCATTTAGATAATTAATTAAACTATAGTCAATTAATTAAATTAATTGACTAGGGGATGACATAAATTATTAATTAAATAATATTTAATTAATAACATGCCTTAGGAGAAAACTAAATAAGATTACCTAATTGTGTAATCAAATTTAGGTGTCTACATTTTGCCCCTCTTCGACATAGTGTTAAAATAACACTATTTTGAAGATGTTTAGAAATAATAGATGATGTGAAGAATTGACTAGGTGATGCCCTCTTGAGAGGGTGGTTGGGAGAAGAGGGATTAGATGACGTCTCGAAAAGAAAAGGCAGTTGGGGGTGCAACATGCAAAAAGGGGGTATGAACGGGGAAGAAGGGGAGGAAAGAGGCAAGAATGGGACAAGTTTTGGTAAAATAGTAGGTAAAGGTGGGTGATAAGGCATCCAGGAGGGAAAACAGGGGCTCGAGAGGGTCTTTTTAAGGGCTGGGAGGGGCAAAAATAGGTGATTTGTGCACTAGAGGGTTTGAAAAAGGAGAATTTTGAGCTCTGAGTGGAGATAGCGAAATGGTAGAGAGATGGAAACCGAGGCATCAATAAGAGACCATGAGGAGTGTCTGACAATGGGGGCCCCTTACCAACAGGTAGGATAAAAAAACCATCCTTATCCTTTATTCAATTTTGCATTTATTACGTGTTTTGGGGTGAAAGAGTGCAATCTTGTGAGCACGGGATCGGCGAGAATGCACTCACGCATGCAGGAACACATTCCCGCAAAAAATGCAAAGGGAAGGGGTTGGGGGAGGAACTTGGGATTTTTTGTGGGATCACAAAAATCTAGGGGAGGGGGGGAATTTTTAGCGGGATTGCGATCCCGCATAAATTTCTTGCGGGATCGCGTACCTAGAGCAATTCTGAGGAAACACAAAAAAATGCAATCCTAGGATGGAGGGGGTTAGATCTGCGACGCTGGAATGCGTTCCTACACTAGGACAGGTATAGGAAAATGTTGTAATCCTGTAATGGCAAGACCACAGGAACAAGGTTCTCTGAAGAAAACATGAGAACTTAGGTTTTGCGAGAATGAAAGAAGAGGGTTTTTGTGGGAATGAAGGGAAAAAGATGCTGGGGATAGGGGAAAAGGGGGGAGACTAAGGTGGGTAGGTACTGACAGGCAGAGAGGGGGTTTTGGATAAGATAGAAGACTAACATAGTTGATTGATTTTGGTTGTAGTGGTCTTTGGATTGGCTGACTAGCTAGGAGAGACATGTGGTGATGCAGTCGGTGGGAGAGCAATTCACTCCTGTAGAGTGGGCACTAGTACATGCGCTAGGGCTAGGATACATGTACTGTATGCTGCAGAGATAGATGTTCATGGTGATGGTCACAATACTATGCGAGAGGTGACACTCTAAGACAAGGACATTCCATCTACCAATAGGGGAGATGACAGTGACCTTGGAGGATGTGTACCAGATCTTTAGATTATTGATCTAGGGGACACCAGTGGTGGCAGGGTCAAACACATAGTAGTAGATGGTGACCCCATTACTAGGCCTGAGCATAGCTCCCGCCTTGTGCCATAAGCAATTTATGCTAGCACACGATGCAATAGAAACATCGTAGGCACAATCATTATACTTCTATGTGTGCGGCTTGGTTTTGGGGTACATTGCCCTAGATACAAGAGGGAAAGGGGTGACATTAGCACTCATCCCAAGGATTATACGAATTGTGGACGTAGGTGTTTCAGTAGCTTGGGGCACACTGATACTAGCAAAGACATATAGGGACCTGCACCAGATTGTCTATCACGGTGCAGAGGGCATGGGGAGGAGTTTTGGGTTTGCATCAATCTTTTAGGTATGGGTGTGGGAGCACATAGCAGTGCTAAGACCACTAGGGAGGACAGGTAGGAAGCCACAGGAGCCTGCAACATATAGCTGGGGAGAGCTACTAGTATATCAGGCTGTAGATGACATTAACCATTGGAGAGAGACACTAGATGGGATCCAAGATGGCATCACCTGGTGACCATACTTGGGGTAGGTGGTGTGGGAGAAGGATCAAAGGGAGTTGTCATATGTCGTGATGTTGACATACATCATAGGGATGGGAGTACATTATGGAGCAGTACAGGCTGGATAGGGTCTCCCAATAGTTTGGTTTTGTACAAGATGTACTAGACACTGCTCACTTGTACCAGAGAGCCACATGAGAGTGAGTGTTAGAGTTTGGAGGGAGGCTGGATAGGGTGGGGCTACTAGCGGAGTGGCAAGCTATGAAGTTGTTCCAGTGGGATTGGGTTAGAGGGTTGGAAAATGCGGGGACCACCCCGACTTATGATGCATGGTTCTAGAGGCTGAGGGTCATGGGGAGAGTAGTATTACCTATCAGTGGAGGGGCAGTGTCGAGAGGTAGGGGTCGGAGATGAGGGAGGGGAGGACAGAGAGGAGGAGGATGAGATAGAGATGGATATAGAGGGGGAGATGGAGGTGGAGAAGGGGAGGACATGGATGTGGATGGAGGGGGGACAGAGGAGGAGGAGACAAGGGAGGGGGTGGAGTACATGGACCACCACCATAGGGATCACCACCACAGGGACCACCACTATAGGGGTCACCACCATAGGGACCATCACCACAGGGGTCATCACCACCATTAGCACCACCACCACCATCAAGACCACCACCAGAGGGGACAAGCAGTGATGGTAGGATCATTGGGAGGAGGAGGGGGAGATCTGGAAGGGCGTCTCGCATCGCTATAGGCAACATATGACCGCATGAGCCAAATGCTTTGTGATACACAGGATGAGTGAGACTCCTTGATAGCACAGCTATCTCAAGCACTACAGGATGAAGTCTTGATGATAGATGAGAGGGATCAGCTGAGGTAGGAGAGGGATGGATTGGGGGTGGAGAGGGATTAGTTGTAGGGAGTGAGGGATCAGCTGCGAAGGGAGAGAGATGGTCTATGGATGGAGCGAGACCGACTGCAAGGGAAGAGAGACATGGCGACACAGCAGCTGGTGGTGGAGAGACAAATTTCCAGAGGGGATAGAGTGATACAGTGCTCTCATGAGTGATCAAGAGAGGTGACCCATTTGCAGAGGGAGCTAGCAGGTCTGAGGGAGAAAATAGGATGGTACCAGGGTGTATATCATGCATTAGTGCCACTAGAGTGATGCCATCACTATAGATGTGCAAGCTGATCTGGGGCCACATGTTCAGGAATGGGGAGACTTCAAGGATAGGTGTTGGCAGTAGCCAAAGGACAGGGGGCACGTCTAGTGTTGGTGCCTCATAGAGGATAATACATGAGATTCATCGGTCAGGGCACACACAGAGTCAACAGCAGTCAGCCGATATCACTATGCATATGGTAGAGGCAGAGGGGTCAGAGGTAGGGATGGAGGTAGATACAGGGTCAGTACAGGTACCCACATTGGTGCAGACTATAGGTACACAAAGCATAGTAGAGAGACTGGTGCCCAGGGTTATGCAGGTAGAAATTTCTATCATACCACCACAGGATCCACCACATGGTGATCCCCTAGTTGATGATGTCAAGATGCAGCCTCCCTCAAGAGAGGTAAATAGGTAGTGATATGTTATGGATTTTGATCATGTACTTTATTTAGCATTTATTGATGGAGGGCATAGTCCCTATGTATATTATATCTATACTTTTGATGTACATGGACTCAAACAGTCAATTATTCTTTTATTCTTTTGGGATGACACTGTCTTGTATTCTTTTTCACGACCATATATATATATATATATATATATATATATATATATGTATGTATGTATGTATGTATGTATGTATGTATGTATGTATGTATGTATGTATGTATGAGTTGGGGTGGGATATGATGTGTTATGAGTGATGCATGGATGTTTATAATGGTACTAACGTGGGTGATGCAGGATGTGATGTGTTTTTCTATATGATGTGAGACTGACATGTGTGTGATGCAGGGTGCGAGATGCCTATGTTTTATGTGATGTATGTGTATATATGAGATGCAATCACTGACAATTTGTGGATGCGGGATGTGATGTGTTGCTATATGTGATGCATGATTTTACTTGTGTTTATAATTTCATGTATATATGATGTTTTTTAACAATGTAAGATAAAATGAACTTAAATGATAACAAAAGATGAAATTAATCTAAATGAATTAACAATGCAAGCTAAGATGAACTTTAAAATGGATTAATAATGCAAGCTAAAATTAGCCTAAATGATAATGAAAGATGGAATTAATCTAAATGAATTAACAATGCAAGCTAAAATGAACTTTAAAATAGATTAACAATGCAAGCTAAAATGAAACTAAATGATAACGAAAGATAGAATGAATCTAAATGAACTAACAATGTAAGCTAAAATGAACCTAAATGATAATGAAAGATATAATGAATCTAAATGAACTTTAAAATGAATTAACAATGCAAGCTAAAATGAACTTTAAATGATTTACCTATGCAAGATGAAATAAATTTAAATGATTTAACTATGCAAGATTAAATGAACCTAAATGATATGATAATGAATGACAATGGATCCAAAAATGATTAACTACGAAAGATAATGAGTGAACCTAAATGAAATGATACCATAATGGATGAATCTGAATGGACTAATAATGAAATCTAAATGAATTAATTATGCAAGGTAAAATGAATCTAAAAATGGGTTAACAATGCAAGATAATGAATGAATCTAAAATGATGAAACTAAATGATTTAACTATGCAAGATAATGAATGAATCTATAATGATGTGATAATGTAACTTACGATGATTAATGAAATGAATCTAAGATGGGGTATGATATTTGTAGGATGGAAAGGGGATACAAAATGCAATCTAGGGTAGATGTAAAATGCAGATGGGATGTCGCAGGGTGCTGAAGTTGAGTATGCATGTGAGATGAGGTGTGAAGATGGGTTTGATGGCATAGTATATCACTACCTAATTGAACCCTCACTGAGAGGTAGGGTACAATGAAGTGGAAGAGGCAACGGTTGAGGGGAGATTCGCACAATCAAAATCCATGGGTTGGGGAAAGATTGGAGGAGACAGTGGATAAGTTTGCATCCGAATGAGGGTGTGGAAGTGAGTGAAACAACAGTTGGGTATGAAGGGGTTTTTTATGGGGTCGAGGATTTTTTCTTAAATCTGATGGTGAGATTGAGTGGCTAAGAAGTTTGATTGGGGGGTGAACTTTATGAAGCTTGAGCACGAGGTATTTTGAGAGGGAATACCACCATGTATTTTGAGCACTTAATTTGATATAGAAACAGAAGGGACTAGCCAAACTTACTGGGAATGTGAGGTCATGTCGCTAGGGTTGCATAAGAATGACTCAAAAAATACACGCAAGGGCTGCCCCAACATTCTGCATGATCCCAGGGGGAAACATGGTGGAAACAATGTCGAGGAACCCATAAACAAATGACACTTGTCAAAGGCACCATGTGACCCAGAAGACCACATGTAGACCATGTAATGGATGCATATGACTAACACACAAGAAGAACAAAAAACTAAAAAGACATTGTCTTAGCAAACGTCCCCCATCGTAGCGCACCATGATATAAAGGATCATGGCGACCTTGAAGAGAGAAGAAAGATGAAACCACAAAACCAATGATAAACCAAAGCATATCATGAAATCAAAGTGATAAGACCAAAAAGATACTCTTTGCCAAAAGATATTGGCTGAATGTGGATTGTGTGATTAGGTCGGACATGAAGAGGGATGCATCCTACAAGAACCTAGTTGGTGGGATTGTTTGTGAGCTAAGTTGCTGACTGGCAAAAGGAAAGGATCTTGGAGAATCACAACAACAAGTAATGCTTACCGAAGAGAATGTTGGGATTAAAATTGTGATATGCCACATGCTTGAAAGTACTACCATAAAACCAAAGGGATATGTACAAAAAGGGCCAACCCACGAGGACATGACAAGACACAATGTGACACAATATACAGGCAAATATTTACAAAAGCTCAGATGATCAAGATAGGTCAAGTGATAATTATATACATAATGCAGTGCTTAGGGATAGGGTACACTACCATATTTATGGGAAGCTCAGGATGTAGGATAGTGGTTCTCTATTGTGGATGTGATGGTAAGAACACCTTGGGAAAAGAGGACGCGTAATGGAGGAAGAACACGGTGAGAGGTGGTCGAGAGTGGTTTTGATGGAGGAGCAAGAGTTTGATAGATAATGGTATGGTCCATTATGTGTGGTGCCTATTTCCAGGTTTTCACCAACATACTTGCCCAAGGCGCCTAATTGCCAAGTTTCACCATTGGGTGATTTTTTTGTTTCTTACTTTTTTCATTTTTTTGATTTTTCACTTTTTATGTATTTTTTCAGGATCATAGAGATGGTTCAAGCATAGAACTACTTCAGATGTATGATATTGATAGGATCATTGGGGCTCCCCTTCGGGTGTGGATAATTAGTAGGCTCCAGAGCTTAAACAAGCTGCTACAACATAGGGACCTAGCTAGGTGGGCTCGAACTTCCCTTTCTTTTCACAATTGGCTTGTACCTTTTGGTTCTCTTTCAGGACCATATCTCTTACTTGGAGCTTATGGGGATGAACCTTTTTGTTGAAGCTCCTCTTGAGTCAGGTTTGGTACATAATCAGGTGATCATAGGCTCATTGCCTCTTTTCATCTAGTAGATCCAGCTGAGTGAGATGTGCCACGCGATAGTCCTCATCTGTGATGTAATTCTTCATAGACACACATAGTGAAGGGATTTCAACCTCAATTGGAAGAACATCTTCAACTATATATACCAAAGAGTATGGGGTGGTTCCTGTGGGTGTACAGAATGAGGTACGATAGGCCCAGAGGGTGGGATTGATTTGCAAATGCCAGTCACAACTAGAATTATTAAAAAAAAAATGAAGGATTTTTAAGATGGTTTTGTTAGTTGTCTCAACTTGGTTGTTGTCTTGCAAGAAGTAGGGGATAGAGAAGCGTTGATGGATGTGGAAGTGGGCACATAGATCTTTGATATGCTAGTTTTCAAATGGTGTACCACGGTCCATGAATATGGTGGATGGGATGCCGAAGTGGCAGATGATGTCGTAAAGGATGAATTTGGAAATCTAGACACCAGTAGTTAAGCTTAGTGGAATTTCTTCCACCCACTTTGTAAAGTATTCAGTGGTTGTTATGATGTACTTATGTCTGTCAGAATAATAAGGGGTGATCATGCCAGCAAGGTCGAAACCCCAACATGAAAAGGACCATGGGGGTGCTATGGGTTGTAGATCTTGCACTAGTGCATGAACCAAATTAGCATGTTGTTGACAAGCCATGCTTTTCTTCACAAATTCACAAGCATTGTACTCCATCATCAACCAGTAATACCCAACTCTAATCAGCTACTTAGCAAGGACTATGCCACTCGTGTGGGCACCACAAGTTCCAATGTGGATCTCTTACAAAGCCAAGATAGCCTCGTTGGATTCTAGACACCAAGAGAGGACATTATGATACCCACAACAATATAAAGTGTTAGCTACTAGGGTGTAGCGGAATGCTCTGTGAATGAGGTTTTGGTGTTGGGTGTTGGTGAGGTGGGGGGATATGATACCATTTTTTACATAAGCATGAATGTTGTGGTACCATGGTGATTGGGGACCAACTAAGATGCACACCATGTTAGAATCAACGTTCTCATAAGGGGGTGTGTGTAGCTGCTCAACTAAAAACTCATATTTTGTTGTGTCATGAGGGATCTCTAGCAATGAGTCAATAGTTGCCATTGTGTCCACTACCTTGTTCTGTAGTCTGGGTACTTGTGTGAATTGAAATTGGATGAATTGTTCTTTCAGTCTGTCCATGACCTCCTTGTAGGGGAGTAGCTTGTCTTCCATTGTTTGAAATTCATTGAGGACCTATTTGATGATTAGTTGAGAGTCCCTGAATACTTGTAACTCTGTGATGTTCCACTGGATAGTTGTCCTGAGGCTAGAGATGAGCACCTCCTATTCTATGATGTTATTTGTACATTGGAATCCTAACCTGAAGGACTTAGGGATGTAGTCACCTTGAGGAGTGACAAATAGTATCCTTGCACCTGATCCATGAGAGGTGTATGACCCATCAAAGTATAATTTCCATAGAGGTTGTTCTTTGACCATGCAGAGGTTCTCATCTAGGAACTCCATCACCAGGGGGTATGCATCGACTAAAGGTGCTTCAACAAGCTGATTAACAATAACCTACCCTTTGATGGCTTTTCGGTCAACATACTGGATGTCAAATTCACTAAGAAGCATGACCCATTTTTCCATTCGCCCTATGAGCGTTGTCCTTGAGAGTAGGTACTTGAGGGGATCAACCTTTGAGACTAGCTTGACTATGTGGCTGAGCATGTAGTGACGAATCTTTTGAGTGGAGAAAACCACTACTAAGCATACCTTTTCCATGGGAGAGTAATTTAGCTTAGCCCACTAGTGTACGACTGATATAGTAAATAGCCCTTTCCTTTCCATTGTCATCAAGTTGGGCTAAGAGTACCCCCAGTGTCATGGTAGTTTCTGATATGTATAAAATGAGGGGCCTATCTGGTGTTGGTGGTACAAGGATCGGTGATTTTTCCAAGTACTCCTTAAGGTTCTCAAAATTGCGCTGATAGATTGGGTCCCATTTGAAAGTGGTATCCTTGCGCAACAAGTGTGTGAATGGATGGCACTTGTCTGCAAGCTGAGAAATGAACCTTCAGACTGATTGTAGCTTCCACTATAGGCTTCACAACTATTTGAGAGTTCTAGGAGGAGGCATTTCTGTTATAGCTTTCACCTTCTTTGGGTCGATCTCTATGCCTCTTCTCGACACAATGAATCCTAGCAGCTTCTTAGATGTAACACCAAAGATACATTTCCTGGGGTTCAATTTCAGACCATATTGGTGTAGACAATCAAATACACACTCAAGGATATCGAGGTGGTCTAATCATGATCTTGATTTGGAAAGGATGTCATCTACATAATCCTCAAGAATCTTATGGATCATGTCATGGAATATTGCAGTCATTTCTCTTTGATACATAGCTCCCACATTCTTGAGCCCAAATGACATCATGTTATAACAGAAGGTGCCCCATGGCATAGTGAATGTTATCTTATGCTGATCTTCTTCTATTATTCTGATTTGGTTGTATCCTAAAAACCCATCCATGAGGGATAACATTTCATGGCCCACTGTAATATTGACTATCATATCAATATTGCGCAATGGAAAGTCATCTTTGGGACATGCCTTGTTCAGGTCCCTAAAGTCAATGCAGATCCTGATCTCATCAGAAGGCTTTGTGATAGGTACCATGTTGGAGATCCATTCTGAGTAATCTATAGCTCTGACGATCTTGGCATCTAAGAGCTTTTTCATTTCTATTTTTACCAAAAGGGCTACTTTGGGATGCATCTTTCTTAACTTTTGTTTGACTGGTTTAGCAGTCAGATCCACTACTAGATGGTGGACAACAAGAGTAGGATTGAGACCTGGCATATGCATGTAGAACCACACAAAATTAGTAGTGGCCTCATTGAGGAGTGTTGTAAAAGCCACTTCTTCACCATCTATTAAGGATTCTGTGATGTAGGTGATTCTCAGGTATTCTATGGTGCCTAAGTTTACCAGTTTGGTTTCCTCGATGAGGATTGATAACCACTCGGGTCAATAATCCTGAATGGAGGGAAGAGGCAAGTATCCATCCTCTAGCACCTTAGAAAGGTTTTCACCAGAGGATATAACCTTTTTTTTTACTATTTTTGAATCAGGATGTGCCCTAGCGGGGTTTTCACATAAGGACTCTTTATTTTCTTTGAGATTTTTATTTCTGCAGCTGGAGACTTCCCCTTCCCCAAAATATCCTTCAGGGTTGAGTTGATAGACACTCATTGATTCTTGCCCCTAGTTGGATTATTGTTCAGTGGCTCCCATGAAGTCTAGGAGCACTTCCTCGCTTCAAAACTCATCGATGTGTGCCACGCTTAGTTAGTTCCAATCTATGAGGTCGGGAAGGAGGAGTTGGAGGTTGATGAGGTTAATGGAAAGTTGATGAAGGATAGAGTTTCCTAGGAAGGTTTCATCATCAAATATATCATTGTAGGATCATTTTTTCTCCTCTTCTAGAATGACTTCAACTTCTACGAGTTCATCCTAAATGTTTAAGAGGGTCACACTAGGCAAATTAGTGCCCCCAGTCATGATATTTGGTCCTGGTATGTCCAAGCGAGGGGTATTAAAGTCAAGACCTCAATGTTGTGGGTTTTTGGATGCTTCCATGGGTTCTTTCTTTCCCTCCTTTGGGGGTCCGAGGCTGCCACCTTTATAATTCCATTTCTCAATGGCCCATTTGTGAGAAATAGGGTATTTGTCTTTGAAGTATCAGAGAAGATCAGTGTCAGGAGGTGGAGGATCCTTGTATAGCCATTGGTTGATATCTGGCTCCAATTCTCAACCACTCATGATTCCATGGACAATGAATGTAGATGTTCCCAATTGTTTGATCTCAAGGCCTTCTTGAGGGACCTTAGTTTGATGACATGGGCATCCTTGAGTGTGTGGGTCCAAGGGGAGTGATCCCACTAAGAAAGCATCAGTGAGGTTGTATTCTCCACATCCTTTGTTGTTGATCTTGATGGAAGAGAGGGTGGAGGCTACGATTGTCTCTAGATCGCAATGGGACCTGGATGAACTACTGACAGAAGTGTTAATGTCGATTCCAGGATAGTGAGTGGAGTGGGGGGAGGAAGTTTCTATCGCATGACAATATGTGAAGGGTTGGGGATCTGCGTGGATGGTGATTTCAGTGCCTTGATATGGGAACTTGATGCACTGATTATTGGTGGAAGGGACAACTTTAATGGAATGGATCCACGGGTGGCCGAGGAGAATATTGTATGGGAGGTCAAGATCAATAACATGGCATACAGTTTATTGAACTGTAGGGCCTATCTTGATGGGTAAAAAAATGGTACCTTTGGAGGTACGCTCTAGGTTGTTGTAGGCCTTGATGGTGATTACCTTGTGAGAGATGTCTACTTCTATGAAGCCAACCTGCTAGACAAACTTCATTGTACAAAGATTCAGGGCCGAACCATTATCTATCATGACCCAATTGACAACAAATTCATTGATCATGATGGCAATGCAGAGCGAGAGATTGTGATATGGTTCAACGAGTGGTATGTCGAAGGATTTGAAAGAGAGGGTAGAATATGTGGATAGGTGTCCCACAATGTTCTTGAACTGGATGGTGTTGATATCTGTAGGGACATGAGTCTCTTGGAGGGTGTTATTGAGGACTTCCTAATGGAGGGGTGATGTGTGAAAAAGGTCAAGGATTGAGATTCGAGCAGTTGTGTTCCCAAGGTGTTCAAGGAGGTTGTATTGCAAACTGGGGATGATAATGGGGTTAGCATCGGTAACAGATATCCAACCTCTGCGGGTGGTAATGACACATTGAATATCAACACCTTTGACATGAATTACTTTCACATCTGGTTCGACCTAGGAAATGCAATTGAAAAATTTGTCATAATTTATATAGGTTGTGGTATAGTCTTGCCCATCATCATAGTCACCTTATTTTCCCTTGCCTTGTTTTTGGGGAGGGTTAGCATTGGTTTGATTCTTTCTTGCGTTGTGTTGAGGAAACACATTTTGGTAGATTTTTAGGTTGGCATTTGGTGATGTATGGGAAGGGGCATCAAATGTGATCTCCTTTTTTTCAAAAAGGTCCTAGAAATAATGCTTGAGTTTCATGAACTTCACGGTGGCATGTCCCTTAACACAATGATAGTCATAGTACTCATTATCTTTGTACCAAGTTGGATTAGGGATTGAATCATCAAATGGATGGGTCTGTGGATACACAATCAGATTGGCACTAGCCATATGATAGAAGATGGCATCTAGAGGTTCTCCAAGTAGGGTGAATGTATGCTTCTAATTGTTTTAGACACGTGGCTTGTTATGGCCCTAGGTGATAGATATGGCATTGGTTTGATTGACGGGTGGTAGGCAAGGCGGTTGTTGGTAGGTAGGTGCTTTTTGCTAATACATAGGTGCTTGTTGCTGATACACATGTGCTTTTTGTTAGTATGTTATGTGAGGGGGATTGAGACTAGCTACAACAACTTGGATGTTCTTAGTATCTGTGGCACTGTCTGTGAACACATTCTTGTTCTTGTTCTAGTAGTGAGATTGATCATTATTGGGCCTATCTTGCGAGCTCTCCTTGTAATGTTTGATGGCACCATCATCCAAAATACCTCATTTGATGTCCATTCCTTTTCCTTTTATGTATTGATAGGTCTATATGCAATTCATTTGCATGAATTGGGATAACTTTAGATGTAAATTATCGATGAATATCTTAGTGAGGTATTTTTCTAGTGGTTCATATGACAGCCTCGTGGTGAGGTTTTGTCATCTTTTTAGATAGTAGGCTAGGGTTTCACCTCCATTTTTCTTGGCATTACATAGGTCTAGCAAGGAGAGCTCATTCTCAATGTTATGCACATATTGGGCCACAAACTTCTCTGAGAGTTCTGCAAATGTGGAAACATACCCGTATGGTATTTTGTAGAACCACTCGATGGTGGCCCCTCCCAGACTCTTGGGAAAAAGGTGCATTAGATAATTGTCATTGTATGCAACCTCTTGGCATGCCATGTAAAACTCCTTGATATGGCTGACTGGATCTCCCTTCCCTCGATATTTATCAAACTTAAGCATTTCAAAGTGCTTGGGGAAAGGGACTACTATGATGGATCTGTCAAAGGGATAAGGACATACCTCTTCAAACTTAAATGTTTTTCTCTCACTACCAGCCTTGAGTTATTTGAGAGCATTTTTTATTTCTTCCCACTCAGAGTTAATAGGTGTTGGAGTGGGTACTCCCATTGGGAATGGGTCAGATGGCGTGGGTGAATACGGAGGAGGATAATTATGTTAGGAATAGTCCCAAGAGATAACTGAAAGGGGGGGGTGAATCAGTTATCTACAAGATTCAATTATTTATCCAATTAAGTATAGAAGAACATTAAGCACATACACAATAAGATAGCACTTAACACAACACCATAATTTTGGTTACGGGGAAACCCAAATAGGTAAAAACCCCGATGGGAATTAGCACCCACTGTAAACTGCACTAGAGTATAATGATCCTTGTTAGAAGATCTTGCAACCCTATTAGCAGTTGATCTTTACAATGCATTAAGTACAGTAACATGGTCAAGGGTCGAACCCTATTAGGAGTCTTTTACAATTAACCCTGTTAGGGGTGAGGACACACTATCTGAGAGCTCACTGCTCAAATGGTGAAGGCTACAACCTTTTGCATAACAGATACACACTATATCTGGATCTTTGGTGAAATGAAAAGTAGACCTTCTGTCTTGATTAGTTCCAATGAATAACATATACTCTCTTCTTTTTCACATAGATCTTCAACTAATGATTGACTGCCTTATAATATTTGCATCTTTTTCTCTGCTCTATCAACCACACTTAAGAAATCACAACTGACTGCCTATAAGTATCTTTCTCCAAATGATATAATCAAGTCAGCCTGTTAGAACCTTCTTGAAATCATATTAGAGAAACAATATAACTCTCCAAAAACATCTCCAATGGATATACTAAGCACACAACACAAAATGGGACCACCTAATCCAATATGAGTAGATGTGTCGCTTCACACAATCAGCTCCACCAAATTAACTCAAACTTTCTTCTCATGTTGAACTACATCATGCACTCTTAACCAGACATTATTAACTCTTCTCCAAGCATTAAACCAAACATGCATACCAAAATGATAGGCACAACTGCTAAACCAATATAAACCATGTCAGCTCCATTAGACAAACTCAGGAAACTATAACTGGCAACTAGGAACATCATAACTTAACTTGTACTGCACAAATAACTCTACATCCATGAACATAGCATCTTAAAAATGTCTAAAACATAAATATAAATGTGCAAGGCTCCTTCATAACCATACTGAAAATCACATACAAAACTCTATCTGTAACTCTGTCAGGAACACTGTTGTCACAAACCACTACACAATTGTCTTTACTCAGAATCAACCTCTGCATCTATGATATCATGATGATAACATATCCATACAACATATGTTGAAGGCTTACTACATAGAACTACCATGCACATTGCTTACCATATGTTGTCATCAATGACAAACATACAATCAACACTGGCTTGCTAGCAAATCTCCAACAGTCTCCCCCTTTGGCATTGATGGCAACATATGGAATGAAAAACACCACCAATCCAAACATACAATTATTTTATAACATTCTCCATTTCCTCAACAAAACTCCCTTAAGGATGAATCCTCCATCTACCGCTGAATACTCTGAATATCAACTATTACAACTCTTCATACTCATCTTTTACTACTATATACTCACCCTTACTTCATATTCCTCAACTATACATACTCCCCCTTACTGTATACTCCCCCTTTCTATATTTTTTTTCATGATTGTACATATACTCCCCCTTTGACATCAATAGAAAAGGGTGCCAAAAAAAATAAGCACAGGTACTACTCCTGAAGTAGAGTAGTCAACCATTCATCAGTCACTGAGGACTAATGCACTACTAAAAACTCTAAGATCCAGGGAAGGGAATTACTCCCAGCTTCTCTCTAAGATACTCAAAAGTATCCTTAGGTAAAGGCTTTGTGAAAATGTCAGCTAGCTATTCTTTTGTACTCACATAGTCCAACTTTACTTCTTTCTCTACAACTTTATCTCTTAGGAAGTGATATTTTATCTCAACGTGTTTTATCTTTGCATGCATCATAGGGTTCTTTGACATATTGATAGTGCTAGTGTTATCACAAAGAATAACAATAGGATAATCAATTTGAATTCTAAAATCCTTTATCATTTGCTTGATCCACACAATTGTAGAGAAATTTAATGCTGCTAGTACATACTCTGCTTCTACTATTGACTGGGAGATGCATTTCTGCTTCTTACTTGTCCAAGTAACAAGTCTATCTCCAAGAAATACTGCTCCTCCTAAGGTGCTCTTTCTATCATCAATGAAACCTGCCCAATCTGCATCTGTATACACATGAAGCTCTACATTCTCTGAATTAGGATACCATAAACCATAGTCTATAGTTCCTCTCAAATATTTGAATATTATTTTTACTACCATGAGATGACTTTTCTTAGGTTCTTCTACAAATCTTCCAACAATACCAACTGCATTAGAAATATCTGGTCTAGATTGAGTAAGATATATGAGTTTACCAATCATAGAATTGTATAAGATTGTGTCCACTACTGTAGAATCATCATCTTTTGAAAGTTTGCATCCTGTTATCATAGGGGTACTTACTAGCTTGTAATCATCCATCTTGAATTTTTTCAATATCTCTTTCACATACTTAGTTTGATTAATGAAAATAACTTTGTCTATTTGCTACACATTCAATCCCATAAAGTACTTGATAGGTCCAATCATGCTCATTTAAAATTCACTCTGCATCTCTTTAGAAAATTCTACACTAAGCTTGTCATTACCACCAAAAATAATGTCATCAACAAAAATAGCAACAAGTAATAGTCCATCAGGTGTCTCTTTTATGAATAAGTTACAATCTTCTACTCCTTTCTTAAATCTGATCTTTTTTAGGTAACCATATAGTCTTTCATGCCAAGCTCTAGGGGCTTGCTTAACTCCATAGAGGGCTTTCTTCAGTCTGCATACCATATCAGGTTTGTTTGATAAAGTAAATCCTTTAGGCTGCTCTATGTAGACTTCTTCCTTCAACTCTCTATTTAACAATGCTGACTTGACATCCATCTGATATACCTTAAAGTTTTTTAATGTTGCATAGGCTAGAAATAACTTTATGGCTTCCAATCTTCTTATAGGGGAAAATGTATCAGAATAATCAATACCTTCTCTCTACACATATCCTTTACATACTATTATTTCTTTGTTTCTTACTACTGTTCCATCTTCATTCATCTTGTTTTTGAATATCCACTCAGTTCCTGTTGTGGTCCCACAACCACGCTTCCCTTTCTTGGCCCTTATGGCCTCAGGGGCCCCCCTTATGCTTTTTGCTTGCCTCATTTTTTGTCATCTTTAGGGTTGGTGTCCTTTCTTTTCTTTAGTTGTTGGCCTTTTTGGCCTTCTCAGCCTCTAGCCCTTTCAGAGGTCTGAAAGGTGCGAAAGGCCCTAGTGAAGTAATCTTGGGTGGCTATCCATTTTGAACTTCTCGGTGGTCATCAATACCAAAAGTCTGACTCTCATCCGAGTCAGCCTTTTCAGTGTTTTCAGCCCATCGGATGTCCAAGACAGCCGAAATGGCCGAAAGGCCCCCACACGGGGTAATGACGTTACTAGTCTTGCACTGCCTATAAAAGGTGCAAAGGTCATTTCAAACCCTCACTTTGCACATTTTCTCCTCCGTCATCTGCTCGCTCTCCTTTTCACTGCTAGTTATTTTCACTCCGTTTGGCTCCCGTTTCCTCGCTGGTCTTCATCAGGCTCTTTGTCTTGTGGGTAGGTGGTATCCTCCCCTTCATTTTCTTTTCCTAGTTGTTTCCTTTTGTTTCTCATTTTTTTTGCTTCATCTTAGGTCTAGGGTTTAGTGTTTCAGTCTTTTCAGCTTGAGTTGTAGGTGTAGGTTGTTTTAGGTTGGCCTTTTTTAGCCTTAGGGATTGTCGAGGTAGTCACCTCATATCCCTAGGTGAGTTTGTGGTCAAACTTGTCGTCGGACTCATTTTTCAAGTCAAGCCCAAAACCCTAGCTTTAGATCTTCGGGGTCTGAAAGTCGTGGAACATCCACCAAGTCAGAAAGCTTCTAAGTGCTTGAGTTGTCAGGGTTTTGGTGTTTTTGCACACTGAAACATCTCAAACCCCCGAAACCACTGAAGGAAGCGAAACCCCTTGTTCTCGCTCTCCTAACCTGTGGCCTTTCGGTCTTTTCAGACGTTGAGACTTCTTAGGCTTTCAGAGGTCTGATAAAACTAAAAGTCTCTTCCCCGATAGTTCTTTTTTTGCCTCCAAGCCCTATGGTCCTTTTGGCCCTTTTGGACTTGTCGGCATTTCCTATGTCCGATAAGTCCGAAATGGCGAAAGGGTCGAAGTCTCTATTTTTTTTGCTTTGAAGTCATGATTTCAGTGAATGATGGTGCTTTCCTAGTTTCTTTTCTCTCACTATGTTACTGATTTAGGCCTTGTACTCTTTTGCAGATATGGTCAAGAAGGTACTGGCATCACCAGTGATGAAATATCAATTCAAAGGATACCACCCATCGTCTAAAATGATGGACTTGCATGCTTGGATAATTGATACTAATATAAAAAATGTGATTTGGAACGAATACCTCAACAAGTGTGCTTAACTAGTGGGCCATTCAGAGGATTGCACGTCATTGGTCCACTATTCGTTGGTGAAAGCAGTGGCGCATCCAGTCTCTATCTAGTCAGCAGAGCTAATTAACACACTGGCCAGTCACTATGTGCTAGATGAGCGCATGGTCAAAAAAAACATTGGGGAGGCAGTCTTGGACCTAAGGCCCGACAATATTGAAGATGTTTTCCACCTGCCAAAGGGAGTAGACAAGTTCTTTAACTTCAATATAAACAAGGGGATGGAATTTTACAATAAAGATACCCAGAGAGCTCACAACATTGTCAGCAATGAATACCTGATGCAGCCATTTCCCAAGAATAGGCTAGATAGAATTGATATGAGGAGAGATTATATGAAAGAAGATATCCAAGCCGCTATCACAATGATAAGTAGGGTGTACGGCCTACCCAAATCTCATCAATTGGAACCCTGGATGATCTTCCTTATCCAGAAGATAAAAGAAAGACAAGCAAGGTTCGATTGGGCCTCTATTCTAAGTGATCAATTGGATGAACAAATGATTCGGGTAAAGATAGATCCCCACTTTTACATGATATCTTATGTTGTGTACTTACTAGCTGCCAAGGAAGTGTATCCAAGGTTGACTAAGGTTGGAAACATTGGGGAACAAAACACTTGGCCATTCACATTGTATCCTCAATTGGTGCAAAAGGACTTCCTAGCACACAATAGCCCAGGATTCAAGATAGTTAATGATGCTTTTGTCTTTGCAATCATCCGCTCCATCAAGGGTGATTTGGTAAAAGGCTATCTACAGAAGCAACAGCCAAAGTAAAGGCCATTGGGGCATTTTACATTCAATTCAGAACATTCACATACATACGGGTTGCAGGAAGCACCTTAGAACCCAAGAAGCTCCCAAGATACCCTCCTGATAGGGTAGTTGATCTACTGGAGATAGCCAGGCAATTGTTCGATGCTCACAAGCATATCAAGCATAAGAAGAAACACTGCTGGAGCTTCCCTATTTCAGTTGGTCCTCATTGTGTTCCAGACATGAAAGTTTGCAAGTCTTTGGTCAGAGAATGGGATGAATTCCCACTAGCAACCTATAGTCTGGTGAGGCCACATTTTGACCCCATTGGTACTTATAGCCACATAATGGGAAGGCACTATATCAATGAGCCACATATTGAAGACCATTGGGCTAATTGTGTGGATGATTATGAAGTAAGAATCTGTGACTATTGTCAAATGAGCCTAGAGTTGGCACAAGGTGCCCTTTCCTTGAATATTCCATAGAAGGCATTGGATGCTAACTCTGATAAAATCCTAGATTCTATATATAATACGAACAAGGTGTACACTAGGGCCATTTTGAATGTAGAGGTGGATCAGGATGAGAATGATAGTATGGACTTCAGAGCACAACATGTGATCAAGCTGACACAATCTTGGGTTTCTCATCCATTTCCTATGCAACTACTTCCCATGAATCAACTCCCTGAGAAGACATATCGAGAAAAGAAGAAGGGGGAAAAGATATTGAAACTGTAATTCAAAGGGGCTGCCCCTGTAAAGCCCGAGACTGTATACCGCCATGAGCATCCCACTGCATATGGTATGGTCACACACTCTAAACAGGTGAAGACCAAGATGATTGGGAGCATTGCTCCACCAGAGGCACTGTCATTAGGTGACCATAGTTCTCCTAGCTCAGAAAAGAGAACAAAGTTCAAAATAGTAGGACCTAAGCTGGTTGGAGCAACCAAGGGTCATGTTTACAAAAGAAAGGCGGGCTCGACTCCTACACAGATGGATATTCTGGAAGAAGAAGATGAGGATGTGTTGGATGAAATTCCTCTTAGTAGGACACAGTTAGTGGGGTTCCTAAAGAAAAGGAGAATAATGGAAGATGATCCTAAGGATGATGAAGGGGCTTCTTATGTAGAGCCAATGAATTTAGATGCCCTAGGAGATGATGAATTCAATATCTCTGATTTTGTAGGTTTTCATGGGTTTAAAGAGGCTGAACAACATGTTCCTATGTAGTTCACTAGCCTTTTTAGTGGCATAGGAGAAGAGTTACCACAGGCACCTCAAAGGCAGAGTGAGGATGAAATAGCCAAAGACTAGGAAGGAATCGCAAAACCCGAGAAGGAATCTTCTATTAAGATCACCTTAGAGGAGGGAATAAGCACACAGGTACCTTTGGATGCATCTGTTCCACCTCCGCCCCCATCTTTCCCTTCCACACTTCCCACCATTCCACTTCAAGAGCTTCCCACTACCCCGCTTTCCACTCCCGTGCAGGATGCTCTGCTATCTCAACAACCTTCTTCTTCCCATGCTCCTTTCCCAACTACAACTACACCATCCCATTCGACCACTCCCCTCATATCTTCTACACCTCCCCCACTCAACATTCCTCCCCAAGTTCATATGGAGTCAATACCCCAGAGCTCATAGGAACCAGAGAAAGAAGTTGAAGTCATCAACAGAGAAGGGGGAGAAGAAATTCATATTGGATCTGAGGAGGAAGGTGACAAGGGAGAATCACATGCAGAAGAAGATAGGCCACAAATGGATACTAAGGAGAAAATAGCTGATGAGCAACAGACGGCTGATGAGGGGGAGCTGGAACAAGATATTGGGAGTGAGTAGGCGGTAGAAGAAGAAGAAGCTCCAGAGGAGATAAGGAAAGAACACATGAGGACTTCCACTACATTGGCTGCTCCCTATGAGCCATTAAATGCATTCTTGAAGCCCACTTGGTTTACTAAAGAAGTGCAGCTGAGGGTTAGGGTATATACTGATGAAGAGGTTGATATAACCACATTAGGGCACGCTTTTCATCAAATGGCACCGGTTCCCAAAGCCCAGAGAATGTCTTATGTAACGCAAGATCAGACGGGGAGGTGGAAGGCATAGGTGGTTGTCCCTACAATGGATATCAGCATGAAGGAGATCACTCCGGAGGATTATGTGTTAGAAGAAGTGGATTTGGGAGAACCAACCAGAGAAGGTAGCAAAACCTTGGCTACTTTGGGTTTGAAGCATGCTTTGGGCTTCATGAGTAAAGATGAGGAAAGAATAAAAGCATTGGAAGAACAGAATGAAGCAATGAAGAAATTTATTTTGAAGACGGTGGGTCCAATTGACCCAAATGACCCTGAGGCCTCATTACAGGTAATTTTGGAAAAGAAGGGGGATATAGACACTGGCTTTCCATGTTCTTTTGTATAGGCTTGTGCTGAATGGAAGCAAGATTTTTAACAATTTGCTAGCTTATCTTTGAGATGGATTTTAAGGCCCTTTCAAGGTGTTTTGGCAGGAATAACTTCTTTAGTAGAGACCATGAGTGAGAAGAATGGGGTAGAAGAAACCATCCTCAATTGGCAAAAGGTATTAGATGAGTTGACAATGATAAGGAAGCAACACTTCCAAGTGCTAAGGAAGATCTATGAGGGAGCAGAATTAGATAACTTTGAAGAATGGATCCAAGAGATAACAGCGGCATTGGCTATATTTGAGAAGGTGCTCAAAAGGCTAAATAAAAGAAGGGATGATGGCATGTTATTTGTAAATGAGTTACATGAGTTCTTTGAGGGGTTAGATTTAGATCTGTTCGATGATGATGATGATAAGACTATGCACTCGGTGAATGATATTGTCAATCAGTATTTGAATATATTTTGAGGGGTAAAGTCAAAAGAGGATCTTTAGCAAATGTTTTATCAAAGGGAGGAGATTCAGAAAATGCTACCTCATGAAGAAGAAATAAAGGCTTTTTCCAGGGGATTGAAAGATTTTGAAGATAGACAGAAGGAGATTCTCCAAGGCATTAAGATGTCAGACTTCAATGAGGTGTTGGAGGTGGTGGATAGATTCAAGAAAGCACATCCAGAAGTGCCTTCCAGCTAGTGGACCTCCAGCTCAAGATCTGTCAGCTCCCATGTACAAGAGGTTCAATTTTGGTACTTAGTCATTTTTTCAGTGCAGGATTTTTGGCCATTTCGGCCATAGGGAGTTTTTGGCCACCTAGAAGTCTGACAACTCCATCAACTCTGAAAAGTCCAAAGTAGTAGGGATAAGGATAGCACTTAGCCAATTTTGGGTGTTGAATTTTTTAGACCAAGTGTCAGATTTTGGGTTTTTTTGGGTACGTCTGGTAGTTGACTCCAGTTTTCTCAGAGATCACTCCTCAGTCATCTAGGATTTTTTCTGTGGTTCATTTGGGCATGATTGTGGTATCTCTTTCAATCAAGACTACATAGAGCAGCTAATGCCAATAATCAAGGGTATAAACATGAAGATCATCAAGTGCATGCACTAGTTCTAGCCCAGTTTTTGAGATATCTGATGCTTGATTTGTTCAAATCCTTGTAATGCATGAGATTTAACTCCATGCTAGGATAGTTTAGCTAAGCTTTAGAAGTAGTTTATTTAATGCAAAGCTTTAGTTTAGTTTTACTTTGTAGTTTAGTTGCAGCAAAACCCTAGCTACGAAAATAAGAGCAGAGCTCTATAAATTGTAATAAAATGATGTAATGAGGGTTGACTTGATCATTAATACAAGATATAAAATTGGTGCTTCACTCATGGTGTGATTTTTCTACTGTCTATGTGAAATTTATGAATGTGTGATTTGCTCATTCTTTATTTCAAAGAGTTGATTATTTGTTTGATGATTTCAAGTCTGTGATCTCTTAATTTGGTGTTTGCTAGTATCATATTGCTTTGTTGTGATGAATTTCCAAGAAGATCTTTCTTTGGTGCCTAAAGATTAACTTTTCTCACATGTGTGCGCATCTAGAGTGGCTTTGTGATCTAATGATTTTTGACTTATCATACATCTGCATTTTTTCAACCTTTCGTCGATGATTGCATCCGTTTAGCTAAAGATTGTGACATGATCTGATCTTTGTTGTGTGGGTTTCTTCATCTTCTCAGTCATTTAATTCACATGGTGGTGTGATTGCTAGCATATGTCTATTAGGTTTCTTTCAAGTTTTTCCTTTCAAGTTTCTTGTTACCTTACTCTTTCTAACCCTCTTTGAAAAGTTGCTTTCAATAGGATAATTTAAATTAGTATTGTTTTTGTTTCTTAAAACTAAAAATCAGATAAAAAAGAGATATTGTGAAATCCTAAAGTTTGTTTTGCAGTTTCACTTAAGAGAAGAACCAACAAAGGCCTCCTTGTTAACAAATTCACATTTTTCTTCCATTGAGCTATCCAAGCGGTTGAGACCCAGCCCAAAAGAACCTTGAGATTGATTTCATCAATCTTCCAAGAGGGGAAGTTGCTTGTGCAAATTCCTAGCCGTTGTCTTCGTGTAAAAATGACACTCAATAGAAGTGGTGCTAGAAGGAGGGCCCTCAAAAGGGACACCTTAGAATATTGGATCGTTCTCCCCTGAGAGATTTCAACAAGTCCTTAGATCTTCACCCAAAAAAGGGGAGTTCCTTGAACTTACAGAGTTTTGCAGACCTCGCAATAGAAAAATAAAGTACGGAGAGGACACCTTAGATCATTCAGATCTTCCTCCAATTCCAACCATTGATGCCCCACCTGCTGCTCCACCACCACCAGCTCTGATGGCATTTTTTGTAAATGCCCAAAGTTCACCACTGAACTTCCACGGATAGCTCCATCAACTGCCGAAGAATCTTGAGAAGTTCTACCCATGATTCATCTATGGAGAATCTAGGACAGTAGAAGAACATGTATGTGCATTCAAAGAATTATGCAATCAGAAAGAGATTGCTCATCAAGACATCATGTGTCACCTTTTCCCATACACACTGGGAGAGTTTACGTATAACTGGTATCTGAACTTACCATGAGGATCCATTACTACCTAGCAGGAGTTTGAAACAAAATTCCTGAATCAATTCAAGCTATATGTGGATCCAGCAACACTCCATCACTAGTTCATTTTGGTTAGAAAGGACCTCAATGAATCTATCGCTATGTTCAACCACCATTTTCACAAGATGTATCAGAAGCTTAAGGCTCCATACACGATACCGGATGGCACTGCTATACAAGTATACTTACGTGCCTTAGACCCACTAACGTCCATATTCCTAAAAAGATTTCCTTCAGGAGACATCGACACTCTAGAGAAAGTATGCAACAAAGCTATCTTGTTCACCCAACAAATGGACTTGCAAGCAAGAGGAAGTTATGGTGTCCCACCTACATTAATGAACATTGTTGCGACTGGTCCTTTCGCAGTAAACAATCAATTACCAATGCACCAAACCCCAAAGATCAACCTGGTACCAACTCCATATGTTGTTTCCCCACCATTGACCATCACATACCCAGGGTATGACACCCACAGAGCTTCCTTGTGTGAGCAGAAGGTCACTATCCCAAATGAACCAGACCAAGCTCTAGTCAATGAGTTGGATGCCATGAAGAATACATTGTCCCAATTAACTAGAGAGATCACATGAATGAAGCTCAACCAACCCCAAATCAAGGAAACCCTCCACAGCCAGCTGCTATCCCAAATACTTATTCTTAAAATTAGAATAGTAGTTATGGCAATTACAACAACAATAACAATAACGGAGGAGGTTACGGGAATGGCTCTCAGGATAAATAGTTTGGACAAAAAAGGGTAAATAGAAATTGGAATACATGTCCAAACAATGGTAGTGTCCCTGTGGATAACGCCAATTTCTTCAGCTCGTCAAAGGTTAGCTACACCCAAGGTCCTAGTATGCATCAACCAGATTTTGAGTATAAGGTAGAGTTTGATAATCAAACTCAGGATCACGAGAGTTCCCAGGCTTATTTTAGTGCCATGGTATTCGAGTCATATGATCCAAGTCTAGATGGGACTTCGATCAATAACGCTTCAGAGGAAGAGTTTGTTTTCCCATTCAACCAAGAAAGCCAACTGGAATATTCTGAAGTCCATGCTTTCCAAAATAGCAATAGAAATACCCATAATTTGAGAAGCAGAAGGGAGCCCCTAATGGATGGCATCCCTCCAAGCATGTAGCCCACTCCACCTGATCCAAGGGCAAGCAATAACCCTACACTACTGAGGGGACTTAATACCACTGTTGTCCAGACAACACCATATCAACCAGCCGCATCAAAAGGCACGGTCAAGACAAATGAAAGGTATAGTGCGATGGAGGAACTAAAAAGTGTTAGAACAAACATGTCAATGTATGATATGTTGTAGAGTTGTCCCGCTCAAAGGGAAGCCATTCTAAAGACCTTGGATCATTCCAAGTCAGCCTCCCCTAGCAATAATGCCAACAATGTATCTAATGTAATTGGAGCAGAGGCCATGCCGACCATGTTCAAGGATAGAGTCGAAGTACCTCTGTTCTTACTTAGTCTCAAAATATTCGGAAAGAACCTGCATAATTATTTAATCGACTCAGGTGCCTCATGTAATGTAATGCCATTGTCTCTCTGCCAGAGACTAGGAATGAATCCTCAGCCAACTAATCAAGTGGTGATCCAACTTGATAAAATGGAAGTCAAAGTCATTGGGGTTTTGAAGGACACATGAATCCAATTGACAGCTGACCCTAGGATCCAAGATTGCATCGATGTTCATGTGGTGGACATCCCAGAAACCTACGATATGCTACTCATCCGGGAGTGGACACGATCCTTGAGGGGTTGGTTCTCCACTAATTTTACCCAACTTTGGCTGTCATGGAAGGGGCTCAACAACCAAATTAAGATTGATGCAGAACCTAAAATCAAACAGATGATAACTAAGTATAACGCCCTGAATGAAGTTTTATTCTCATAGGCCGATCTGGGAGTGTACCATTTTGACAAGGCCTTTACGTTCCACCTCAAAGGGGAAGAGGATCCTGATAATAGCCTAGTGCAGAGGTTGATAGATGCCCAGATTGCAAGCGAAGTCCTCATAGAATTCATAATAGGCATGATGAAGAACATGAGGCACCTTGGCAAGGATGCTGACCCAAATATACTTATGTTGCTAGGTTATTGCCACCTCCATCAGACCAATCATTCAGAATTTACTTGCCCAGACTGTCAGCAGACAGTCATTCAAGTAGTAAGCCAGATGTCTGGCATGCCCCAACATACAGGGGACACATCAAAGGAATCTAAGGAGGAGGGTCCCTTCCCCAGTGAACAACCTGATATCCCTACAACCAAAGACTTTGTACAAGAAGAATGGAGTTCCTCCGATGATGGGTGCCTGCCCCCGTACAATGATGTTTGGCACGAGGCTCGGGTGAAACAAAAGATGAAATGGGTTCCTCTTTTGAGAAGGGAATGCCCTGATGAAGGGACATCAAAGGCCCCAAACACTGAAGACCTGTCTCCACCCCAAACACCTAATAAACCCCAAGACAAGATACCTCCACCAGAAGTGATTCCAGAACCCCAAATCAAGATACCCCCAATAAGAATCACTCAGTCTAGAAACTTCACTTTGACAGTTCCAAGTGTAAGCTAGGAGCGGGAGTAGGAATCGAGTTAATCAACCCTCATGGGGGCTCATATTACGCTGCCTACTAATTGTAATTCCAGTACACTAATAATGTCACTGAGTATGAGGCCCTAGTTCAGGGTCTCCTTCTTGTGCATGAGAGGAAGGTAAAAGTAGTTGTCATGGAGGGTGATTCACAACTGATCGTCTAATAGATCAAGAGCCAGTACTCTTGTATAGATAAATAATTGATCTCATACTACAACCATGTCTAGGATCTAATCGAAGATTTTGAAGCTTTCAGCATTCAAAGCATCATGAGGAGAAGGAATATTATTGCCGATGCTTTGGCAGTATCTGCAAGTTCCTTGCAACCGCTAGAGAAGTCTAAGTTGAAAAAGTTCTCCGTAGAACTCATGGTTGTACCCACTGTCCCTGATAACATTAAAAATTTCTAAGTATTTCAGGATGACCAACAAATTCTAGAATTCATTATGAACATCAAAATCTTTGACAAGCAGAACATTGATGAAGAAGAAGGTGAAACGGAGGAATCTGATGACTTAGGGACTTTGAACTTGAAAACAAATTCCATTCCAAAAGGCATGGTAGCTTTAGAGAGGATCTTTGATAAAGATGAACATGCTCAAGAGAAAGGGAAAAACCTAGTGGTAAATGGGGATGATTGCGAGCTCTACAACTTGGGCACATAACTCGAACCCAAGGAGGTCTGTATAGGCAAGGTTGGCACACCAGAAGAAAAGAGACAGATGGTCAAACTACTCACTGAGTACATAGACATTATAGCATGGTGCTATGAAGATCTAAAGACCTATGATCCCAGTGTTATAGTCCATAATATCCCGCTGAACCTAGATGCTAAACCTTTCCACTAGAGGCAAAGACTTGTCAATCCTGTGATCAAACCAGTAATCCAAAAGGAGGTACAAAAGATGCTTGATGCCAAGGTAATTTTTCCCATCCGGTATTCCACTTGGGCAGCCAACCTGGTCCCTATAAGAAAGAAAAGTGGGGAGGTTTAGCTCTGCGTGGATTTTAGAAATCTAAACAAATCTTCTCACAAAGACAATTATCCTCTACCTTCTCTAGACGAAGTGTTGCAAGTAGTCAACGGTTCTCAAATGATGTCCTTTTTGGATGGCTACTCGAGGTATAACCAGGTCATGGTGAAGGAAGAAGACCACTTGAAGATGGCCTTCGCTATGAAATGGGGGACTTTTTCCTACCGCCACATGCCATTTGGTCTAATCAACGCGTGATCCACCTTCCAACAGGCTATGGATGAGGCGTTCAAGGGGCTGGTCAATAAGTGCATTGTGATATATATGGATGACCTCACAGTTTTCTCTAGGAACCAGACAAACCACATCAAAGATTTGTGAAAGGTTTTGAAGAGATGTCGATGTTATTGGATATCTTTGAATCTCAAGAAGTGCATTTTCGGGGTAACACAAGATAAACTCCTTGGGTACATTATATTCGAGATAGGTATTTCGATTGACCTCAAAAGGGTTGAGGCTATCCTCAAATTGGTCCCACCAAATAGTAGGAAAGAATTAAAATCCTTTTTCAAGAAAATCAACTTCGTCCAAAAATTTATCAGTAGTTTTGCAGAGATAGTCGTCCCTTAAATGATATGTTAAAAAAGGATGCTAAAATTGAATGGAATGCTCTGGCTAAAGGGGCATTCGAGGAAATCAAGACGTTCATTGACATGGCTCAGTCTTGGTCAGTCCTGATTATCTTCTACCATTTAAAGTCTACTCTTTTGCTTCAGAACATTCATGTGTAGGAATCCTCATGCAGAAGAAAGAAGGCGAAGATGAAAGGCCAATTGCTTTCATGAGCTACCCATTGAAGAATGCAGAGCTCAAATATCCTAATTTAGACAAACAGTCTTTCACCTTGGTCAAGGCTATCAAGAAATTCAAACATTACATACTATGAAGTAAGGTCATTGCTATTATTCCAGATCCAGCAGTCAAATATTTATTAATGCAAAATGAACTCGGGGAACGAAGAGGCAAATGGATGGAAATATTGCAAGAGTTTGACATTGAGATACAACTGATGAAATTGGTGAGGGGTCAAGGTCTCACTAAGATGATGGCTAAAATAGAACAAGGTTTGGTGTGCCAAGTGTACACCAATGACGAAATAGTCATTGATATATGGTATCAAGACGTAGTCTACTACTTGCTGCAAAACTATTGTCTAGATGGATTGAATGGTTCCCAACGTAGAGCACTAAAGAACAAGACCAGTTCATACATGCTAAAAAATGGGAAGTTCTACAAACACAATTACAATGGGTTATATCTATGATGTTTGGACCGAACAGAAGCAGAGCTAGCTCTCATAGAATTTCATGACAAGTATGGTACGGGACATGGATCAACAGAAGCTACAGCTCATCAGATACTAAGATCTGGCTATTACTGGCCAACTCTGTTCAAACATGCGCATGAACATGTGCGCTCTTGCCATGTTTGCCAAACTAGTGCCATTCGAGAAAGACACCCAATGATGCCCTTACAGCTAGTATATGAGGTACGTCCATTCAACCAATGGGGACTAGATTTTGTAGGGATGATCAATCCCCCATCTTCAGTGGGCCACCAATACATCTTGACTGCAACCAATTACTGTACACGCTAGATAGAGGCACAAGTTATGAAAAATTGTACCACAAAAGTGATCACCAAGTTCTTGGAAGAGTTCATCATCACAAGGTTTGGTGTGCCCTTTTTCCTGGTATGTGATAATGCTCCTTACTTTTCATCTGTGAGTCTCATTCAATGGGCTTTCAAGAACCAGGTAATTCTTAAATTCTCATCTAGTTACTACCCTCAAGGGAATGGAGTCACTGAGTCCACCAACAAGAACCTGAAAATGGTAATCAAATGTCCGTTGGATGATAATCCCAGAGATTGGCACACCCAGTTGAAATATGCTCTATGGACAAATCAGGTCAGAATCAAGAATACCCTAGGGACTTCTCCCTACCAATTAGTGTATGGTTTGCAACCCATCTTTCTGATGAACCTAAAAATACCAATCTTGAGATTCATGGATCAATATGTCGAGGGTGAGGATCGGGTGCAGATTCATCTCATGAATTTATTGAACCTCAAAGAAAATTGAACCATGGCCCTAGAACACGTAGCCAAACACCAGGCTGTTGTCAAGCGATGGTTTGACAAAAGAGAAACTGTAAAAGCTTTCTAAATTTTTGATCTAGTCCTAATGTGGGACAAAGCAAAAGAAAAACCAGGCAGCCACACAAAATTCCAACGTCTGTGGATAGGCCCATTCCAAATTGCTGAGATCCTAGGAGAAAATACCTTTCAAATTAATTCTCTCGATGGAGAATTGGTCCCGTTACCAATCAATGGCTAGTTTCTGAAGCACTATTTTGGGACTTGATTGGTCCCTTGTACTTTATTGTATATTCTTTTATTTTATTGTTTTCCTTCATTTTGTTGGTTTTGGGTCAATCTTGTCATTTGTGTCTTTTCTTTGTTCGCAGGGGGGTTAGCGTTCTTTTTTCCAGCAGTCCTTTCGGGTAGCCCAAGATTTCAAGTGAAGCTTCCCATGGCCTGAACTATGGAGATAGGTCTATCTTGCAATGAGCTAAGGACATAGATAGGAGGAAAGATTGTTCCTCTTCAAAATCCTTGGGAGCATATGCCTGATTGAAGCATCCTCAACACTGAAACACATTTTAAAAGGAAAATTTTGAGCCACGAACTTCTCTAGGTGGGATTCCAATTTGCACCAGGAGGTGCCCACAGTCACAAATAAAGCCTAAAAGTCAGAACCCTTCCCGGACTGGAAAACAAACTAAAAAAAGAGAGCAAGAACATGAAAAGGAGGAACACATAAAGATAAGATAAACAAAGAGATGCTCGAAACTAGGACAACACAGTCTAAGCGCTGCCCCGGTTTTCCAAAAGAAGAAAGAAAGAGCCACATAAGGCATTTTGCAAAGCTACAAGGAAGCATCAAAATAGTTCACTCAAAATAAAATTTGCTGATAGATGGGTGCTTTCAAAGGAATTGGCCTAAAGCTTAAAGTGAATCAAGTCTAAGAGCCCTCCTATGAAGTCTAAGCACTTCTACTAAAGCTCGTCTATAGTCAAGAAAGGGTGACTTTGACAACCTCTATCGGGGCTATCAATGCCTTCTCGGTAATAGAGCAAGGTCAAATTGACTTATGGTCGACCTTTTGATTGATGGGCCACTGATCTGGCAATAAGAGGTTGATCATCGAGGGGAGCTCAAGGCGAGAGTTTCCTAGGGAAATTGAACATCACTCTCACACACTAGATGTAGATATCATGGTTTTCTCAACCTTGGTGACGTTAAAAGGAATACTCTATCCAATAATCTTTGTACTTGGCTCACTGCGCATCGGGACTATCTCCGAATCGACTAGCTATGGGGAGTTTCCATTTTTTTTTTTTCCTTTCTTTGTTTGGGCTATTTTTTGTGGTCCCACAACCACGCTCCCCTTTCTTGGCCCTTATGGCCTCAGGGGCCCCCCTTTCACTTTTTTCTTGCCTCATTTTTTGTCATCTTTCGGGTTGGTGTCCTTGCTTTTCTTTATTTGTTGGCATTTTCGGCCTTGTCAGCTTCTAGCCTTTTCAGAGGTCTAAAAGGTGCGAAAGGCCTTAGCAGAGCAATCTTGGGTGGCTATCCATTTCGGACTTCTCAATGGTTGTCAATACCAAAAGTTTGACTCTCCCTGGAGTTGGCCTTTTCAGTGTTTTCAGCCCATCGGATGTCCGAGACAGCCGAAACGGATGAAAGGCCACTGCGCAAGGTAATGACATCACTAGTCTCACACTGCCTATAAAAGGTGCAAAGGTCATTTCAAACCCTCACTTTGCACATTTTCTCCTCCATCATCCGCTCACTCTCCTTTTCATCGCTAGTTGTTTTCACTCCATTTGGCTCTTGTTTCATCACTGGTCTTTGTCGGCCTCTTCGTCTTGTGGGTAGGTGGTCTCCTCCCCTTTGTTTTCTTTTCCTAGTTGTTTCCTTTTGTTTCTCATTTTTTTTGCTTCATCTTAGGTCTAGGGTTTAGTGTTTCAGTATTTTTGGCCTGAGTCGTAGGTGTAGGTTGTTTTAGGTCAGCCTTTTTCAGCCTTAGGGATTGTCGAGGTAGTCACCTCATATCCCTAGGTGATTTTGTGGTCAAACTCACCGTCGAACTCATTTTTTGAGTCCGGCCCAAAACCCTAGCTTCGGATCTTTGGGGTCTAAAAGTCATGGAACATCCACCAAGTTGGAAAGCTTCTAAGTGCTCGAGCTGTCAGTGTTTCGGTGTTTTCGCACACCGAAACATCTCAAACCCCCAAAACCATCGAAGGAAGTGAAACCCCTTGTTCTCGCTCTCTCGACCTGCGGCCTTTTGGCCTTTTCAGATGTCAAGACTTCTCAGGGTTTTAGAGGTCTGATAATGCCAAAAGTCTCTTCCCTACTAGTTCTTTTTTGCCTCCAAGCCCTGTGGTCCTTTCGGCCTTTTTGACCCTTTCGAACCTGTCAGCATTTCTTATGTTCGATAAGTTCGAAATGGTGAAAGGGCCGAAGTCTCTATTTTTTTCTTTGAAGTCATGATTTCAGTGAATGGTGGTGCTTTCCCAATTTCTTTTCTCTCACTATGTTACTGATTTAGGCCTTGTGCTCTTTTGTAGATATGGTCGAGAAGGTACTGGCATTTTCGGCAATGAAATATCAATTCAAAGGATACCACCCATTGTCTAAAGTGACGGACTTGCATGCCAGGATAACCAATAGTGATATCAAAAATGTGAGTTGGAACAAATACCTCAATAAGTGTGCTCAACCAGTGGGCTATTCAAAGGATTACACGTCATTGGTCCACTGTAATTCCTTGGTGAACGCAGTGATGCATGTAGTCTCTATCCAATCAATGGAGCTAATTAACACACTAGCCAGTTACTATGTGCCAGATGAGCGCATGGTCAGAAACAACATTGAGGAGGTGGTCTTGGACCTAAGGCCTGACAATATTGAAGATGTTTTCCACCTGCCAAAGGGAGTAGACAAGTTCTTTAACTTCAATATAAACAAGGGGATGAAATTTTACAATAAAGATACCCAGAGGGCTCACAACATTGTCAACAATGAATACCTGATGCAGCCATTGCCCAAGAATAGGCTGGATAGAATTGATATGAGGAGAGGTTATATGAAAGAAGATATCCAAGCTGTTATCACAATGATAAGTAGGGTGTACGGCCTACCCAAATATCATCAATTGGAACCCTAGATAATCTTCCTTATCTAGAAGATAAAAGAAAGACAAGCAAGGTTCGATTGGGCCTCTATTCTAAGTGATCAATTGGATGAACAACTGATTCGAGTAAAGATAGATCCCCACTTTTACAAGACATCTTATGTTATGTACTTACTAGCTACCAAGGCAGTGTATCCAGGGTTGGCTAAGGTTGGAAACATTGGGGAACAAAACACTTGGCCATTCACATTGTATCCTCAATTGGTGTGAAAAGACTTCCTAGCACACAATAGCCCAAAATTCAGGATAGTTAATGATGCTTTCATCTTTGCAATCATCCGCTCCATCAAGGGTGATTTTCCTAAAAGGCTATCTACAGAAGCAGCGGCCAAAGTAAAGGCCATTGGGGCATTTTACATTCAATTCAGAACATTCATGTACATACGAGTTGTAGGAAGCACCTTAGCACCCAAGAAGCTCCCATGTATCATTCTTAATTATCTGATCTAGCTCTTCTTTTATTGCTTCATGCCAATCTGAATTAGTACACGCATCTTCAACACTTAAAGGTTCAATTTGTGAAAGTAAACATATCACTTCATCAACTGTGGAAATTTTTGCTTTTGATCTTATCATGACTTTGCTATTCTGATCTCCAATTATATCTTCCCTTGAATGGTATCTAGATGTGAATTTAGGAATATTAGATGTGACTTTCTCAGCTGTCTTCTGAGATTCTTCTTCACTTGTTTCAGGGTCATTGAATAATACATCAATGTTGTCAAACATTTCTTCAACAATTGTTTCTCTATTGGTAGATCTAGGTTCTTCAATCATATGTTCATAATCATGATATCTCTCTTGAATCATAAACTTCTCATCAATCTTTATATGTGCACTTTCAATGATCTTCTTCAATCTTAAGTTAAAACATCTATAAGCTTTGCTTTTAGTAGAGTAACCAAGAAAAATACCTTCATCACTTCTTGCATCAAACTTGCCAATAGCTCCATCACTCTTGATGTAGCACTTGCTTCCAAAGATTCTGAAATATTTAATTATAGGTACATTCCCAAACCATTTCTCATAAGGTGTCTTGTTTGCACCTGACCTTAATTGAATTATGTTGATAGTATAGATTGCAGTATTGACCGCATCTCTCTAATAGGTGTGTGCAACTTTTCCTTCAATCATTATGGTGCGCATTGTGTCAAGTATGACCCTATTCCTTCTTTCTACAATTCCATTCTGCTGAGGGGTTCTAGGTGCACTTAGTTGTCTCTTTATCCCATGTTATTCGCAGTACTCATAAAATCTATTAGAGGTGAATTCTCCTCCTCTATCTGATCTCATACATTTTATCTTTAATCCAAACTCATTTTCAACTTTAGCTTTGAATATTTTGAACTTCCCAAATGCTTCTAATTTGTCTTTTAAGAATGTAACCCACATCATTCTAGAATAATCACCAACAAATAAAATGAAATACATCATTTCACCATAGTATGATTTTGTTTGAGTTAGTCCACATAAGTCCGTATGCACTTGATCCAATTTGTTCTCTGTTGAATCATGCTTTCTTTTGAATGAGTTCCTCACATGTTTTCCCATCACACATTCCCTGCATATTATATCCACTAGTTTTGCAATACTAGGAACATCTCTTATTGCCTTTACATTGCTTATCTTCACTATATTATCAAAATTAATGTGACATAGTCTTTTGTGCCATAACCAATTGTCATCTAATTTAGCAATAAAATAACTTTCTTCAGGATTTACCTTTTTTCTTTGAGCCTGATGTAATCATTACACCTTCTTTGTTATTAATGATGCACTTATTATCCTTGAATTCCAACTGATAACCTTTGTCAAGCAACTATCCAACACTTAGTAGGTTATGCTACAAACCATCAACATATAGAACATCATCAGTCTTGTTCTTTCCATCCAAGGTGATAGCTCCTCTACCTATGATAGGTTTAGGAGTGTTGTCTCAAAATCTAACCATGTCGCCTTTCTATTTATCCAGATGTGCAAATCTATCTTTGTCTCCTGTCATGTGATGTGAACAACTGTTGTCAATGATCCAATATGTTCTAATGTCTTCTTGTGAAATCAATGCTAACTCTTGTGCTTTCTTTTCATCTTCAGTATCCATTTCATCAAACATTTTCTCCATGTCTTCAATAGCAATGAATCCAATTTCATCTTCTACTGAATCTTCATCTGATACTCCATCTTCAACATAGTAACATTCTTTTGTATACTTAGGCTTATAATTACTTTTGAACTTCTTGACTCTTGTAGGACACTTAGATGCAAAGTGACCAATCTTGTTACATGAAAAGCATTTGAATGGTGTCTGACCTTCATATTTCCCTTTTCCTTTTCTTTCTTAGAAATCATAGCAATAAAATCATCTAGTTCTTTATCTTCATTATCAAAATTACCAGAAGTGTTTAAGGATTTCTTACCATGGACTGAGGCTTTGAAGGTTGTTTCATTTTTAGGCTCTGTCTTCAAAGTTGATATCTCAAATTTTGAAATCTTGCTAATTAAGGTCTCTCTTTTGAAGTCTTTTGAAAACTGCATAGTCTCATCTAGGATGTTTTTCTTGCTCTCATATTCTGGTGTCAGTGTAGTCATTAGCTTATCCATTATGTCTTCTTCTGAAATTTCTCCACCATTGTTTCTAATTCCTGCAATTGCTTCATTAATTCTTTGATTGTAGGCTCTGATGTTGTCTTCACGTAGCATCTCCAATGTATTGTACTTTTTCTTCCATGTCTTTTTGTGTGCATTCTTAGCTTAGATGTCTCTTTCAAACATATCTTGTAGGCTTTATCTACTTTCTTGATCTCTAAAAACTCACTATCAGACAAGGCACTAATAAGGGCTTCTTTGGAAATAGCATTTTGAGTAGCTACTTCAAAAATCTCAAAAATCTCAAAAATCTCAAAAGCAATACACTACAAATGTGTCATCATTTTGTTCTTCCACTCTAGATAATTCTCTCCATCAAACTTAGGACTATCTTTTCTAAAGAATACCATCTGATCAACCTCAAGCTGTTAAACTTTCACTCCGAGGCACTTGGCTCTGATACCAATTGTTAGGAATAGTCCCAAGAGATAACTAAGAGAGGGGGGGGGTGAATTAGTTATCTATAAGATTCAATTCTTTATCCAATTAAGTATAGAAGAAAATTAACCACATACACAATAAGATAACACTTAACACAACACCACAATTTTGGTTATGGGGAAACCCAAATAGGTAAAAACCTCGGTGGGAATTAGCACCCACTATAAACTGCACTAGATTATAATGATCATTGTTAGAAGATCTATCAACCCTGTTAGGAGTTGATCTTTACAACGCATTAAGTACAATGACCTAGTCAAGGGTCAAACCCTATTAGGAGTCTTTTACAATTAACCCTATTAGGGGTGAGGACACACTGTCTGAGAGCTCACTGCTCAAATGGTGAAGGTTGCAACCTTCTGCATAATAGATACACACTATATCTGGATCTTTGGTGAGCTATGAAGTAGATCTGTTGTCTTGATCAGTTCCAATGAATAGCATATACTCTCTTCTTATTCACATAGATCTTCAACTGATGATTTACTTCCTTATAATATTTGCATCTTCTACTCTGCTCTATCAACCACACTTAAGCAATCACAACTGACTACCTATAAGTATCTTTCTCCAAATGATATAATCAAGTCAGCCTATTAGAACCTTCTTGAAATCATATTAGAGAAACAATATAACTATCCAACAACATCTCCAATGGCTATACTAAGAATGCAACACAAAATGGGACCGCCTAATCCAATATGAGTAGACGCATTACTTCACACAGTCAGCTCCACCAAATTAACTCAAACTTTCTTCTCATGCTAAATTACATCATGCACTCTTAACCAAACATTCTTAACTCTTCTCCAAGAATTAAACCAAACACACATACTAAAATGATAGGCGCAACTGCTAAACCAATATAAACTATGTCGGCTCCATCAGACAAACTATAACTGGCAACTAGGAACATCATAACTTAACTTGTATTGCACAAGTAACTCTACATCCATGAACATAGCATCATAACCATGTCTACAACATAAATATAAATGCGCAAGGCTCCTTCATAATCATACTAGAAATCACATATAGAACTTTGTCTGTAACTCTGTCAAGAACACTGTTGTCACAAACCACTGCACAACTGTCTGTACTCAGAATCAACCTCTACGTCTATGATATCATGTTGATAACATATCCATACAACATATGCTCAAGGATTAATGCATAAAACTACCACACACGATGCTTACCATATGTTGTCATCAATGACAAACATATAGTCAGCACTGGCTTGCTGGAAAATCTCCAACAACTTATATGGAATTGTGTAAGGGGATTGTCCAACCACATAGGAGGTTTGAAATGGGTTTTGAAGGGTTTGTTGGGCGATGTATTATTGTTGTAGCACTGATGAATGTTGTTGTGCATGGTATGGTGTTTCCCGTTGTTGGGGGATGAGAGGATTGAGCTGCTACGCTAGGAAATATTGTTGTTGCAATGGGGGTTAGTAGAATGATTGTTGTTGGGATTGAGCTTGGAATTTCCCAATGTAATAGGGATGCATGATCTCATTACTAAGAGGAGGTATGGTTTTTTGGGTGTGTACTATGGGTGGCTATGTGAATAAGTTAATGAGATGAGTGGAGCTAAGCTGTTGTGCAGGTGGTGGCACTATTTGCGAGGTTGTGGATGACATAGAAAGGTAGTTGGTGAAGGTGGGAAAGGAGGCGACAAAAGGAGGTGGCAGAGGTTGTTGTGCTCAATGGGGGAAGGTTTCTTGTGGATGAATGAGATGAGATATGTGTTATTGCATAGGTTCACCTAAGGCATTCAGTTGTTCTTGGTTGAGGCTCCATGTAGTGAAAACTCTTGCTGTAGGTTGAGATGTGGAAGGAGCTTGAAATGTGGGAGTGAACATGGGGTTATGTGATACAGATGGAGGGTTTTGGGATGCCATGAATGGCAATCTTGTGGTGAAAGCAATTTGATGGGTTTGTGTGCTGGCCATAATGGGCGGGGGAGGAATTTGTGCAATATTGGATTGGGTGGCTGATTGAGCTACGAAGAGGGATGCTTGTGTTGTCCCTTGTGAGAATTTTGTTGTTGTGGAAGCCTGACCTACGAAAGATGGGGGTACTACTTGTGTGGTCATTTTCATGGGAGGTGGTAGCACTTTCAAGGAAGCTTATGATTGTGTGGCCACTTGTGAGGTAGTAGGTGGTGATGGTGCACCCATGACAGAAAAGGGAACAGATTGTGTCGCTGCTTGAGCTGAGGGGATTATAGGACTAGTCTGCAAAAGATGAGGGATGGGCAAAGTGGTATGGGATATCTGCATGGAGGGATCATGGATTTGTTGGATGATGGTGAGGTAGGTGTTAGTGTGGAGGTGAATAGGTTTTGTGGGATCAAATGGTCAGAGGTGTGGTAGAATGGGAGTACCCTCTTATGCATAATTTACCAAAATAGCCAACCAGTTTTGTGCTATGATTACGCTCACCATTTGCACGTGTCTTGGATGGCACATGAATGCTTTCATAGAACCTGTGGTAGGTATCTCAGTGGGGTCTTCCCACACATTTTGAACTGATGGCAATTAAGGATCATACATTACCATTGCGCCCTGGGGGTTGTTCGGGTCTACTGAACTAGAAGCTCGGTTGGGGTCCATTCATTTCCTCTTCTTTGATCGTGTCTCAATATTCATGAAATGCAAAGTCCTAGGATGGAGGAAGATGCAAATGTGTTAGGAGGATGCTTGGGATGATGCTCTTAGAATTAAATGAGGTTGGGGATAACCTAGATGCAAGATTTTAGAAACCTATATGAAAAAGGATATTTAGATGATGTAGGATTCTAGTGATGTACTAGGAGATGGGTGGCTAAGGTTTTTGAAATGAGCTACCTTTTCTGATGTGAGGTTAAAATATGTGGGATTGTCATCCTTAGATATACTTATGATCTTTGCATGACAATATCCTTACTAGTGTGGGCCAATCTTTGGATTGAGATGATGAAGTCCACAAAAGTGAGTACTAGTTACCCTAGACAATGCTTAGTCAAATGGGTGAGGCTAAGATTTTTGATTCTTTGGATAGGGTTTGAGTAACTCAAAACAAGTCCTTGGATGGGATGCAGATTTGGGATGTGGATAAAAGATGATACTAAATGATTCTTACGCTTTCTAGGGGGTGACATAAATGCACCTAAGAAATGAGCTAAGATGAGGAGATGTTGATACAACTTCACAAATTTGGAGAAGGGATGGGGTTATGCCCGCTAGTCTTAACTTTCCAGCCTGACAAACTGACGATTCACTTGAATTCAAAATGAAAATTATTTGACTCTTGCATTGTATTTGATGTTGTCTAGTTTGGCTTGGTATCTTTCTTACTCTTGGATTACAAAGATAGTGGGTTGGTGATCTGATGAAGGTTGCTCCCCTTAATACCACAAACACACAACAGAAACAGAGAAACAACAACAATATGCAACAACATAAAATTGGCTTCTTATTATCTCCACAAATGTGGAATTACAAACTTTTAGAATTACAATATGCAAAGCCACATGGGCATTCCCTTACAATATTCTATAGGGCAAAGCCTTGAATTATTACCCAGATCTACTACCCAGAACTGCCTAAGACAACACTACGGGCCTTCTTTATATAGGCAATTTCCACCGCCCGAGAAAGTTCTAGAAATTTAGCCAAAAGGGCCGACCAAACTTAGAATTATTTTATTTTACAATTTATTACATCAAAGTCAGCTCAAAATAACTTTTGAAACCCGAACAGAAATTTTAAAGGAAAATTATTTTCTGCCATTTCAGGTGACTCAACTTCTAAAGACCATAAGTCATCGCCAGTTGCCCCGATTGACTATTACAAACCCAATTCAGAAATGCCACGAAGCGCTCTACAGGCTTGATTGGTGCAAGCGCCTATCACCCAAATTTTTGACCTCATCTAGGGCTTCTAAAGCCTTCAAAACTGAGTTCAAAGTTTCTATACCCTGCTGCAAATACCGAAAATCTTCAATATCTACAAAACTAGACTTGATCTGTCAATGAAACTTTACTAGCAGGCTGATACAACTGAGATGAACCTCCACATGTGAAATCAAAACATTCTAAGATTTATGACCAACTTACTAAAAATAGCAAGTTTCCATAAATAGTAGCTCTACACAAGATAGCCCTTATTGAATACAAAAACATAAATATTTTTGGGTGATGCAAGATTGCTCTTACACCTAGGATGCTCCTGCATCAGACATCCAGGGTAATTTGAGAAGTGACCCTGTCACGACTTAGGTGTGAAGAGGAAAACCAAGATGGTCAACCTCCTCCTTTGTCAGCCATGACGAATCTTCAACAGGTCATCCTTTCCACTTGACCAGATATTCTTCATATGTCCTATTCCTTGTGCTTCGGCCAACACAACTGTCCAGTATGTCTTCAATCTCCTTGGTATCAGAACTACTTGCTGGAATACTCCACTATGCTACTATGATGTCATCTACAACACCGCCTTCATGATACTCTGTCAAATCTGAAATGTTAAACACCGGTGAAATATTCAGCTCACTAGGCAATTCTACCCCATATGCATTTCCTGAATCATGTTTCTTCAGTATCTTACATGGTCCAAACTTCTTCATTTTCAGCTTGTTATATGTACCAACTGAAAATCGCTCCTTCCGCAAATGAACCATGACTTCATCACCAACGTGAAATTCCTTATACCTCCTTTTCTCATCTGCCTTAGCCTTATACTATGCGTTCATCTTGGTAATTTGCTTCCTCACCTCCCCATGGATGTTCTTCAAATGTTCTGTAAAATCCTTAGCTTCAGCACTACTTATTTCTCCTTTATCTATCTTTCTCAATTCAGATGCATTTCTTGGACTGCTTCCATATATAATCTAGAATGGTGATTTACCAGTGCTCCTATTGACAGAATTATTGTATGCAAATTCTGTCTTTGGTAAAATCAAATCCCATCCTGTTGGCTTGTCTCCAACCAAACATCTTAGCAAATTTCCCAAACTTCTATTCACCACCTCTGTCTATCCATCAGTCTGTGGATGATGTGATGAACTAAACTTCAAATCTATCTTTAACTTCTTCCATAATGTAGGCCAGAAATATTCAATGAACTTAGTGTCTCGATCTGAAACTATGGTCTTTGGCAAACCATGAAGTCTCACTACTTCTCTAAAAAACAATTCTGCTACATGAACAACATCATTAGTCTTCTTGCAGGGAATGAAATGTGCCATCTTTGAAAATCTGTCAACCACCAAAAAAATTGAATCATGTCCCCGCTGAGTCCTCGGTAAACCAAGAACAAAGTCCATGCTGATATCCTCCCAAGGCTTCTCTGGTGTGGATAATGGCTGATACAACCCTGTATTCTGCTTCACTCCTTTCGCCATCTGACATACTCTACAACTCTGTACAAACTTCTTCACATCTTGCTGCAACTATGGCCAATAATAATTCTCACTAACCAAACCAATAGTTTTATCATGACCAAAATGTCCAGCCAATCCTCCGCTATGCTTCTCCTTGATGAGATTCTCCCTCATAAAACTTCATGGAATGCACAAATGACTCCCTCTGAATAACATATCATCCTGGATGATGAAATCCAACCATTTCCTCCTGTCTAGAATAACACGTTTTGTACAACTTTCCAAGCTTCACCAAAATCAGGATCCTCTGGATACAAATTCTTGAATTCCTTGAACCCAACCACTTCAATCTGCATTTTTGTCAGCAATAGTTGCCTTCTGCTAAGAGCATCTGCAACCCTATTAGACTTTCCACTCCTGTGTTTCAAAACAAATGTATAACTCTACAAAAACTCAACCCATTTCAAATGCCTCTGATTCAACTTTCCTTGATTATTCAAATATTGCAAAGCTTGATGATCAGTATACAAAACAAACTCCTTAGGAAGCAGATAATGTCTCCACTTCTTTAATGCCTGAACTATAGCATAACATTCCTGATCATAAATAGAATATTTCATCTTGGCATCATTTAACTTCTCACTGAAATAAGCAATAGGTTTACCTTCTTGGCTCATAATAGCTCCTATTGCAGTACCACTAGCATCACAATCTACTTGAAACACCTTATTAAAATCTGGAAGTGCTAAAATAGGTTTTTCTGTAACTTTTTGTTTCAACAATTGAAAACTCTTTTCTGCCCCATTAGTCCACTTAAATTCTTTTCTATCCCCTCTCATTGTTTCAGTCAAGGGTCCACAAATACTGCTAAAATTTATGATAAACTTTTTGTAAAAGCTATCTAGACCATGAAAAGATCTTACCTCAGTAGCACTCCTTGGAGTAGGCCATTCAAGGATAGCCTGTACCTTCTCTGGGTCCATTTTTAGACCTTCTCTTGAAACTACAAACCCCAAATACACCAACTCTTTCTTCACAAAACTGCACTTCTTCAAATTAATCAACAATTTCTCTTCTCTCAGCTTCTCAAATACCATACGAATATGCATCATATGCTCCTCCAATGTCTTACTAAAGATCAGAATATCATCTAGGTAAACAATGACAAACTTACCTAGAAATTCTTTCAGAACATCGTTCATGAGCCACATGAAAGTGCTCGGTGCATTGGTTAGCCCAAAAGGCATGACTAACCACTCATACAGTCCTTCCTTTTTCTTGAAGGCAGTCTTCCATTCATCTCCTTCTCTGATCCGAATCTGATGATATCCACTCTTCAAATCTATCTTTGAGAAATACATAGCTCCACTCAAACAGTTCATAATATCATCCATTTGTGGCAATAGAAACCTATACTTGATTGTGATCTTGTTTATTGCTCTTGAATCTGTACACATCCTCCACTCTCCATTCTTCTTTGGTGCTAATACTTCTGGTACAGTATAGGGACTCAGACTCTCACGGATCAATCCTTTCTACAACAACTCATGTACTTGTCTATTCAACTCCTCACTTTCTGCAGGTGTCATTCTATGTGCTGCCTTATTCAACAAAATTGCTCCTGGGATCAAGTCCATCTGATGACTAATCTTTCTGACTGGTGGTAATCCATCAAGTACATTATCGAATACAATATCTTGAAACTCATTCAACAAATCTACAACTTCTACAGGAACGTCTTCTACTTCCTCTTTACCAGCTTTTGGAACTAAAGAAAAACATACATGCTTATGCCTCATACCATCTAAGAAATTTCTTCCATCAATAGAAGTTATTCTTGCACTACCACATACCTTTTCTTTTGTGTCACTCAATGGCTTTAGCTTATGTCGTACTCCATCCTTTGTCAGGGAATAGGTATTTGGATGACCATCATGTACAGCACATCAGTCAAATTGCCATGGTCTACCTAACAACATATGACATACATTCATAGATATGATATCACACAGTACCTCATCATGATATCCACCAATCTTGAACTTCACTAGGCATTGTTCATTGACCATGACCTTATGGTCATCCTGTACCCAGGCAATCCGATATGGATGTAGGTGTTTCTGTCTCTTGAGCTTCAACTTTGTCATCATCTCTTCTAACACTAAATTGTCAGTGCTTCCACTATCAATAATCACATCACAACACTTACCCTCACACCTGCACTTGGTGCGAAATAGGCTCCTCCTTTGTTCAGGCTCATTCTCACCACTCAGTAGGACTCTTTTGCTAATCAACGTTTCTCCTCTTTCAGCATCTTTAGAATTTGATGATCTGGCATCTTCATCTACATGTGTGACTCTGGCCTGACCTTCATTTCTCCTATCTGTTCTACCTTGGCGCTGAGGACATTCAAATGCCCTGTGACATTCTTCTCCACGGTGAAAACATGTTCCACGAAAGCCTCCTCTTTCAGATCCTTGTCCTCTTCCTCTTCCTCTCTGATCTCTATTATTCTGATCTTGGAAACGATTGGAATTATTTCCTCACTGATTTTGACTGCTACTGGCCTCATCCTTCTTTTTTGAATCTTCATTTCGGCCTCTATAGGACCGTCCACTAGATCATCCACCGCGAGCTCTTCTATTTTGTCTGCTCTCGAACTTCTTGTTCAACTTTTCCTCTACTTTTAGGGAAAATTGGTATGCCTCCTCAATACTGTTCATTCGAACCAGATTCAACTCCTCCTGAATGCTTGGCCTTAACCCATTAAGGTATCGGGCAACTTTCTCCTTATCAGCTTCTGCATGGCCTGTTCTGATGAGGAGTCGATAGAACTCCTCTGTATACTCCTGAACAGATCTTCCTGCTTGCTTCAAACTTTGTATTTTCTTTAATAGGTCAAGTTCATAATCAACAGGAATGAACTGTCACTTCAATTTATCCTCCATCCGATCCCATCTTGTGATTTTATCTTTCCCTCTTCTATTTTGCTCCAATTGAACCTCTTGCCACCAGATCTTCGCATGACCTTTCAGTCTGGCCTTCGCAAATTTGACCCTATCAAGATCCTCAACATCTTCATACTCAAAATATTTTTCACATTCATTGATCTAGTCGATCAATTCTTCTGGGTTAAGATTCCTTGAAAAATGTAGGAACCTCGATATTAGGTCTCTTCCCGATCTTGGAAAGGGCTTGAAAAAGCCTTTCTTCTTCTGGGTTCGGAAGTTCGCCTTCTCCTTCTTGATCAAAATTTTCTTCCACTTCATCATCACTTTCTTCTCTTACATTAAGATTCATTCCTCTACGAATCTCTTCTTGCAATGCTCGCACTTGTCTCTGCAGCTCTCTAACCTCAGGTGTCACAATACTAGCCCTTCAACCACGTTCTCTTTGTGGAGACATTCTCGCGATGCACACTGAAACCCTAACCACGGTCCTGGTGCAAACTGCCTCACAGTCGGCGATCTATTTACACACTTAGAAACTCCTGCTCGGATACCACTTGATGAAGGGTTCTCTCCTTAATACCAAAAACACACAACAGAAATAGAGAAACAACAACAATATGCAAGAACAGAAAATTGGCTTCTTATTATCTCCACAAATGTGAAATTACAAAGTTTCAAAATTACAATATGCAAAGCCACATGGGCATTCCCTTACAATATTCTATAGGATAAAGCCTCGAATTATTACCTAGATCTACTACCCAGAACTGCCTAAGACAACACTATGGGCCCTCTTTATATAAGCAATTTCCACCGCCCGAGAAGGTTCCAGAAATTTAGCCCAAAGGGCCAACCAAACTTAGAATTATTTTATTTTACAATTTATTACATCAAAGTCAGCTCAAAATAACTTTTGAAACCAGAACAAAAATTTTGAAGGAAAATTATTTTCCACCATTTCAGGTGACTCAACTTTCGAAGACCATAAGTCATCGCCAGTTGCTCCGATTGACTATTACAACCCAAATTTAGAAATGCCACGAAGAGCTCTATAGGCTTGACTAGCACAAGCACCTGACACCCAAATTCTTCACCTCATCCAGGGCCTCTAAAGCCTTCAAAACTGAGTTCAAAGTTTCTTTACCCTGCTGCCAATACCGAAAATCTTTAATATCTACAAAACTAGACTTGATCTGTCAATGAAACTTTACTGGCAAGCTGATACGACTGAGATGAACCTCCACATGTGAAATCAAAACATTCTGAGATTTATGACCAACTTACTAAAAATAGCAAGTTTCCATAAATAGTAGCTCTACACAAGATAGCCCTTATTGAATACAAAAACATAAATATTTTTGGGTGATGCAAGATTGCTCTTACACCCAGGATGCTCTTGCATCAAACACCCGGGGTAATTTGAGAAGTGACCCTATCATGACTCAGGTGTGAAGAGGAAAACCAAGATGGTCAACCTCCTCCTTTGTCAGCCATGATGAATTTTCAACAGGTCATCCTTTTCACTTGACCAGATATTCTTCATATGTCCTATTCCTTGTGCTTCGGCCAACACGACTGTCCAGTATGTCTTCAATCTCCTTGGTATCGGAACTACTTGCTAGAATACTCCACTATGCTACTGTGATGTCATCTGCAACACCACCTTCATGATACTCCGTCAAATCTAAAATGTTAAACACTGGTGAAATATTCAGCTCACTAGGCAATTCTACCCCATATGCATTTCCTGAATCATGTTTCTTCAGTATCTTACATGGTCCAAACTTCTTCATTTTCAGCTTGTTATATGTACCAATTGGAAACTGCTCCTTCCGCAAATGAACCATGACTTCATCACCAACCTAAAATTCCTTATACCTCCTTTTCTCATCTACCTTAGCCTTATACTGTGCGTTCATCTTGGTAATGTGCTTCCTCACCTCCCCATGGATGTTCTTCAAATGTTCTGTAAAATCCTTAGCTTCAGCACTACTTATTTCTTCTTTACCTATCTTTCTTAATTCAGATGCATTTCTTGGACTACTTCCATATACAATGTGGAATGGTGATTTACCAGTGCTCCTATTGACAGAATTATTGTATGCAAATTCTGCCTGTGGTAAAATCAAATCCCATCCTATTGGCTTGTCTCCAACCAAACATCTCAGCAAATTTTTCAAACTTCTATTCACCACCTCTGTCTGTCCATTAGTCTGTGGATGATGTGATGAACTAAATTTTAAATCTATCTTCAACTTCTTCCACAATGTAGGCCAGAAATATCCAACGAACTTAGTGTCTCAATCTGAAACTATGGTCTTTGGCAAACCATGAAGTCTCACTACTTCTCTGAAAAATAATTCTGCTACATGAACAGCATCATTAGTCTTCTTGCAGGGAATGAAATGTGTCATCTTTGAAAATCTGTCAACCACCACAAAAATTGAATCATGTCCCCGCTGAGTCCTCGGTAAACCAAGAACAAAGTCCATGCTGATATCCTCCCAAGGCTTCTCTGGTAGAGGTAATGGCTGATACAACCCTGTATTCTGCTTCACTCCTTTCGCCATCTAACATACTCTGCAACTCTGTACAAACTTCTTCACATCTTGCTGCAACTGTGGCCAATAATAATTCTCACTAACCAAACCAAGGGTTTTATCATGACCAAAATGTCCAGCCAATCCTCCGCTATGCTTCTCCTTGATGAGCTTCTCCCTCATAGAACTTCGTGGAATGCACAACTAACTCCCTCTGAATAGCATATCATCCTGGATGATGAAATCCAACCATTTCGTCCTGTCTAGAGTAACAGGTTCTGTACAAGCTTTCCAAGCTTCACTAAAATCAGGATCCTCTGGATACAAATTCTTGAATTTTTTGAACCCAACCACTTCAATCTGCATTTTTTTCAGTAATAGTTTCCTTCTGCTAAGAGCATCTGCAACCCTATTAGACTTTCCACTCCTGTGTTTCAAAACAAATGTATAACTCTACAAAAACTCAACCCATTTCAAATGTCTTTGATTCAACTTTCCTTGATTATTCAAATATTGCAAAGCTTGATGATCAGTATACAAAACAAACTCCTTAGGAAGCAAATAATGTCTCCACTTCTTTAATGCCTGAACTATAGCATAAAATTCTTGATCATAAATAGAATATTTCCTCTTGGCATCATTTAACTTCTCACTGAAATAAGCAACAGGTTTACCTTCTTGGCTCATAACAGCTCCTATTGTAGTACCACTAGCATCACAATCTACTTGAAACACCTTATTAAAATCTGGAAGTGCTAAAACAGGTTGTTCTGTAACTTTTTGTTTCAACAATTGAAAATTTTTTTCTGCCCCATTAGTCCACTTAAATTCTTTTCTATCCCCTCATTGTTTCAGTCAAGGGTCCACAAATATTGCTAAAATTTTTGATAAAATTTTTGTAAAAGCTAGCTAGACCATGAATATATCTTACCTCAGTAGCACTCCTTGGAGTAGGCCATTCAAGGATAGCTTGTACCTTCTCTGGGTCCATTTTTAGACCTTCTCCTGAAACTACAAACCCCAAATACACCAACTCTTTCTTCACAAAACTGCACTTCTTCAAATTAATCAATAATTTCTCTTCTCTCAGCTTCTCAAATACCATACGAATATGCATCATATGCTCCTCCAATGTCTTACTAAAGATCAGAATATCATCTAGGTAAACAATGACAAACTTACCTAGAAATTCTTTCAGAACCTCGTTCATGAGCCGCATGAAAGTGCTCGGTGCATTGGTTAGCCCAAAAGGCATGACTAACCACTCATACAGTCCTTCCTTTGTCTTGAAGAAAGTCTTCCATTCATCTCCTTCTCTGATCCGAATTTGATGATATCCACTCTTCATATCTATCTTTGAGAAATACACAGCTCCACTCAAATAGTCCATAATATCATCCATTCGTGGCAATGGAAACCTATACTTGATTGTGATCTTGTTTATTGCTCTTGAATCTGTACACATCCTCCACTCTCTATTCTTCTTTGGTGCTAATACTTCTGGTAAAACACAAGGACTCAGACTCTCACGGATCAATCCTTTCTACAACAACTCATGTACTTGTCTGTTCAACTCCTCACTTTCTACAGGTGTCATTCAGTGTGCTACCTTATTCGGCAAACTCACTCCTGAGATCAAGTCCATCTGATGACTAATCTTCCCGACTGGTGGTAATCCATAAGGTACATTATCGGATACAATATCCTGAAACTCATTCAACAAATCTACAACTCCTACAGGAACATCTTCTACTTCCTCTTTACCCGCTTTTGGAATTAAAGAAAAACATACATGCTCATTCCTCATACCATCTAGGAAATTTCTTCCATCAAAAAAAGTTATTCTTGCACTACCACATGCCTTTTCTTTTGTGTCATTCAATGGCTTTAGCTTATGTCGCACTCCATCCTTTGTTAGGGAATAGGTATTCCCATGACCATCATGTACAGCACATTGGTCAGATTGTCATGGTCTACCTAACAACATATGACTTACATTCATAGATATGATATCACACAGTACCTCATCATGATATCCACCAATCTTGAACTTCACTAGGCATTGTTCATTGACCATGACCTTGTGGTCATCCTGTACCCAAGAAATCCGATATGGATGTAGGTGTTTCTGTCTCTTGAGCTTCAACTTTGTCACCATCTCTTCTGACACCAAATTGTCAGTGCTTCCACTATCAATAATCACATCACAACACTTACCCTCACACCTGCACCTGGTGTGAAACAGGCTCCTCCTTTGTTCAGGCTCATTCTCATCACTCAGCAGGACTCTTTTGTTAATCAACGTTTCTCCTCTTTCAGCATCTTTAGAATTTGATGATCTGGCATCTTCATCTACATGTGCGACTCTGGTCTGACCTTCATTTCTCCTATCTGTTCTACCTTGGTGCTGAGGACATTCAAATACCCTGTGACCTTCTTCTCCATGATGAAAACATGTTCCACAAAAGCCTCCTCTTCCAGATCCTTGTCCTCTTCCTCTTCCTCTTTGATCTCTATTATTCTGATCTTGGAAATGATTGAAATTATTTCCTCGCTGATTCTAACTGCTACTAGCCTCATCCTTCTTTTTTGAATCTTCATTTCGGCCTCCATAGGACTGTCCACTAGATCATCCACCGCGAGCTCTTCCATTTTGTCTACTCTCCAACTTCTTGTTCAGCTTTTCCTCTACTTTTAGGAAAAATTGGTATGCCTCCTCAATACTGTTCATTCAAACCAGATTCAACTCCTCCTGAATGCTTGGCCTTAACCCATTAAGGTATCTGGCAACTTTCTCCTTATCAGCTTTTGCATGGCCTGTTCTGATGAGGAGTTGATAGAACTCCTTTATATACTCCTGAACAGATCTTCCTGCTTGCTTCAAACTTTGCATTTTCTTTAGTAGGTCAAGCTCATAATCAACAGGGATGAACTGTCACTTCAATTTATCCACCGTCCGATCTCGTCTTGTGATTTTATCTTTCCCTCTTCTATTTTTCTCCAATTGAACCTCTTGCCACCAAATCTTCACATGACCTTTCAGTCTAGCCTTCGCAAATTTGACCCTATCAGGATCCTCAACATCTTCATACTCAAAATATTCCTCACATTCATTGATCCAGTCGATCAATTCTTCTGGGTTAAGATTCCCTGAAAATGTAGGAACCTCGATCTTAGGTCTCTTCCCGATCTTGGAAAGGGCTCGAAAATATTTTGTGTATGTTTGAACAAATATTTTCACTGGGTCTTATTACTCTGAGAACATGCACAAGCAATTTATACCTAAAAGACTGGCTAGTATGAAAACCTTTTCCAACAACTTAGTATCCCAAAAGAGGAATACAAATGGTGAGTAATCTTTAGGCAATTCGGGAAACTACTTGGATCAGTCCTTGCATAAAGATTTTGATACCTATGAGAGTAGATCGGGTGGGCTTCTGATTAATGGCTTCTAATAAGATCCATGGTGTCCCCCTAATCAGTTTGTACGTGCATGACTCACTTAAGAGCCTAGTTGACCATGCCAAAATCATAGGGATATTCACCTACCTTGGGCTACCATCAACACGCCTCGCCTGAGCTTGAGGGGATAAGGCGAGAGTTTGCTCAACACCTTGTTTATATACCGATTAGGAGATTACCGATTTGATGTCGTTCTCTAAAGAGGAAGCGCTTATCTCTAGATAGGCCTTGCTAGAAGTAAAGTCAATTGGACTTGATCTTTCTCTTCACCTAAGATCCACGAAGGCAAAGGGAGAGGATACAGATACAAGTGAATTGCTTTCACATTGCTTACTTTAACAAGGATTTTGCAACAAATTTGAAAAGCTCTAAGGAAGTGTTGAAAAAAACACCTTCAAACACAACAAAAATAATTCATTTCCAAATTGAACCTAAGATTTTAGACTAAGTGTTTTCTATCCTAAAACTTCAAACACTCGTGTTTAACATGCAAAGTTCTTTTTGGAAAGTAAATAAAAATTGCTTGGAAATAAAGCTTGATTTTTGCAAAACAATAAGTGTTATTTCCCTTTAGGCATTCGAGATTTGTGTGACCAATTTTTAAGCACCAAAATCAAATGTTCATCACATTGGTTCTTTATCACTCAGGCGCTCGAGATTGATTTTTGTTCATTTTAAGCCCAAAGTTAAAGTGTTTGATTGTTTGTTTTAGCCTTTGTTCTTTTTTAAACCCAAACAAAGTGTGAGGTGTTGTTTGTGCATTCACTGTTCTTTTTAGTGCACCAAATAAATATGTGTAAATTCTATTTTTTAAAAATTAATCTGCATTCCCGCCGATCCTTCCTGCAATCCTGCAAACAACAATATCGCGATCCCGCGGACCGTACAAGCAATCCCGTGGGTCTGTCATAAAAAATGAAAAATGAACAGAGTGATAAAACTAGACAGAATTTAATGTGATACTTATGGCTGCGATCCCGCAAGGTCAACTCGCATTCCCATTAGTGAAAAATTTAGTGGTGATTATTTGCCAATTGGCAAATGTCGCCTATTGGCAACCCGCAATTTGGCAATTTTTTTGCCATATGGGAGTGACCCTATCGCCCCGCATTTATTAAAATTAGGTCCAATGTCCGGGTCCATCACCCAATGGTTTATTAATTTTTGTCCATTTCTTTCACATTATCGCCAATGACATATATGTTTTGGGCACAATATATTTTTATCATTCGCCTATAATTTCTAAGCGGCCGCAAATGGATGGCCTATATTCACCAATAGTTATATATATATTTTTAGGCGGCCCCAACTTTGCTAGCCATTTTACAGACGCGTGTCTTAAATCGATGGGTTTTTGCCACCTTTATTAATCGATTATGGTATTGGACGACTCATAATCACCTGGGAAATAACACAAGATGTGTTATAATTAAGCAGGCTTCGCCAAATATTTGGACACCGACCTAATACCTCCCGCCCAATTCACCAAAAAAGATTTGTATAAATACATTCATACATCAGTGTTATTGTACACAATTTGGATCGATTCAATTTGATCAATAGCGAAGTTCAAACTGTTGAGTCTTGATTGCTTTGGCGAGTCGCGACTGCAATTGAATTTGAGGCAAAGGTAAGTGATTATTATTCTGTGACTATGTAAACATTGTATATTATAGTTCTATTGTCATTTGTCACTTCTTCAACAACTACAAGTAAATTTTTGTTTTTTACATTTTTTTTCACTGGTAGGCTGGTAGCCTTTATTTCATTGAAGAATCGAGATGTTGAACAATAATAAGGGTAAGGCTCCAGCATATGGGCCTAGGGAAAGCCAAGAGAGGCCAACAAAATGTATAACCTTATCATTGTACTTTGGTCATGGTGTTGGAAATGTTTCTAGCCAAAATTGGGAAGCTACTTCATCACAAGAAGATTTTCAAGATTCACAATCTGAGGCTAAACCTACATGACATATTGAAGAAGTCAGAAAACCTAATATCTCAGATCATGATGAACTTGAAGAATATTTTCAGTTAAATACCCAAAGTAGCCATAATGATATAATCAACTTGGGTGAGACTGAGAATGTCAGAGAAGATGATGTTGCAGGGAAGAAAAGAAAATGCAAATCAAAGAATGATAGAATGTGGGATCTGTCGAGGAATTTTCAAGTAGAATGGGTGTCAAAGTATCCATTCATTGAACCAGTGGATAATCCAATTGAAGCGGAGCCTTCGGTAGAATGCAGATGTAAGATTTGCGGCCAGATAAATAAGAAGGAAAAGAGGTTGTAGCTAAAAATTGACACCATAGAGAAGCATATGGGTAAAGTTTACGAAAAGAAAACCATAGATGGAGTTCAAAAATCAGTGATAAGATGGAAAACAAAGGAGGAATCTCAGCATGTTAGGAATGCAAAATTATATGAATTTCAATATAATATAAAGATGAAGACTGGTGAAGTTAAAGGCTCTATTGAAGCTTGTTTTGGAAAAACATTGGAAGTAGAACTAATGGGAAAAGTTGTTTAGTTAAGTGTTGTGTTTAATATTTTGAGTAGAGGACATCTTATGACAGACTAGCCATCATTGAGTGCTTTATTAACACTTTCTGAAAGTTCCTAACTATCCTAACAGTCACTGGTCAGTAAACAGTGGATGGGAATGGGCAAGTTGTCTTGTCGAGGTTGAAAAAGAGGATCTGAAGGCAAAAATTAAAGAGTCAAATTTTATTGCATTGTCTTTAGACGAGGTTACAACAGTAGACAATACTTCCTGGGTATGCATGTATGTTTATACTGTACAAAATTTTGTTCGCTAACCTCATCTACTAACTGTTGCTAAAATGAGGGATAATGCGACAACGGAAAATTTATTTGAACTAGTAAAGAGTTCTCTAATTGAATATGGAGGTATAAATGACATGACCATTACCAAAAAGCTAGTGTGTGTTGGAGCGGATGGAGCTTCAGTAATGCAAGGCCACAGGGGTGGTCTTTGCACAAAGATACAATCTTCTTGTGCACCCTAAGTTACTCCCATTCACTACATGGCCCACAAAATGAATCTAGCTTTTGGAGTTGTCAGCAAGCATGCTCCCTTACAAACAATTGAAGCTTTAATCAAAGAGCTCTACCAATACTTCTGTTGAAGTCCGAAATGATTGAGGGAATTTCAACACTTTGCCGAAGGACTAACCGACATGAACAAGCTTCTTAAGGATAATGATACCAGATGGATCTCTTTGGATGGACCAGCACATCAAGTTTTTTCAGAATATCAATTGTTGCTTCGTCTAATGAACTCAAGTTGTGACGAAGCAGAGCAACCAAAATTTCTTGCGCTGCTAGCAATGTTAAGTAATGTAGAGACATTGTTAACATTAAAAAGGTATTCTCCCCATGCTTGAGGAAATGAGAAATTTAATGAAAAAGGCCCAGTAAAGAGCTATGTATATTGCAGAATATGCTTCACTACATAAATTGACATGTGTGACACTCGATAATCTCTATCAATTATGTGTCGATGATGTAAAATTTGCCAACTAGCTGAAAATCACAAATTTGGACAATCCTGATAACTTTTTAAAAATTGGTTTAAATGGGGAGTTATGTGCAGAAGTTCACGGAGTTGAGATACCAATGCACTACTTTGCCAGGATCGAGTGAGAGGAACCAGGAAAAAACCCTAGGAGGTGAGTATCAAGTATTAAAAGGGAAAACTTTACCAAGATCGTTGAGACTGTAACAACTTTTGTGAAGCACATTGCCTATGATCTTTCCTCACATATTAGAGCAAGATTCCCTCTAGTCAAACTACTTGAATCCATGGCTATTATGTTTCCTTGATATTGGAGTATGAACAATCTGAAAGATTTTAAAACTAGGCTACTAACTTTGATAGATCATTTTTGCAAAACCAAAGAGTTAAATGGAGTAACTCTAAATAGAATTTTAGATGGAAATCATTTGAGAGAGAAATCAGGTCATTTTTCACTAACAATTAGGGAGCAATATAATATTATGCAGAACCCTCACGAAGATGGATCGGTATCAAGGCTTTGGAAAACTCTAGCTAAGAGTGAATTGTTGACTAATTCAATATCAGAATATTTCAAGCTTGTTGATTTATGTCTAACCATGATATTGGGGTCGGTGGAGGATGAGAGAGTTTTCAATGCTTTGGGATTCCTAAATTCAAAGCTAAGAAACAAACTAGACAAGAATCTAGAAAATTGCTTGAGGCTCTATACATCTAGGTATGAAGTCAATACTTTTCCTTACGAAAGGGCACTGAAATTATGGAGGAAGAAATGTCAGAGAAGAGGGTTGGGCAACATTTCAAACCAAAGTGGGACTGGGAGTGGGAATACCAAAGATAATGATGTCATTGACACATGTACAGGGACTGGTACTGCTAGCAGTGAACATCAGTTAAGTGGTGGTATGCAGAGTGAAGAAAACATATCGAAGAACCAAGGAAGCTATGAAGTTGATGGTGCTGAATCCGACGATCTCAATGATGATATGATGTGGCAGCTTGAAGTTGAACCATTGTAGAAGTAGCAGGTCCTAGGTATTTATTAAGCTTTTTCCTGAAGTCTACTATCAATTTTTGTATCTCACCATCAATCATGCATAATAGCATATTCCAATGTCAAAAACATGAATGTGGTTGATAATGTCATCAAGATTCAATTCCATAATTAATAATGGTTTTCATTTGCATTATTAAGCTCATATGGTACAATTCTTGTAGATTTTTCATTATTTGTTTTGACAACATAACAATTCATATGTTACAATTATTAGAGTTAGAAATATTGATTCTCATTAATTTAATTAGTAATTACAAATATGATACAATGTAACAATTCATTCATTAATACTAGTAAGAACACAACTCTGTGATTCTATTTAGAAAAGTCAATGACTCAATACCCATTGGTAATTTGGCACATTTCCCAATTTCAATTTCATTACCCTAAGCCAATGACCCTGAATTCCCTTTTATAGAAACAAGGGAGCAACAACAGCTTCAGGTCGATTTGCTTAATGTGAAGTGAGAAGTCTCAAAATCTAAATCAGTAAGACAACTACAAGTCTACAACATCTCTACAATTTTAGTTGTACATTTCTACATTTGACAGGCCGGTTTAGTAAATTAGCATTGGCAATAGCATCTGCAAGACTACAACATTCATCTTGTTCAAAAAACAAAGTTCAAACTTGTTACTTTAAACTCAATTCTAGACTCTAGTATTTAGGATAATATCAAAGATATATACTAAAGATATAGAGATGATTGAAACTGAAAGTACTTTCACATATTATGATTGATGAGATCAAGATGATTCTGTCAGTTTCTTTAGTATGCTCCATTCTTCATCAATTGGAAGGGAAAAATATGTCATGTTATAGTACATGACCTGCAACCTCGTCAACCATCCATACTTGGAAGAGTGAGTTGAAAGCAATGTTCCTTCCATTATTGCATTCAAATTTGTGAATGTTTTGATGCACTTTGCAATGCCTTCATAAGTTCTGTACTGAGGAAGGTTGCCTAAATCAGACGTCACTTTGTCCTCTAACTTTTTTTTGTAAGCTTCTCTTCCAATGAAATTTGTTGATGAGTAATCAGGACCAGGACTTGGCAAACCAAGAGATATCAATTTGCTTGTTTTACTATTCATCTTGGCGAGCTTTGGCCCGAATAAGGCAACAATTTCTTCTACTTCTGTTAGTTTCTGACATTTTTTAAAGATAGAGTTCGCCTTTATTATTGCACCAATGCGGTCCTGAATTCCCTTGCTTACCAAATGCTTGTCACTACTTCTGTTGATTTCTTGCATAATCTGCTTTGCAGTTTTCCATCTCTGACAAAAACTTTTGTTCTTCTCAATGTGCTCTTTCAGCTTCCCAAAAACATCTGTAAGAGTTTCATTAAGTTCAAACCAATCACACAACCTATCAGAAGACATCTTTATTTGGCCCCAGAAAATTTTTTTTATTTGCTTGATTGTATTATTTACATGGTCATTCAAGCTATTTTCATAATTCTTAATTGTATTATTTGCCTTCTTTAGGTCTTCTCTCATTTCTGAGAAATGGTGTTCACTATCTTTTCTTATTTGCTCTGCTTTCTCTTCCCACTCTTTTGCTTTCTCTTCCCACTGTTTTGTTTTCACCCTCTCATTCTCCAATTCTTTCTTTAAGGTATTGGTTTCCTTTCTTGCACTCCAAGTTTTTGTATAAACTTAATGAAGAGGCTTTTTCATTCTCAAGTTTTTGTTTGCTCTATTCCAATTTTTCTCTTAGAGTTTTTAGTTCTGCGTCCATATGTTCTTGCTGCCCAATCGCTTCTTTAGAGGATGAATTTTTTATCCTTCTCTCTAATTCTTTGCACTTGTTTTCTGTTGCTTTCTCATTTGCCTTTACAATTGCTAGGTCTTCCTTTAACTTATCTATTGTGCCCTAAAGCTTTCCTTTCTATCTCTCCAACTTCATCACTGAACTGTAGACCACTTGGTTGGTCATTTTGGACACATTTATCTTGTCCATATTTTTAATTTTGGATAAATCCATTTGAAGGGTGCTAACTTGAAATTGAGATGGATCTAACTGACTCTCTGGTGGATTGTTATCTCTAGCTGGGGGCATAACATCCATGAATTCCATCATATCTTTATTTGGGTCATATGTGGAAAATAGCATGTTTGATGCAGGTTCTGCATCATGAGCTATAGCAACTACTTCCATCTTCATTGTCTTACTAGGTTGTCTATTCCTATTTTTTGATTGTTCATAGTTAGTTACAAAATCATTGTAACAAAAATCAAGGTTTTGTGACACAATTGAATGTTTGAATAGTGAAATAGCACTTGCACTGATGTAGGAGATTCCACCTATGTTGCCTCTGGTGCTGCTAATTACACCATGAGGATTAGCAACACCCTAACCCATTACAAGTGGAGTTTTTGGACTGTTCTAAACCTGAGGGTTTTGTCCTGAAGGTTAGGCAATTGTTGGAGTCACGGTCACCATTGGCATTATTGTACTAGTACTTTTCAAAACCTTTTGCTTCTTTACACTGCCTTGATCTCTGGGAACAATTATTTTCGTGTCTATCTATAATGTCCTTTTTGAACCACTAGTTTTAGTTGTACCCATGATATCCAGGAGTGGAAAATGATTCAGATTGAATCTGAGTGCTTGGAACAAATGGAATTGACTGAGTTGATGATTTTGATGATTGAACTCCAAGCCCAAGGCCTAGTTTCTCACCATGTTTTGGTGGAGCTATTGGGTCAGGTGCACACCAAACCCCTTGTCCACTAGGACCTAAACCACCAAAACCTTGGTAGCCCATTTTTTCTATAATATTTGCCCCTTTGGTATATTGATCTTTTTTGGACACATAAACTCCTCTACTAATTGAATATACTTTACTAGATGTGAGATTCACAGAATCTTGGTCCTGGTCATCATCATCATCGTGATATGCTTCAGCTGGATGCTCCTTATTCCATAATTTGTTAAATATTGTATCCTCTTCCACATCATAAAGATCTGCAGAGGTCTTTGGCTCACTAAGATTCTTCCTCATTTCCCAAAAATTAGAAATTTTGGTCGAGTCCAATTATCATCAATACATTCATTCATTATCTCTTTTGGAATAGATTAGTTGAGCAACTTTCTGGTAGAAATTGGACGATGTCATACTCATGGCCTGCACTTTTCCTTTCTGTTTGTGCAATGCCATTATTTGTGATGACAATTCCTATATTGACATATTATTTTCAGCAGCATATTTCTGCATCTCTTTTCTGACCTCATCCCAGGACTCCATGTTTTTAAATTTTTCAATCAATGGCATACTTTCATGTTGACATTTACTTGCAGAGTTCCCATTCTCTCTAAGCTTTGTTCCAATTATGTTGAGTGGATCATACTGCCAGTGACTGTCAACATCAAAGCGAAAAATTGAAAAAAAGGCTTGTGCCACTTTGAATCATCTTCTCTCAAATGTGAACCCTCCAAGTGAGAAAGGCAAGGAAGGAAATATCATTTTCTTTTGCTGACCATTAAAGAGTACATCTGTGCTCTCCATCTACCGTACATATTCCAATGCAAATACCCTCTCTGTTACATGTATTGGAAGTTTGTAGGGTTCTACCACTGAACCGTAAAACCTTAACACAGTGTACTCTTCCATTAAGTACCAGTCAGCCAATTGTAATTGACTTCCCAGTTGAATGCAATTTCTACAAGTAACAACCATTCTAGGCATTAGAGTGCCTGTAATTTTATGGTACATTAATGCCAAAAATAAGTCTACAAAATTGTTGTAGTTCCTTCTGTTATCAATCATCTTTATCTGAGGTGTCCACTCATATATTTGGATTTTGGCCCTGACTGCAAAGCTTGTTTGTCTGAAATACTACATGATGCTTTGCTAAGAGAAGATAGCACAAGTAGGTTGTGAATCTAAATGTCTTCTATGAACCTCTTTGAATCATTAGTAATTGATCTTGCATGCAACGAATAATGTGCTCAATAAAACAATATTTTACTGGTTCTTTTTCAAAATGAATATGAAAAAGCATTTCAAGAATACTGGCACCCACTTGTTTGTTACTATCCAATCCCAAACAAAATGCTAGCAAGGAAATATTGTCCTATGCCCATGGCACGAAAATATCATAATCATAAGGAGGCTTATGATCTGGACTCATACTATAACCATTTGTTATTCCTCTGATATAAGAATCTCTTTGTGTTACATCTAACTTTTCATAATCCTCTGCCAACTTTCCCAGGTCAATGTGCACGTTTGAGTTTTGTTGTTGAAACCCTAGGTTCAACAAGCTAGCAAATTCACTCTCAGTTATGGACAAAATTTCCTCCTGAGTATTTTTATTCACAATTGCTTTTCTATTTTCATCATAATTTTCAGCGCAGACCATGATAATTTCTGGGCAAGGGAATACTTGAGGTAACGCCATGTGTGCCAACCCAGCAACCCACAATCTAATTTTATTTGTCGTTGCATTTATCACAGGGTTAAATGAATAAAATTTTGAAGCCTTATTTGGATCATTTCAATTATTTTCAAGTGCAAATTTAATTTTCATTATTCCCTTATTTCCATAAATAACAAGATCATAAATATCATGGAATAAATCAATGAAACCTAGTGTTTTAAGTAGATTGTGGAATTCCAGTATCTGACTTGGCCTTTTACTCGTAGTCTTAATCTTGATATTTGTTTTGCCCATCGTGGTAAGTTGGTAAGCAGTATCACTATTTACTCGTAGGAAAATTCAAGTATTTATACACAACAACAAACCTACAATTTACAGGGGTGATTCAAAATTAAACCCTAACAGGCTAATTTTTTGTATATAATATAAACAATAAAGTTGTAAATCAAGAGATTTGAAAAATTTAAAATGCGGGACGTAGGTGTTCAGGATTTTAGTAGTTACACTTACCCGTTAGTTTCAATTTTTGTAGACTATGAGTCTATGACTGGGGACAGAGATGAGAGACTTTGTTGCTTTCCTCAACCTAGAAATTTAGAATCCGTAAACCCTTTCTAAATTTGCAGACTACTTATACTTATAAATGAAAAATTAGATTGGAAACTGGAAAGTGAAACTTAATTTTAAAGCACCAAAATTGTACAGTCTATAGTAATCACCACTCACCTGACGGCTCGGGCTGACTCACCTCATGAGTCAAACATGTCACCAGTCACGTCATCATCAAATGGCATTGTTGGTAGGACCATGTGAGACTGTGAGTGGAATGTGTTACGTGTTTAGTGACACATGTCATGATTCTGGAATGGGTTTGAAAAGATTGAGTTGCTTTTCCCTTTCATCCCGAAATATAACTTTTGTTGTTGATCTACAATAATCCAACGGTCATAATGGAATTGTGTGCCTATGGTGGCCCCGGGCCCCATGGGTCCCATTAACTCACCTGACGGTTGACTCACCTCACGAGTCAGACGTGTCATGTCATCATCAAATGACATTGTTGGTAGGACCATGCGAGAGTAGACTCTGTGTGGAATGTGTTACGTGTTTAGTGACATGTGTCATGATTCCAAAATGGGTTTGAAGAGATGGGGTTGCTTTTCTCTTTCATCCTGAAATACAACTTCTGTTGTTGATCTACAATAATCCAACGGTCATAATAGCGTCATGTGCCTATGGTGGCCCTAGGCCCCGTGGGTCCCATTAACTCACTTGATGGCTGACTCACCTCATGAGTCAGATGTGTCACTTCATCATCAAATGGCATTGTTGGTAGGACCATGCGAGAGTAGACTGCGAGTGGAACGTGTTACGTGTTTAGTGACATGTGTCATTATTTTAAAACATGTTTGAAGAGATGGGGTTGCTTTTCCCTTTCATCCCGAAGTCCATCGTACATCGTCAATCTGTGCTCATCCAACGATAGTTATTTGCAATGGACATTGTTAAATGTTATAATGTTATTTTTTCCTTTATAAATATTAATTAATAATGGATAATAAGTTAATAACATTTAAAGTTATTTAATTGAATAATAACAATTTTAGCCAATCAAATTCAAAATGCACTATTTTTTAATAATATTACATTCTAATAAATTTCAGAGGCCGGAGGTAAGGTTAGTGTTTAGAGATAACGAGATTTCTGTGGTCGCTGACTCGCTAGGTCTCCCAAACATGAGTTAAAGTAATATTTTTTATTGATTATATAGTACACTTAATGTTAAAATGATATTTTTTATTGATTATAACTTTAACATTGATAATTATAATCACATATAATTATCATACCTTATAATTAGAAAATAATAAATTCTTTAAATAACCTTATTAATTCATTTGTTTGTCAAATTGATTATATAGTATTCTTAAAGTTAAAATGATATTTTTTATTGATTATAACTTTAACGTTGATAATTATAATCATAGATTCACATATAATTCTCATACATTATAATTAGAATACCATAAATTCTTTCTCTAACCTTATTAATTCACTTGTCCTTCAAAATTCTATAAATCTTTCATATTAAATGTACGAGTGTGTGAATTTTGACAAGTAAATTTACCCAAACTTAATATCAATACTCAGTGATAATTGATAAGACATTTCTTTTATTAACTACAACTGTCTACATTGTACAACTGTGATACATCATACATGTCTAATACGCAAATAAATCATAAAGCAAGTGCAACTAATTAAAATATTGCAATCACAGTGACAGAGAAGTCTAAGAACCATTTTTTGTACAAATTGAAATGAGTTAAAGCTTGCGAAATTTTCATTGTTTTCTTTTCATAAAATTATAATTACATAAACATTGTCCAGTTCCACTTCCAGAACAAAGAGAAACCTACTATAAACAAAAAAAACAAAAAAATGAGGTATGTTTTTATAAAAAAAAACCACTAGTAGACTAGTAGTCCACTTCTAGTACAATACTACAAAAAGAAACCTACTATAAACAAAAAAAACCCATAAATGACTATGAGGTATGTTTTTATCAAAAAAATTTAAAAAACCACTAGTAGACTAGTAGTCCACTATTGATTTTCTCCTTTGGCTCCATCTAAGTAGAATTCTCCAAAGATGATTAACTACGAGAATTCATCGAGCCACCTGAATTGCCCTACCTGAGCCTCCTCTTCGTCAAGCATAAACCACTTTTAGAGAAAATCCCTAGCAATTAGGACCCATTTCCTATGGCGCTTATACTGCCTAGCATTCAGGCCCAAAAGAAAAGGTTGCACGGCCACATTCTGGCCAAGGAGGAGAAGCTTGGGTATTTCACTTGGCCAAGGGATCCCCACCCCTATTTTTGTGAACATGACAACATTAACGTTGTCCCCCAGGTATTTTTCTTTAAAACCCCTCCTCAATAGCATTAACATGTCCACCTTCTCTCCTCTGAGGTCGAGAAGAGATGCCAAAAAATAGGACGTAATGTCTGTGTTGACCCCGTGCCTATCTTCATTGTTCAGAAACTCTCAGCCTAGCACCATTTTCACAGCCTCTATTACGAAAGGCCCACCCTCTATACAAATAGATTCTAAGGTTTCATTAGAAAAGGAACCCAGAAAGGCCTTTTGGGCCTCCTTAGATGTGCATATAAACCTAATTGGAGTGTCCATCTAAAATAGTAAAACTTTAGAAAACTTAAAAATAAATTATTTACAAAGTGCAGACTATAGACCCTAAACAAACAAATTATCTAGCAAAGGCCAAAGATGAATTGATAAATAATGAAGCTAGATCATCTATAAATAGCCCTTGAATTCTTGATCGTTACTTAGCAATAAATTATTCTGTCTTTAATGGTATTAAATCCATTGTCCTTAACATGCCTCTAAATCTTTCATGTAAATCTTTCCCCTAAATGCATGAGTGTGAGAAATTAAAATTTTGGACTCAATCTTTCATATCTGGCAGTAAATCTTTCCCATAAATGCAAAAAATGTCAAATGTCGGATATAGCGTCTGTACGAATTTGGAATTTTGGAAGTGGTGCGTGTCTACTCTACGTGACAAGTAAAAGAATGTTGCTTGTCACTGAAAAGACATTTATTGCTTACCAAGCTAAGAGGTTACAAGTTGCACTATAGTAATAGAACCGTGAATATCGATACCAACATGTGTACACTGTAGTTTGCATACAAGTACCCCTTATTTGATACATGTCAACAATCCGGTGACTTCCTCCACAACTCTGATTCCTTCAAGAAATTGAGGCCAAAATTAAACTTCAGCCATTGATCTTGGATCATCGGATGGTCTCAAATAATATATTTAATGTATGTATGTTAGTCTAAGGTATTATAACAAAATATTTCCCATCTTTTGAAAATCGCCAACAATTTTATTTTTTTTCCATAATTAATGAACGATTAGCCAATAAAATAAATAAATTTTCAAACGGTACATAAAATTTGCCAATACAATAATTTTTTTACCTTTCACAAGAATATCATTCGCCTCATATATTATAATTTTTTATTTCATAAGAAAATTATTCGCCTCAAATATTATAAATTTTTACTTTAAAAGAAAATTATTCGCCTCATATATTATAATTTTTTACTTCAAAAGAAAATTATTCGCTAACAATTTATGAATTTTTCATTTAGTAGGGAAAAAATTACCAATACAAACTATGAAAAATCATGGATTTGAAAAAAAAATTCACTTGCATTAAAACAAATTCCCCCTAAAATAATGTACGTTTCGCCACGATTTTACACATTTTCCAAAAAGGGGGTTTCTTAAAGTTATCCCTAATTCCCGTAGGTGTTAGCGGGTATGTGGGCACAATTTTTGAGGTTTTGTTGTCAGTTTTAGAAATGTCTTGACTTACAGATGTTTATAGAGCGATCTCGCACAGTCAAACCATGTTTTCACATTGTGGGTTCACGATCCCGTGGATTGTGGAAAAATGACTGGTGACCCGAGACAAGAAAAAGATAGGAGACAAAAGTTTTAATTCGCAGTAATGCCATCCTACCGTACTCGCGATCCAACCAACAGTCAAAAAATGACTGGTGAACCAAGAGAGAAGAAAACAAGACAGAAGAGAGAAGATTTACCGGGAATGCGATCCCACTGACTGTACTCTCAATCCCACAGGTCTGTAGTTTTCTTGCTGTGAAAAATCCGAATGTAGGAATGTCAATGCAAATGCTTTATCTTCCTTCCCAAACCTACAAAACACCATAAAAACCTTGCACAACACTCAAACAACAAATAACGTTAGTTTTAGGGTTAGTTCTGCAATGAAAAATGATAAGATAAAAAAATGAATGACCCTAAAAGTGGGTACCATCGAGCATGTCAAAATGTAATACCTAAAATGTAGTGTGAAAGAATACTAAACTAAACTAGCATTCAACAAAACAAATGAGATAAACACTCATGCTACGACCATAAAGAAGCACATAAACCAAATAAATAAAGCTTGCAAACCTTCTCACAAACCCAAATGTGAAGCCTTCTTTGTTGAGTGGATTTGGTCCAAGAGATTGGATGTGTGCTCAAAGTATGCTCAAGCTTCAAAGGATGAGTGAAAAATTTGGCATTATGAGTGTATGATTGATGTTTTTGGCTCTCAAATGTTCATGATAACTTTGCTTGAATGATGGATGAAAATGAAGGAGATGAGGGCTCAATTTATAGGCAAGGAGAGGGATGAATGGATAGTCAAGATGCAAACCTTAGGAAGGGCCAAGATGCATTTGAGAGATAGGAGATGGATTGTGCTTTCTCAAGTGCATCTCCTTGTGATAAGTGTCACAATGGGAGAGGTTGGAAGGAATGAGAAAATGTGACCATTTTGGGAGATGTGAGAGGGGACAAATGTGTAAGAGAAGGGTGGAGGTGTAAGGGATGTGTAAGAGCATTTAAGGTTGACATGAGGTGAGAGAATTGAGGGATGCGAGGATGTGACATGAGAGTTGACTTGGGTTGGCTTAAGATTTCTTAATCCATGGATTATGATTGTGCAAATGTTTAAGAGGTGATTATGCTTGGATTATGAAGCAAGTGGGAAGTTTAAGAGGATGTGATGGGAGGAGAGAGAATGAGTGGAGGGTTTGATTAGCTAATTATAGGTCATTAGTATGTGTGAATGGGCTGAGTTGAGTATGAACTCCATGTTAGGATTTTGGGATGGATTTAGTTAAGGGTTAAAGTTAGGAGACATGTGCTTAAATTGGATTAAATGTGTTATTTAATTCCAAGTGGGAGGAACATGGGGTTTATGAATTAATTTAAATAGACAATATGTGTCCATTTAAATTAATAGGGGAATATAGATTTAATTAATTATTAGACTATGAGTTTGTCATTTAGATAATTAATCGAACTATAGTTAATTAATTAAATTAATTGACTAGGGGATGACATAAATAAATAAATTAAATAATAGTTAATTAATAACATGCCTTAGGAGAAAACTAAATAGGATTACCTAATTGTGTAATCAAAATTAGGTGTCTATAGTTCTCATATAAAATAATTTAAATAATACTGTACCAATAAAATATAATGTATAAATATAAATATTTAAAACTTTAAAATAATGTGAGATGCCAATATGTGTAATAAGATATGTTGTATGTAGCATTTAGATGAAGGCAGTTAAGTATACTTAATGAGATTATGCATACTTAAATAAAATAATGAGATTATGTATACTTAATAGCTATTATAAGATTATAGTTGTTTAAAGATATAGACAAAGCTAAATAATAAGTGAATTCACAAATTCTTACATGTAATGTAATTTGGTAATACATATTAATTTTGATTCATAAATATTTACCACTTTTTAATATGAATGAGATATTAAATTATTATTTATTGTTTGACAATTAAATTAATACATAAATTCTAAAAAATAGCCATTAATTTTTTTTAATTAGTTTCTTATTTTTCTTTTATATTTTAATATTCTAATGAAATATTATAATGTTTGCTAAAAATAATACAATCTTAAATAATTTAATTAATAGATGTTAAAACGTATCTAATCTATTTTTATATACTAATTATGTTTTTATAAAATAGAATAGATAAATTTGATCTCCAATCATTATAAAATCAAAATTGAAATAGATTAGATAAAATAAATTTGATAAATTTGATAAATTCAATTTTGAGTTCTAAATATGTTTTAAAATAAAATTAGATTTCTATAACAAAGAATTCAATTTTTTTTAAACATACCTAACACAAATTAATTATAACACCTTTACCAATTAAACTATTATGACAAATATAATTTTAAAATCTAAAGTCAACCCAATAAATGGAAGAATCTACAAAGCCCACAAGAAAGAAAACATGTGGGCTAGGAAAAAACTCCCGGCCACTCCAAATATGACCCTACTTCCGTAGGGTCATATTTAAATAGCTGAATATTTGCACCTCGGTGAAAGTCGTGCCCTTCCCAGTGTCGTTACTTCCGTTTGCCCTTATGCTCATGTGTTTATTCTCACACTATACATCCTGTAGGAATACGATTACTCAACAGCCGTAGAAGTACGGTTTTAAAAGTTAAAAATGACCATACAATATAATATGGATAAAGTCTTTGCCACCAAAAGATGATATTTTTATTAGTTTACAAAGTTAAATATACATTTTTTATTATTAATTTCTAATTTTAATAAAATAAAGTACAAATCTATATTTTTAAATTTTTAAATATTTAATATGGATGTTTAATAATTTTATAATATAATTTTATTTATATTATTTTAATCTATAATATTTATATTAACCTATGCCTATCAAATTCTATATTAGAACATTATGTTTAAAAATGTTAAATATATAATATAATTTTAATATTATAAGATGTATATTTATTAAATTTATATTTTAATATTATATTAGTGTTATATTCTATAAATAATCATATTATAATATATTAATTATATTATATTATTTAATTAAATTTTATTTTATAAGTTTGTAAAATTAAAAATAATTTAATTTAAACAAGTGTCACGTAGTGGCCAAGTACTTGCCTTTAGTAATTAATTTTAACTTTAATTTTTAATATAAAATAAAATAATTAAGTATTATATTTTAAATATAATTTATATAAAATATTTCAAGAGTTGTCATTTTTGAGGGGTCTATTTAATTTTTCTTTACATCATTTTGGGGTAAAGGGAATTATTTTTAATTTAATATAGATTGAAATTTGAAGTAATGGATAAGATTTACTAAAATTCATAGATGATTAGAAAATAAGAAATTTAATGTTGTTAAAATTTTCTATTCAGCATTCTCGTAGTCAAATATTCTTTAAGAACATATTTCTTTAAAAATAATAATTTATCATTTATAGTTTAATATTTTTAGAATGTATAATAATTATAAATATAATATTATTATTTTAATTTATATTATAATCTATACAAGTGCCACGTAGTGGCCAAGTACTTGCCTTTAGTAACTAATTTTAAAATTAATTTTTAATATAAATTTACTCTTAATTTTAATAAATTTATTATAATATATAAGATATTTTAATTAATTGTATAATTATTTAATATTTTATATAATAATAATTGTAGTAATAAATAATTTTTTATTAATATGATTAATATTATTGTATATATAATATGAGCAATAATATCAAACAGTTATAATAGTTTTAATAGATCAATATGATACATTATGAACTTTTAATAATGTCAAAATGAATAAAAAAAGCTAACCAATTATAAGTAACTTAGTTCAATATTCATACTAATTCAATAAATAAATAATTTATTTAATATTTTGAAATAAATTTTAAAATAAATTATAAAAATATACAAATTACAAAATTTAATCAACTTATTTTAATCTTTGATTCTCAGATTTATTGTATACAACCATCAAAGATTTGGGATTATTCCGTAGCAACCCCAATGTGTACAACAGTAGAATTGAGTGGTTATAGTTGTTTGTGTTGTCTATAGGCCTAAAAAAAATAATTTTCATTGAAGGGGTATGCAAAAAATTGGACAGGATCAGGGAGCATCACATTAAAGAGAGTGGTGGGTAAGAGCTTGTTAATTCCAGCTTGAAAATAATTTATAAAAGTGAAAAAGGATTTGCATCTAATAAGACAAATTTGATTAAGTAATCTACACAGAATATTTCAAGAAAGAAAAGTTACTGACCTCAAAAATCCACAACAACCAAATTGATACTTACGGAAAGCTTCAGAACTCAAACCTCTCTTTGGAAACCCAATTAAAAAGTCACTTGCAAATAATACATACAAACCTTACGAAATGATCAATTAGGAAAAAGAATCCTAAAAAGAAGAGCCATATCAAACATTTTTAAATAAGAAAAACACAAAACCATCAACCATCACATAATCAAAGAGGCTTTCAATTCAGCTCTCTGGGTAGCAACTTGAAAAACAAAAAGACTAGATGGCTGAATTTTATGTCCAGTTACATTTTCATTTCTTGAACTAGTGTAAAGATCAAAAGTTCAAACCCTATCAATGGCGAAAAGGAAAATTAAAAGGATGAGAAGGTATCAAAATCTAAAGAAATAGATTTCAAAATCAACAGCAAAAATTCAAGACGGGCCAAAGAAACCATTTGGCGTACCTAATTAATCAAGATGTGATGAGGACCACAAGCCATCAAAAAGAAACATTAGATTAAATAAAGAAAATATCGATAAAATGACAACAATAGTAGAATATGAGAAAATGGCTGAACAAGTGTGCAACAGAGCAAGCAGCAGTTGCCGAAGAAAAAGATTAATGAAAATTGTAATTAAAGATAAAAATAAAAATTATTTCTAAGTGGAAAACTTAAATATTAACTTAAAAATATTACATTTTCATTATATTAAATAAAAAGTGTACAATAAATATCGTGGTAAATTTTAATAAGACTTCAAATATTTTGTCCAATGAGATGATTAAAAATTAATTTCTAAATATTATAAAGTTAAACAATTTGCATCTATACTTTACAAACGAAAAACTTATAATGAAATATAAAATAGAATTTATTTTGATTGGTGTAGAAAGTTCATTTAATCACTAGTTAAGATTAAAAACTCAAACGAAACATACATACATATAGACATATAGTCAATTATAATCTAAATAGTATCAAGAATATATATAATATAAAAAGTGCACAAATCTACTTCGTCATCAATTTATAACGTATAAAGTAATAATTATTACTTTTAACAAAAAAATTATTTTTTTATATTCTAAAATTAAAACTTAATTGTTATCTATATGTATATGTATCTTATAGTAATTGATACAATATTGAATTAGAACATTATGATTTAATTTTAAATATTGATAAATTAAAAGATACTCTATGACACCTATTGATATGTTTTGTAAGTCTTTCAACACATCAATTTAAAAATGTTATTCCTTTCTTATAGGTTCTTTGTGAATCATGGATTTAGATTTAAGATTAAGTTTTTTGTTATATTTTTATTATTAGAATTTCAATTATGTAAATTAAGTTATAAATATCTAAATTAGCATTCTAGTTATACTTACTTAGAATATATTTAATGAATATAAAATTTAAATTTTGAATCATGGATTTAGATTTAAGATTAAGTTTTTTATTATATTTTTATTATTAGAATTTCAATTATGTAAATTAAGTTATAAATATCTAAATTAGCATTCTAGTTATACTTACTTAGAATATATTTAATGAATATAAAATTTAAATTTGTATTTATTGCAGTTGAAATTGAGTTAGAATTATTTATTCCAGTTATACTTACTTAGAATATATTTAGTAAATTTCAACTGCAATAAATAATTCAAACTCAATTTCAAGTGCAATAAATACAAATTTAAATTTTCTAATTCAATATTGTATCAATAACAATAAGATACATATACATATAGATATAGATAACAATTAAGTTTTAATTATACATATACATATAGATAACAATTAAGTTTTAATTTTAGATTATAAAAAATAATTTTTTTTTGTTAAAATTAATAATTATACGTTATAAATTGACGACAAAGTAAATTTGTGCACTTTTTATATTATATATATTCTTGATATTATTTAGATTATAATTGCTTATACGTATTATGTGTCTCATACAGAGATTACTATCTAACATGACTCTATTAATAAATGATAATAATATGTAAGCTCAATATAACAATCATCTACACTTTCATATATGATTATATTACATATTTATTTAAATTAAATTATTTTTAATTTTACAAATCAATAAAATAAAATTTAATTAAATAATATAATTAATATATTATAATATGATTATTTATAAAATATGATATAACAATAATATAATATTAAAATATAAATTTAATAAATCTACATCTTATAATATTAAAATTATATTATATATTTAACCTTTTTAAAGATAGTGTTCTAATATAGGATTTGATAGACATAGGTTAATATAAATATTATAAGTTAAAATAATATAAATAAAATTATATTACAAAATTATTAAACATCCATATTAAATTTTTAAATATTTAAAAATATAAATTTGTACTTTATTTTATTAAAATTAGAAATTAATTATAAAAAATATATATTTAATTTTTTACACTAATAAAAATATCATCTTTTGGTGGTAAAGACTTTAGCCATATTATATTGGATGGTCATTTTTAACTTTTTAAACCATACTTCTATAGCTGTTGATGAACCGTATTCTTGTTGCAGTTGCAGGATGTACACTGTCAGAATAAGCACATGAGCATAAGGGCAAACGAACTAACGGCATTGGGATGGGCACGACTTTCACGGAGGTGCTCTTAAAAAATTAAAATTGAAGAATAAAATCCACAACTTCAAATGCGCCACGTGTCATAAACATCACATCACAGAACCAATTTCATAGCACCAGAATGATAGATAGATAGATAAAATTTTAACATCTGCGAGCCTAAAAATAGCCTATGGGACAACAAGGCAACTTAAGCACACTTAAGTAGCTCCGTTCGTTTCTTGTGCAGATTGATGATGAGCCCACCTAGCTGCTCAATGTACTTTTCGTTGAATAAGTTATGCCAAGAGCTGTTACATATAGAATCCGCAAATTTATCTCTGCTGTCCTTGTAGGCCTCACATTCTAAAATAAAGTGCTGTTCAGTTTCCACTTTCCCAGAATTGCAAAATCTGCAAATTCTCTCTTCCCAAGCCTCCTTTGCCCTCTTCCAACACCTGGTGTCACAATGAAGTTGGTGAGAGTTGGTTCTCAGCTGAACAATAAAAATTTTAGCCCTCCAAAAAATGTTAGCTCTTATATACGCTTTTTAAAGTTGATCACATGTAGAGTTGAACTCATTTATATAATATATTTTCTTTCTCCCAATCTCATTCCCCCAATTTCTCTTGTAAAATTTTTCATAACAAATATCTTTATTTCTTTGTTATTTGAGAGGCACATATTGAATTGAATATTCCATTTACTCATCCATTTGATATTTGGTTGCATCAATGTTCTTTTTCATTTACATAATGCAAACAGATAGGACAAATATAAATGACAGTACATGTAGGTGGGTGGGTGATGGTGACGGCAACTATGCTTGATAGTACATTTATTTTTTTAAATTTTTAACTTTTGTTTAAAGTGACGGATCTGATTTTTCTGACGGCAACGTCGTCTAGTCTATTGTGGATTTTTGTTCCTTATACTTGATTTGATAGTGGCACATTTTGTCATTGTCTATCATGCCTTGTACAGCGACCTCTTAAGAATTGGGAACTGTGGCATAGAGAAATTAAGTTCAAGTATACAAGGAACTCTCAGTCCTGTGCTTGAAAGAAAAATTCTTCTCAGTTAAGGTCATGGAATTGTTCTGGGTTGGAGCTCTAGTTTCAGCTGGTTTGGGATTACTTTTCTTAAAGGCTGCAAGAGATATATGGTGGACGCCACTGCAAATTAAGAAGTACTTTGAAGCCCAAGGGATTGGAGGTCCTACCTACAAACTACTCTATGGAAATGCCCCTGATATTGTTCAAATGGCTACAGAGGAGAGTTCTAAGCCCTCACCATCACCATCAGAACACAATATAGTTCCTCGAGTTCTTCCTGCCTTTCATCAATGGGGGAAAATCTACGGTCGATATATTCTCTTCATAGAAAACTTTGAGTTTTTGAGTTCCAAGTGTTTATGGTTCCCATTATTTTTGGTGTTTAAAATGACATTTGAAGTTCTTTATATCATTGTTTTAGGGGATTTTTTGCTTGACCATGTTTCAATTAGTTTTTTGAATGGCTTGTATTTCTTTTCTTAGTTACTATCATTGTAATTGGAGTAGTAGATATGAAGAGGAGGATATGAATCACCCAATTCATTGGGCGTGCATTTATCTGTAATACAGGTCGTGATTATGTTTACTGGTTTGGGACTAAACCCAGACTTTTTGTTCCTCACCCTGAGCTTGTGAAGGAGATATTATCCAACAAGTTTGGGCACTATGGAAAAAATAAACATGTGCAAGCGGGACAACAGGGACTTGTAGGGTTAGAAGGAGAGGAATGGGCACGGCATAGAAGAATCCTTAATCCCGCTTTTCACATGGAGGCCTTGAAGGTAAACTTATAATTTCACAATCCTCAGAACTTGACTGAAGATAAGATCTACATGAATTGAATAATACTCAATCATAAAGCTTGTGCGTTATACAATTGCTTCTCAGAAACTATCTGGTAATTTGACATTCAATTGACATATTTTTAAAGTTGGTAAGTAGGAGGTATTTTCTTTTTTTTGGCAATGTGTCAAATTATATTTTTAATATTAAAATTCAGTTGTGTAGTTGTTTTAGTCATATTCATTGGCCAACATTTCATCAAGTATTAGTTCGCATGAATCCATCTCTCATGAGAATAAATGATCCTTGGAGTGACATTGAGACAAGTGACTTCCAATGCTTAACTTCTGTGAGCATTACCTAGATGCAATGAGTTTGAAGAGTTTGTATTGAGATGGGGTGACTTCCAATGCTTCACTTTTGTAAGCATCATGTAGATGCCATGAGTTCTAAGTGAACTTGAATTGGCGTAGTCTTGAGATGGGTAACTCTTAATGCTTCACTACTGTAAGCATTACCTAGATGCAATGAGTTCTAAGTGCTCTTCAGTTGAAATAGTATTGAGATTGATGACTCTCAATGCGTCACACTTGAAAGCATCACCTACATGCAGTGAGTTCTAGACATTTGAATTGAAATAGTATTAAGATAGATTATTCACAATGCTTCACTTAAGTGAACATCTTCTAAATGCAATGAATTCTAGATAAACCAATTATTCTCATAAAAAATGAGTATGTTGAAACCACTCTTCATGAAATATAACTCAATGATTTAACTCAAAAACTTGTTGAATCCTGATATTAATAACAAAATACATATAAATTCCTTTTTCTTTATGCTTTATCTTTATATTAAGATTGTTAATTGCAGGCCCAACGTCTGAGTGTTTCGCTTTTATACTTGTTGATTCTTGTAGAGAGATATGGTAGTTTTGTATTCATGGGTTTCTTCTGCCAAGAAAGTACATCCCACGTTAACTTACATAATACATCTACCATGCTAGGGCTTGATTCCTTCAATTGCAGAGTCTGCAACCAATATGTGCAGAGAATGGAGCAATTTAATATCTTCAGGTGCCAATGAAATTGACGTTTCCAAAGAGTTTTCTGTTCTCACATCAGACATTATTTCACGTACAGCATTTGGAAGCAGTTATGCGGAGGGAAATCACATTTTCCGTTTACTGGCCCAGCATATGCTCCGGGTATTTGAAAAAATTCGCAGTGTTTATATTCCAGGTTCCAGGTAACATGTTGGTTCCAGGTAACATGTTTTAGCCTTATTCCGACAATAAATTTTGTTTTAGAAAGTAATCGTTGCAACGTATTTGATAGTAATATTTGCCTAGGTGCTGAAAATTGCGGGTGTTTTAGTTGCTTTTTTCCATTATACTTAATTTCTCAGAAAAGTTGCACAAATAGTAGTAACAGATTTTTTAATTTATTTTTCATATTGTTATGACAAGAGTCATACCTTTTATTGCAAGGGCCTGAATGCTATTTTTCTTTTGACAATATTAGAGAGAGTTCTTTAGGAGTCCTTATCCATGAACTTTGAAAAAACTTACTATTATACCATAACAGCTATACTGATTGACCAAACTAAAATGAGATTTGAAAAAAAAAAAACAATCAGTCATTTGTGACCATTAGTAATGAAGCCATAAAGAACAACACCAAAAAAGAACAGTGAAAAAGCCATGCAAAGCAAAGTGCAGACAAAATATAAATCAAGGGTTAGGAAGCCCGTGAAATGTCCTTACCTTCCGCATCATGTGCTGAGCTGCCAGAACCACCATCCACATCCGATGCTACTGTCCAATTCCTTGCTGCCACTACTACAGGTTCCAGTTCTGCGACTTTAGAGCCACCACAATTTGATATGGCTTCGAAATTAACACCATGAATGTACTATACTGCCCAAAAATTTTATCCAGAAACTTGCATATTTTCATAGTTTTGTCATACAGGCTTATCAAACACTTTGCATATCGTCAGATATAGAGTATTCCTGAGTGCAAACAATGAGGATTGCTGCTACTAAAATTTGAAATCGTAAATTCATCACAAAAATCATGGTATTGTTTAGAGATTTCACATGAACATTTCGTCAAACAGTTTGCAGTCCATAGAGTTCAACAGATTATCATAAATAGTCATCACAAAATTAAATTTCTCAATCCGACATGCTGCAAATAACTTTTATATTCAAAAATTACTCATTGTGGTACATAACAGTCAACCCATGATAAAAATATACATTGCTGTTGTAGACTATTATTATACAAAAAGATAAAATTGAATAAACCACAAAAATATTTAAAAATTAATAAATTTATTTTGCTGACCTGTGAAAAGCAAAAATAGAACCCATTAGCAACTCCCCAGTACTCTCATCCCGCCTTCCTAGTTGTACAGCATCCTCCCAAATGGTATGGCTGCTTGTCACATCTCATGTTTGGGTAAACTGGGAAATTAAAAATAAAATAAATAAAATAATCACTGCAATCGAATTAATAAGGCATGGCTATTATGAGCCTACTGTGCAGCATTAAAGAAAGAGGTCAGGAGACGTGAAAGGATGGAAGGAGACAACCCAGATTAAGAGGGCATGGCATGGGCTGTGATGCAGCTGATGAGAACCTCTGTCAACCCCCTCAATAAAATCTCTCCAAAAAAACCCAGATCAGTTCTTCTGTATAAACCCGTAACAAACCCCTGTTTCTGATTAAATTAACAAACCGGAAAATATGTTAATAAAAAACAGAATTGTGAAAAAACCCATATTCATCAATTCTAAATGCATCAGAGAAGACAACGGTGGAGCAGATAGATGGTAACAATCTGAAAATCCTTTCTTATTAATTAAAATCCTTTTGTTACTTTGTAACTACCAGGAGAAAAGAGTTGGATCCTGCCTAAAACCCCTCCTCACCCAAAAAGCCAAAATCTCCTCAAAAAGGAGATAACACACCAAAAATAGGAACTGTCTAAACAAATGGTTGAACAGCTAAAAATAACAAAGAAATTAATAGATAGTGGGAATCCTTCCTTATTCAACTCTCACAGCATCTTTTCTATTCTGAGAAGAATTGGGGGTTACATTTTCTTCCATGTCTTTTAAGAGTTCTGAACCTCTCTTGGTTCAGAAGAATTGGACTATGTTGCCATCCTTATGAGAGTGCATACCTACCTTTCAGTAGGCCAGTCATCAAGGATTTCTCTTGGGATTCTTTGACCCAATTTTGGGTCGTTACCAAAATTTCCAACCCCAGTCCTACCAAAATTTCCAACCTCAGTCTTTCTGTGGGGAGGAGTCTAGTGTTGATTCTGCCATTTAGTTGGACCAGTAAAATTGTGCAAAGTCTCTGAAGTAGAATGCTCAGAAATTCAGAATAATCACTCACAGACTTGAAATCTTTTCCTACATTCCAATCACACTTCACATCATGACTGTCATACTGAGATAAATAGTCACTTTTCACCAAATTTCCGATCACATTCAAGGAAGAATTTCTATGATCATGTTCATATCCCCACAATTCACTATTCCCTTCAACTATATTACAATCAACTGAAATTTCAGCATCTACATTACGAGGTTCACCAATTATTGTGTTGGTTGATTTTCGTTGCTTCTCTACCTCAAATTTTGCTTGAACTTCTCTCTCTTAAATGATTAGTCTCTTTTGCTTCGATTTCTTCGTTTATTCCCTTCTGGGCTGATTTTCACCATTCTCTTCAAGCTCAAATCTAGCTTTTGTTAGAAGGGACAAAACTACAACTTTAAACTTTTAAATGCTCCTTCCTGTTTCCATGGTTTTAAGATAGTTTTCCTTCCTTCATTTTGAACCTCATAAGTATTTTCTCTACCTTGATGGATTTCATTCTGCTCATATTGCCATGGCCTACCCAACAACAAATGGCATGCATCCATCAACCCAAGATCACAAAGTACTACATTTTCATATGGATCAATTTTGAACTCAATGAGACAAGACTTATCCCAAGCATGCTATGACTCTTCCTTAACCAAGAAATCTTGTAGGGATTAACTTTTGGAACAAAGGCAAGTTGAAAATTTCAACCATTTCTATAGTCACAAAATTTCAGTAGATTCACCATCTATGATCACCTTACATACCTTGTCCTTACATTAGCATTTTTTTTGGAAGACACTTTTCCTCTCCCAATCAATTTCAAGAGTTTCCTCGTCTTCAGATATTAAGGTTTTTCTCAGCATTTGTTTCTCTCTGCATTCAGCCTCAGCTTCTTTTGATCAGGGCTTTTCTTCTTCTTGGTCTACCATCATCCTTTTAGGGTTTTGAGGGCAACCTATAGCCTTGTGGGCTTCATCACAAATAAAACACTTCAAGGGCTTCTCTCCCAATGGCAGTTGTCCACGTCCTCCACCTCTAAAAATTCCCCGTCCTCTAAAGTCAACCTTCACATTCATGCCTTCTTCTAGCTCTTCACTCATGGTAGGTTCTAAGGAAACCTCTTTCTCTTTGTTTTGATAGCTTTCACTTCTTTTACTCATTATTTTGTTTTTCTGGTTTAGTTTCTTCTCAGCCTTTAAGGCATATTCATATGCCTCATCTACAATAGGAACTTTCACCAATGCAAGCTCATCTTGAAGTTGAAATTTGAGGCCATTTACATACCATGTTGTCACTTGTCCTTCACTCTCTTGCCTATCTGTTTGAATTTGAAGCCTCATAAACTGTTCAGTATAAGTTTGCACTGACTGATTCATTTGTTTAAATTCTAAAATTCTACAAACGATTTTTGCCGGTGATCCAAGGGCAAAAATCAAAATTTCAGATACTTCAGCATCTTAGGCCAAAGTCTGATTTTATCTTTTTCTTGTCTTCACGAAGTTACACATTTTTCCACCATAGGGCTGTATGCGATTTCAACTTAGAGGCAGTAGTATTAACTCTTTTTGGATCATCATCGTCTATGTCTTCCATCTCAAAGTACTTCTCCAATTCTTGGACCCAATCTAGAAAAGCATGTAGGTTGAGCTCACCTGTAAAATTAGAAATATCAATCTTCATCTTAGAACTTTGTTTCGTCAATGCCTCAATAAGCCTTTTCATAGGAACTGATATCCTAGTAGCATTCTCCAAGTTCTCTGGTTCCTCTTTAGACTCATCCAATTTTAATCTTGCCTCAAGGGCCTTTAATCTTTGAAGCAATTCACTGGTGTTTCTTTGTGGACCTGGACTCCCCTCTAGGCCATCACGGATTATTTTGATACCAAATTTGATCCAACAGATGAGATTCTTTGTTCTCCTCCTTCGCAAAATCTCTCCAAAAAAGGCCACATCAATTCCTGTGCATGAACCCCATGACAAAGCCCTACTTCCAATAAAATAAACAAACAGATAATATGTTAATAAAAAGCAAAACTGTGAAAGAACTGATGTTCATCAATTCTAAATACATCAGTGGAGACTACGGTGGAGCAGATAGCTAGTAATAATCCGAAAATCCTTTCTTATTAATCAAAATTCTTTTGTAGCTTCCACACAACAACATAAAAGTAAATCCTTGCCTATAAAGACCAGGATACAAGAATAGAATCTTGCCTAAAACCTCCCTTCACACAAAAAGCCAAAATTTCCTCTAAAAGTAGACACCACACTAGAAATAGGAACTGTCCAAATGGACTGTTGAACAACTAAAAATAAGAAAGAGATTAATGTATAGTGGGACTCCATCCTTATTCGAATGTCACATCTTTTCTATTTTGGGAAGAATTTGGCAGTTACATGAGAGTTCAGAAGAATGAGTGTAGCCGAGTGGGAGGGCAAACGTGTCATTAAAACTTTGCAATAAATGACCAAGGATGGCTTGTAGGAAGTAATGAGAGCAGCAACCTCCTTAAAAACTTGGGCAGGAAGGGATTGAATAGAGAGTGGATAGTGGAGAAAATTTGTGAGAGGATAAACAAAGAGAGAATACTTCAGATATATGTGATGAGTGATGGGGAAGAAGGGCAAGAGGGCACTATTTTGGGCAAAATTTGTGTGGTAAATATTTGGGGCACTGAGAGCAAGAGGAAAAAAGAGAGACCCGACTGTAGAAATGGCATGTGAAAGAGAGGATAGAGGTATTTTGTCACGAATCGCGAGGGGGTGAAGTTCTTTAAAGAAATGGGGTCTCCTAGACTACGACAGTTTTAGGTTATGCACAAAACAAATTTGTTGAAATGGCATTAGAAACTTTAATGCAAATGCAATTGGCAAGTGTTAAGCCAAATTCCACAATTGTTGGCCCATGTGCTCCCTGCATCCGCTAAAATGGGAGATTTAGAATAGCGAGCAGACCTCCACTAAAGCACAAAGGATGGAAATTTCGATAGATAACTGAAAATATAGGTGACAGTCCCTGGTGCATTAAGTTTAAAGTCACAAGACAACAAGGGAAGATTTGATGGTAGTAGATATGGACTGTGATGGAGTTGGCTGGGTTGATTTTGATGCCTTCATTGAATATATTCTCAAAACAATTTCTCGAGCTAAGTTCACTCCTCCACCTTGCTTTTCAATGATGGTAGTTAATTCTAAATCATTCACTTTGGAAACCAAGAATAATGAATCTATTGAATTCTCTTTGTTTGAATGAAGCATTAGATAATTTCTCCCTCCCCTTGTGTATGTTCTCCATCTCTTTATGACATAATGATCAACAATCCTAGGTGCTTTGTCTAATCATAGATATTGTCATCATACGAAATCTTTGAGAATTTTGTGTTAGCTGAAATATGTAGCTTATAGAATCACTGACCTTGAAATGTGTGATTTAAATTCATCTTATTTAGTAAAGCATATATACATATACACTGTTCATTCCCTGTTTATTCAGGCTAGTAACAAGAATGCCACTATCATGTCTCAAAACATATGGATTATAATCCTGAAAAAATTATAACATGCTAAAACCTCTTAGTGTATAATTCATGGTACAACAAGTAGATTGACATAGGAAGGCCTTGTCTTAAGGGAAGTCTGTTAACCACTGTTTTTTATAACTGTTATGTCTTTATGACGATTAAAATTATTAAAATTATTGGGAGCATCATGCATATGAAGATATAACAAATGAATTTCTTCCCTCTACCTTGAGCGTGACTTAGTTGTTGATCGATCTTAAGCAAATATTTGCGATTGTATGCCTTTGTATAGTTGGATAAAGGTACTATAGTTTACATAGTGTATTTATATTGAAGACAATAGTTTTAAAGACTGTAACAATGGTATGATATGAAGTTTTGTTCAATACATCCAAGTATAAGATCACTGCATGAGTTTTAAACACGAGTTTTCCTAAAATTTGTAATCATACCAAAGAACACATGGTGGGTATCCATAATTACAAGAAGCTTTTGGTTATAAATGTCAAGTGCAAAAATTATCTAGTCTGAGAACCAAGCTACTATAGGAATAATGGGTTACATAATGAGGACATGAAACTAGAATGTTCAAAATATCTACTCATATTAGGTATTGTATATCTCTCTATATGATATTGTGAAGATATGTTGAGCATAGTACTGCCAATTGTCTTTAGTATAACCCGAACATTGATCATGCTTCACTCTAGTTATAAGCGTTTACATATGTCTTTTAATTTTCAAAAGGATTTTATGTGGCTTTATTAGGAAGATTTCATTATGATACTTATTGTCATTGAACCATCTTGAAGTAGGGCCCATCCTGAGACTTAGTGAGGCTTTTGCAGTATTGATGCTTCAATTCGATATTATGACTACATGATGTTTATTGACCTTAAGTACAATAACCTTGATAAGAGAACTACCATGGGAACTAAGGAAGGGTACTATGGTTGTGTTGGATTGTGGTATGTTTTGGGAATCGTGGATAAGTCAAGGAAAAACATATGTTGTAAGACATATGGGATTTTAGAAACTTGTGATATTGGAAATATTATATGTAATGTTATATGGAGAAGATATCAAGATTCTTTTAATTATGGACTATTTGGAAAATTCTATGGTAGTGGTAATAGATGTAATAAGTTACTTTAATGTCAATTTACTCTCCTTGCTTAATGTAATAATAAGGCTCGCTATATGATTTTAGAATGGTATTTGGGTATTGGGTTAAGAGATTTTATATGACTACGAGATATCTATTGACCTCTTGAGTAGAAATCTTCAATATTAAACCAATTTTGTGGATTTCAAATGGAAGTTCATTTCTATGGGTTTGTGTGAACCAAGATAGTTTAGTGTCGTGTAATAAATCTAGTCTCTATGTCAATAAGACAAACATTAGGACATTCAAGTAAGTTTGTGAATAATATGGTGTAGAGTCTGATTCAAGACCTTAGTATCCTCAATAGGTAACTATAAGGGTTTGGAATGCTCATATTGAGTTAGGAACTACCATAAGTGGGAGGTCACATTGAAGGGCTTGAGGTCCTTGTTGGAAGTTCTTCAATGTAGGTTTACTATTTTGTGAGCCTAGTTATAAGTTTTTGTACCTATTGTTAAGCGTTAATAAGGGAAGAAAAAAATGAAACCTTTATTATTGGGAAACTTGTGCATGTCCCTTGAGAGACCTTGTAATGACATTGATCTCATTTGGAAGAGGGTACGTAGGTAGTCCTTGGGCGAAGAATGCTCCTATGACCCCAAGCCCCTAGAGGTAGGGTTTAGGGGGGATAACTCCAAGGTTGGGATTGTTCCTGTCATGTCCTCTCTCTAGTTTGACTAGCAGAGTCATGAGAGTTGGCCTATTATTGGAGTCTCGTAGGCTAGCAGTGGTGGATAGAGACTCATATTGGATACTCAGTGACTGGAGTTGGTTCTACAGTTAGTTTGAGAGCCAATCGGGGCAATTCCTTAATTTTAGGGATTTTTCCTAAAATTTAGGAGGTTGTGGCAGTGACTAGATTTGAGGCTCCTCGAGACTAGTATGCAGTTTTAGTTTCAGGGTGACAGGATATATTCCCTAGTTTCTAGGAGCATCCCTAGTTTTTAGGGATGGGACTGCCAGTTAGCCCTCATTGCCCGGCATCAGTCATAGACAGGTGACAGGACCAGTTCTCTGATTATTTGGTTGGTTTGGCTTTCCAGTTGAATAAAAGGAAATATTTTAATATTTCCTAAGTTTGCGTTTAAATAAATTAAAATAAAGCTATTTATATAGCTAATTGGAGTAATAAGGAGTTTTCTGGCTCCATTTGGTGAGTTTTGCCATCATTTGATAGTCCGTTGGAAAGAGCTCGGCCTCTTTTATTTAATTATCATCTTCAGGGACCTGTTTGACACTTGGAACTATTCTTATTAGTGAAATAATGATTTTCAGGCACTTGGGCGCCATTATTAAAGAATATAACTTTATATTATAAAGTTCCTATGTATTTCTTTTAGGGTTCCTTTTAGGGTTTGAATTACATGAGAAGATGATATAAGGCCAATGCAAGGAAAGGAAAAGCATCTTTGAACATTTTGGAAAACATAATATGGTGTTTGGCTCTGATTTGAGCATTCCCTCCCTAGGACGTCAAACCCTAGGTTGAGAGTTGATTGAGTTGGGACGTAGCCCTCAACTGGATCGGATTTGCTGGTTCTTGCACAAGGTTTCGACATTGGTGGAGTTACTAGAGCAGTTCATATCATTGGCATGAGAAAGTGAAGACTATCTTTGCAGCATTCAGCAGATTGCATCATTCTGGGCGTGATCATTGTGAGCAGAATTGTTTAGCAATTCTATACCAGCTGGGCATTGGATTTTGTGGACAAAATTATTGAAGATTGCAGCTGTTAGCAGCTTTTTATTTCAGACGCTGATTGCATTTGAGGTACCAAATTTTATTAGTTTTGATATCAAACTTATTGGTACAGTTAAAAGCATTTCCAGAATTTCATATGCTTTGTATCAAGCTATTGTTATTGTTATCTCTTTGCTGCTGTTACTACCTTTACGTTGTATCAAGTTATTCTGAAAATATCAAATAAAATCATTCCTTCTGCAACTTCCGGCTAGTTCTGCAAGATAATTAAAATACTTACAGGAGAACATAATTATATAAATAAAATTTATAGCAACAGTAGAGTAAATATCCACTTGGGATGTTTCAGTGGTATCAGAGCTTGAATCCTGCCAGTCTATAGGGTTTTAGTGAATTTATCACAACAGGTTACAGGAAAGGGTTTGATAATTCATTTCAACATTCAGCATCTATTTTTATATATCTTCTATGCATCCTGGTGGAGAAATACACAGGTTCTACGAGCGCAGGAGAAACCAGTGGCAAGTAGAGACCACCAGAGACACACAGATACCAGCTATGGGTGAGGCACAGGGTGCTGGTGGTGACGGCATGCCTACAGAGGCAGAAGAGAGGGAGTTCATGAGAACTCTAATGGCTACGCAGCCCAAGATAGTCCAGACACTTGACAGATTACAGGATACCCTAGAGCGGATGGAATTGGATAGGCGTGGAGGTAGACAGGAAAGACAGGGAAGGAGCAGGTCAGTTCCGTTGCAGGAAGCCAGCGCAGTCATGGATCCCATGTCTTAGCAGGGAGCTCCCATCATTCCCATAGGCAGGAACGTCCACGTATTCCTGCTCGGGATAGACCATTATTGCCTCAGTTTGGGCAAGTTGAGCAGCCGGCACAGGTGGAGCGACCTGAAGTTGGATTCCAGGATTCAGTCATGGCAGCTACAGCTGAGTGGAGATCCCTACCCCTAGAGGTTAGGGATGTTTTTCCTCTTCCACAGCATTGTGCACAGCGTAGGGATAACGCCAGGTTCAGAGTGGACAGGGGCTACAGGCCACAGCAGAACAATGACCTCAGTAGAGCTACTGGGAAGATCACACTGGCTACCTATGATGGCATGGGTGATACGAGTGCACGAGCTTGGGTGCACAAGTTGGATATATATTTATCATTGAGACCTATGCCTGAGAGAGAGGTTATACAGTTTGCAGTTTTGCATCTAGACGGGGTTGCCTATGATTGGTGGCACCATGGATTGGTCACTCAGGATCACGCCATGGTTCACTCCTATGCTGAGTTCACTGAGCGGCTCATCGCTAGGTTTGATCGTAAAGACACAGAGCTTTACTACTGACAGTTGGCACACATTAGGCAGACAGGGAACGTAGAGTCTTTTGTGAACGAGTTCCAGCGTCTTGTAGTCATGGTTCCTGATATGTCTCAGATTCGTTGTGTGATGCTGTTCATAGAGGGTTTGCAGGACAGGCTGAAGGGACTGGTACGAGCTTTCAGACCAGCCACCCTCAAGGAGGCCATTGATGTTACATTTAGACTGGACACCCCTCCTACTTCTTATCAGGCAGATAAAAAACCTTTCAGGGACTCTTGGCCTCCCCAGAAGGTCAACACTTTCTAGGGCAGAGGGGGACCACCTTCCAGACCACCCAGGATGGACCAGGAGTCGAGGAATGAGCTGAGGAGGAAGAAACTATGCTTCTCCTGTAAGGAGCCATGGGAGCCTGGATATCGTTGCCTTGGTAAAGGCAAGGTTCTTTTGATAGAGGTGACATCTGAGATGGGCAATGAGGAGATACTTGATACTAATACTGAGGATAGTCCAGAGGAGGTTGAGCAGGGACACCCACAGTTAGAGCTAGACACTTCGGAGCCTTTGGCGTCAGCTAAAGTGACTATGGCTACTCTCTCCAGTTATCCCAGATTTCATGCCTTTCGTCTGAAGGGTATATTGAGAGGTTAGCGAGTTATGAGCTTAGTAGACACAGGTGCCATGCACAACTTTATTGACCAGAAGCTAGTTGACAGGCGTGGGCTCCAGTCCGAGGAGTTTGTTGGTTTTGGACTGAAGGTTGTAGACGGTGCTGTTTTGAGCTGTACTCGGAGGATTCCTCAGCTTAGCATCCAGATGGGGGACTATACTTTGACAGATGATTTTTATGTTTTACCACTGGAGGATTATGATGTAGTTTTGGGCATGCAGTGGTTACAGGGTATTGGGCGATACATCATTGATCACCACCGCATGTAGTTGGAGTTTCTTTCTAGAGGGAAGAAGACTATCTTGAGGGCAGCTTCAGACGGTGGTCCTAAGGAGGTAACTTCCTGCAGGATGGAGACTATCATTCGTCATGATGACATACTTTGGGCTACACGTTGTTTGGTGAAGTCCGAAATACCTACACCTCAAGATGGCAGGACCTTTCATGTAGACATACAGCCAGTGATGGACCGACATGGTCGAGTCTTTGGTGACATACCTCCTGGTGTACCTCCTGATAGAGGTTTTGAGCATGGGATAGAGATGGAGGATGGGGCTAAGCCCGTGATTACTACCCCATATCGTCATCCTAGAGCATACAAGGATGAGATTGAGAGGACCATCCATGAGTTACTAGATATGGGATTCATACGCCCTAGCTCTAGTCCTTTTGCTTCTTCTGTGGTGCTTGTTAAGAAGAAGGATGGGACTTTACGAATGTGTATTGATTACAGAGCCTTGAACAAAAAGACAATCAAGAATAGGTACCCCATTCCACGCATTGATGAGTTGCTAGATGAGCTACATGGAGCTATCTACTTCTCTAAGATTGATCTCCGTTCAGGCTATCATTAGATTCGTGTACGGGATGAGGACACGCATAAGACTACTTTCCGTTGTCACTATGGGCATTATGAGTTTCTGGTGATGCCTTTTGGCCTCACTAATGCACCTGCCACCTTCCAGTCCTGTATGAACCACATCTTCAACAAGCAGTTGAGGAAATTGGTTATGGTGTTTTTTGATGACATATTGATTTACAGTCAGACATGGGAGGATCATCTCAGACACATTGAGGAGGTGCTTAGCATCATGGAGAGTCAGTCTCTATTTGCTAAGTTGTCCAAATGCGAATTTGGACTCAGAAAGATTCTATACTTGGGACACGTGATCAGTGCAGAGGGAGTGAAAGTGCATGAGGAGAAGATTCGGGCGATTTGCGATTGGCTCTCTCCTAGGAACATTACTGAGTTGCGTGGATTTATTGGTTTATGTGCCTATTATAGGAGATTTGTGAGGGGATTCTCCCAGTTAGCAGCACCTTTAACAAATCTCACGAAGAAGGGAGCCTTCAGATGGATAGAACAGGCACAGGGAGTCTTTGAGAGACTCAAGGAGGTTATGAGCACTTGTCCAGTTTTGGCACTCCTTGATTTCTCGCAGCCATGTGTACTTGAGTGTGATGCTTCAGGTGAGGGTATAGGGGCGGTGTTGATGCAGAACCAACACCCCATTGCCTACGAGAGTAGGAAGCTGCGGGATAATGAGAGGTTGTATTCCACGTATGACAAGGAAATGTTGGCTATCATGCATGCATTAGCCAAATTCAGACAGTATCTTGTTGGCAAAAAATTTGTGGTGAGGACAGACCATAATAGTCTGAAATATTTCCTTGATCAGACAGAGCTTAATGATAGGCAACAAAAGTGGGTAAGAAAGGTGCAGGCATATGATTTTGATATAGAGTTCATCAAGGGGAAGAACAATATTATTGTTGATGCACTTTCCCGGAAGCCATCACTTTCTGCCCTATTTCATTGAGTGAGATTTCAGCGGATTGGAAGGCTCATCTTTTAGTTGAGTATTCCAAAAATCAGCATGCTTGTGAGATCATGGAAGGGTTGACACAGGATGATGGATATAGTGTAGTGGATGATGTCATCTACTACAAAGGCAGGGTCTACCTTGTTCCTGAATCACAGATGAAGGAGCACGTTTTGCATGCTTACCACGATACCCCTACTACAGGACATCCGGTTATGGTAAGACCTATAGAGCGGTACGGGAGAGATTCTCTTGGAAAGGTCTCAAGGATGATGTTTTACGCCATGTTCATGAATGCATGACTTGTCAGCAGAACAAGTCAGAGCATACTTTTTCGGCAGGATTGTTACAGCCTCTGCCTATACCGGAGCAGAAGTGGACAGGGATATCTATGGACTTCATTACAAGTCTTCCTCGAGTTTAGGGGAAGGACTGTATTTATGTGGTGGTGGACAGGTTGACTAAGTATGCCCATTTATTTCCTATTGCAGCGGACTTCACAGCTTCACAAGTAGCCGAGCTTTTTTTCAGAGAGATATTTAGACTCCATGGTCTCCCCAAGACCATAGTGAGTGACAGGGACAGCAGGTTCATTAGTTCCTTCTGGCAGGAACTTTTCAGGCTAGCAGGCACAGAGTTGACCCCCAGCACTAGCTACCATCCTTAGACAGATGGACAGACTGAGGTAGTTAATAAGTGGGTGGAGGGGTATCTGCGCAACTATGTGTCAGGATAGTAGAAGGCATGGGTCGTTGGTTGTATTTGGGTGAATATTGTTATAATACTACGCACCACATGTCCATTAACATGACTCCCTTCAGAGCCCTTTATGGCTACGAGGCATTATCTTTTGTTGATTTGGCTTTTAGTGATAGCAGAGCCCCCTTGGCACAGGATTGGTGCAGGAGAACCAAGATATCATGAGATCTCTCAGAGAGAACTTGCAGCATGCTTAGAATCAGCAAAAGATGTACGCTGATCGACACAGGACAGAGAGAGCATTTGAGGTGGGTGACATGGTCTTCCTTCGTCTACAGCCTTACAGACAGAGCACCCTTAAACAGGGAGGAGCTGAGAAGCTCAAGCCTCGTTTTTATGGACCTTACAGAGCACTCAGGCAGGTTGGAGAGGTAGCCTATGAGATCGAATTACCTCTAGATAGTAGGGTTCATAATGTGTTCCACATGTCATGCCTGAAGGAGGCATTGGGGCAGCATATTACAACATCACGTGATTTACCTCCTTTGGATGAAGAGGGTAAATTGACTTTGGTCCTTGAGGAGATTCTGGAGGTCAGGGAGAGACGATTGAGAAGTAGGTTGATTCGAGAGTACTTGGTGCGCTGGAGAGGTCTACCCATAGAGGACGCCACCTGGGAGGGTGAATCCATTTTGCAGCATCCAGCATTGCAGTTGCTTGTGGGCAAGCATCTTCGAGAGGGGAGGACTGTCATGTCCCCTCTCTAGTCTGACTAGCAGAGTCATGAGAGTTGGCCTATTATTGGAATCTCGTAGGCTAGCAGTGGTGGATAGAGACTCATATTGGATACTCAGTGACCAGAGTTGGTTCTACAGTTAGTTTGAGAGCCAATCGGGGCAGTTCCTTAATTTTAGGATTTTTTCCTAAAATTTAGGAGGTTGTGGCAGTGACTAGATTTGAGGCTCCTCGAGACCAGTATGCAGTTTCAGTTTCAAGGTGATAGGATATATTCCCTAGTTTCTAAGAGCATCCCTAGTTTTTAGGAATGGGACTGCCAGTTGGCCCTCATTGCCCGGCATCAGTCATAGACAGGTGACAGGACCAGTTCACTGATTATTTGGTTGGTTTGGCTTTCTAGTTGAATAAAAGGAAATATTTTAATATTTCCTAAGTTTGCATTTAAATAAATTAAAATAAAGCTATATATATAGCTAATTGGAGTAATAAAGAGTTTTTTGGCTCTATGTGGTGAGTTTTGCCATCATTTGATAGTCCGTTGGAAAGAGCTCGGCCTCTTTTATTTAATTATCATCTTCAAGGACTTGTTTGACACTTGGAACTATTCTTATTAGTGAAATAATGATTTTCAGGCACTTGGGCGCCATTATTAAAGAATATAACTTTATATTATAAAGTTCCTATGTATTTCTTTTAGGGTTCCTTTTAGGGTTTGAATTACATGAGAAGATGATATAAGGCCAATGCAAGGAAAGGAAAAACATCTTTGAACATTTTGGAAAACATAATATGGCGTTTGGCTCTGATTTGAGCATTCCCTCCCTAGGACGTCAAACCCTAGGCTGAGAGTTGATTGAGTTGGGACGTAGCCCTCAACTGGATCGGATTTGCTAGTTCTTGCACAAGGTTTCGACATTGGTGGAGTTACTATAGCAGTTCATATCATTGGCGTGAGAAAGTGAAGACTATCTTTGCAGCATTCAGCAGATTGCATCATTTTGGGTGTGATCATTGTGAGCAGAATTGTTTAGCAATTCTATACCAGCTGGGCGTTGGATTTTGTGGACATAATTATTGAAGATTGTAGTTGTTAGTAGTTTCTTATTTCAGATGCTGATTGCATTTGAGGTACCAAATTTTATTAGTTTTGATATCAAACTTATTGGTACAGTTAAAAGCGTTTCCAAAATTTCATATGCTTTGTATCAAGCTATTGTTATTGTTATCTCTTTGCTGCTGTTACTACCTTTACGTTGTATCAAGTTATTCTGAAAATATCAAATAAAATCATTCCTTCTGCAACTTCCGTCTAGTTCTGCAAGATAATTAAAATACTTACAGGAGAACATAATTATATAAATAAAATTTATAGCAGCAACAGAGTAAATATCCACTTGGGATATTTCAGTTCCTAACATTTTTGACCTTCCTGTTGATGTGAGTTTTATTCCACTACAACATGCAGAACTGAATACTCAGTATTCCAAATAGAATATCGAATCTTCAACTCTCTCTTGATCAAAGACACCTTATATGCTAAAGATTGCAAAGAAAGATCACTAAGGTGACTCCAAGGTTACTTCAAATGATGGATACTTAGTAATAATAATGTGATGATGGTATCATGAGGGGACTTATGCTATTCACTAAGGTTTATCAACTTGACTTCAAATGATATGGCTTCACAATGTGCAATTAAAATATAATGACTTCTCACTTGCTATGAAGTTGAACTTACGAATTTAGACTACTTTCTATTTATATCCTAGGATGCAAGGCTTTTGAATATCTGTGTGACTCTACTAGGTGTAGTCTTATCATAAACTCCACCCACTTAGAACAATTTTCTAAGGTATACTTCAAAGATATTCAAATTACTACCATTTCATCGATTCCATCTATAAATGCAAATCAATGAACAAGCACTAATTGAAGTTAAGCTTATGATATTATGCCATTTAACCACGCAAGGCGTGCTTACAAGAAACAAGCAATGAGTGGTTTGGTCTAAACAAGTGTGCCAAAGATGATTCCACAATAACTTTTATCCACTCTAAACTAGTTGAAGAAAATACTAAGTGCTTGAAAGTAAATCCTATTCTAATTGAGAGATGTAAAGAACCATGCAATACTCCAAAATGATCATAGATATCCACCATAAACACAACAATGACTATAGAGCAATTTTAGTAGTACTTTCTTTTACAAATGATGAGAGAAAGCCTTTATATAGGGATCTCAATTACAATGAATAACCAAGATTAAATTAGAATCAATGGCCCAGATTAATCCACAAGAGCCCTAATTAGGGTTTCCATAACCACTGCTAACAAATATTAAATGGCCACCCACTTACAATTAAGCATCACCATGTGGGCCAATAGAAAAATTATGTTTCTTTTCAAGAACCAATGAGAAAATAGAATAGGCATAACCATTAGATAAGATGCACCAACAAATGGGCCAATGAGAAGAGAGATTAGGGAGAAGCTTATATAGAAGAAGTCACCAATTAATGGACCAATAAGAAAATTAATTTGCTTCCAAGAGCGAATAGAAAGAGGTTTAGGTAGGGACCCTTTACAACTTGGCACCAAATGAGCCACTCAGAATGAAGCACCTATTTGTTATCAAATGGAAAAAAATCAAAGCCACATGGGTCTACATCAAGTCATCATCAAAGAATTCATTCCCTTTCCTTTTCTTTATTTGCATATTCAATGAATCTGGACATTATCTCATTGAACTCCTCCATGGGGACACTTGGCACCAATTTGAGTCTATAGTCATGATATTCCATATCACTTGTGCAAGTGGCACTTGTCTTTTTCTAGTTAGCTGCATTACAAATAGCCATGAAGTTTGAAAATTTTGAAGTTGTTTCCAAATGCTCGAACATAAGTGGGGTGGCCTCCATGCAGTAGGTTCCTATCACCTTGTCCTATAATTGTTCAACACTGAACTTTTGATCATCCTTCACTTCCAAGTGAAATAAAGTTCTCACATAATTTGAGTATATCATTCTCGACCTTCAAAATGGCATCCTTTGTGGCCAAACAATCAAAATCCACCTGTTTGAGTACATTGCCCCTGTGAGCTAATATCTGATACCATGCTGGGAAATTAACATCTTGCCCTTTCTTCAACACTTGACTCTTTACTAGCATATGTTGTGGTATCTCCATGATCACCTGTAACCTTGAAAGAGTCTTTTCATGGCTTGGTAGATAATCTTCACTTTCCTTCAATATGCCATGTACTTGTTCTTGAAGAGAGACGACAATGAATTTGTTTGCTTCCTCGAATACTATTGTCACCCATCTCTTTGCCTCTTGTCCTGCCAATCCTATCCCTTCCAATCCATCCATCAATCCACTAGAATATGTGACTAGGGGAACAAATGTCTGATTACCCTGTTGAAGTGGATTCATTAACCGTCTAATATACTCTTTTAACTGCTCATTCTCCTCTTTGTATAACTTTTATTTCCAACTTCCTTGTTTATCCTTTCCTCTAAATCTTGAATAGATCTGTTGATGTATGTAGCATCGGTCAGATAAATAAAACTGATTATATAATTATTATGAGAATTGATTTATTATATATATATATATATTAATATATTTAATAATTGATATTATTTATATTAATATACATATATATATGAAGTTAATCATTTATTTATTCTTATAATGATTATATAGTTAAATTAATAAATTAGATTAATCAATAGACATGTCCCATGAAGGGACATGTCTCTTCTTATCTTTACCATGTATATATTCAAGAGATCGATGCATTTGGAAAATACATACTTTTACGGCAGTGCTATTACATTTGCAGCGATCTTAAATTTAACATGGTATTAGAGCCAGACTGCAAATGTGTAAGAATAGAAATGATATGTAGGAAAATTCATACGAAGGAGATAAGGATTAAATGGAGAATAGCCACAAGAGAAAATTTGTAATGAACCCTTCCTTACCACTTGACCTAAATTTCATAAATTAGTACAAGTTAGGCATAAATTAGGGAATCATTCAAAAATAATTAGCAAATTATTCCAAGTTAACCATCACTATTCGTAAATGTTAAAGAAATGAAACTATTGTGTGATAAGCTAATGAACATAGTCTAGATTTAACATTTAGAAGATCTCTTCTTATAGGGCACAGGGATCTTTCTCCTTTCCTTACTAAGGTCATCATAAGGTGCAAGACTTACAGTGCCAAGGGCGCGTGAAACAGGTCCTACAAGCGGCTTCCCTCAAGGCATAACCCCAGTGTTGGGATAACCGTCATGTGCCCAAAATTACTCCGCCTCTCCCTTCCACAAACTCCCTACCCTAAGAGAACATAGTAAGAGATGAGAGATAGACCCCTAGGATCTATAATTAGAGTGACTAAAGCATGTTCCTAAATCTTATCATTATTTCTCTCTATATATATCTACTTGTACATTTAAGAGTCTAATATAACTATATATATATATATATAATTATGATTATCAATAATATATATATAATTTTGACTATTAATAATTAGGCATATTCAATATATATGTATATAATACTTTACTTCAAATATATTTATTATGCAACATATATAATTATATCATTTTAATATCTATGTATATAAATCTATGTCCTAATCGAAGTATATAAGTTTCTCTGGTTCATTTCTTATATATAGTATTCCCTCCTTGATATAATAAATATTTCTTAGTCTTTTGAAGAGGTCCATTTTATATTATAATATTATTTTATCTTTCATTCAATGACTATTCATCTTTTTTGATCGGAATATATATATTTATTTTCTTCCCTTGAGTTCCTCCTACATTTCCTCATTTATTTTATCCTATCTTTTCTCCTTCATTTTCTCCTATCTTTTCTCCTTCATTTTCTCCTATATTATTATCTCCCAAGTTTTTCATATTATTTCTTAAATGTTCTTCATTTTCCCTCCATCATATAATGTCTTTGCCCACTCAATATATATATATATATATATAAACATGACTAGTCACGTCTTTTGAATTATAGTATTAGTATTAATAATTTACATTTGATTATTATAAAACTCTTTATGGTTGGTATTATTAGTACTTGCTGGTAGGCTAAGTACTATTGTATCACTTTTTGGTTTTTTATTGGCTAGATCAAATGAGGTCTTATACACGAGAGAATTTAGGAATATGAAATGTGAACAGTTTTATTTCCACTTTTTTAACCATATTGCATTATTAATATTATTGATATTTTTTATTATGTTTATTATCATAAATTAAATTAAATTTTATTTTTATATAATATAAATATTAAATATATTAATAATGTAAATAACAAACTAACACGTATTTGTTAGCTTGTAAAATTGTATTCCAAATAAAATTAAGCTTGTTTTATACTTTACAAAATAATTTAAATTAACATAAAAATTAAATAAAATTAATTACAATATATTATTTATATTATGAAAATAATTATAATTAAAAATAAAATAACCTATTGCTACATCTATAATTATATAAACTAATATAATTATTATCATATAGTTCTATAATTAATTAAAATATATTTAATAATTATAATACATTTATTAATATTAGAATTTAATTAATTTTCTTTATTTTTTTATATTTAAACTATAAGGAGATCAAAATAAACAAAATACATCAAAAGTATATCGGGAGAGGCCTAGCCTCAATCACGCGAGTTCACGGAGAGTAAGAGAATTAGTTACAAAACATGAAGGCACAGACTAAGATAGAGTTATTGTGATCCTCAACCCAGGCGTTCCAACACATGGGGCCTTCCATCCAAACAATATTTTTCCTATCCTGAATTTGAGACAGCATGGAGATTTGTTGATCGGTGGCATTCCTATTATGGTTGACTTCCTTGGTGAGCTTCTTTAGCGTTTCTTCAAAAGTGGCAAAGTTGTCCATGTGGCTTCTCCAGTCATATCCATCCCTAAGCTCGAACACGAACATGGAGTGACCAGCTTGAAGAAATCTCCTAAGTTTCTTTCTAAACAGAGTTATGTTCATGCTCACCTGCGAGGAGATTTTAAAAAATGTGAGTTTTCGAGAAAACTCAGTAAGGGACCTGGGGGAGTCTTGATACCTTTCTTCATTCCTGCACCTTCCAAATCTGCCAAAGAATGTTAGAGGATAACATGTTCCAGAATATATTCATATCATTTTTAATACCAACAATATAACCAGTAACCATTTCAAAGATATTAACAAAAAAAGGATAATTGATACCAAACATACGCCAAATATTTTTGGCAAAAGAGCAATCAAAGAAAATATGCCTGCTAGTTTCCATAAGACCACAAAATCTGCGAACAACATCATTATTAAGATCTTTCCTGACAGGCAGCCTGTCAAGCAGCAGAAGCCATTTGAAACATTTAATTTTAGGCTCAATAGGAGCCTTCCAAAATCTGTCAAGATGCTTTTTCCACATAGTATCATCAAAATTAGAATACCAGAGCCTGTTTATATGCCCAGTAATATCATTATTGGGAGCAATGATTTTGTAGATGTTTTTAGCTTTAATCTTTTCCACAATAGTACCATCCAGCCACTTAATTTTGAGAAATCTGTGAGAATCCACATGACAAATCTTAGGCAGATCTTTGCTAGCTTTAACGATCATGTTGTAGGTTTTCTTTTGCGAAGGAGGGATATTGAACTTGGAGCTAATATCTTCCTAGATAATGAGTTTATCATCCTCAAAGAGACAGATGAATTGAGAGATCCCCAAACTATTCCAATACTTGGTAGAGCAACCTTGAGAGAGGGCAAGAGGTTTTCCAGCAAGCTGCAAATTCCACCAAATGGATCTTTCACCATAAAGAAGTTTACGGTCAAAGAAGGTTCTATTAGGGATGAACTTCTTAACATATTCCTAGGCTTTGCAGATGGTTTTAAAGACCGAGGACCCTTGAACAAAAACAGGAAAGTCACCCTCTATGATGTCACAAAAGGGGATGCATTTCCAAGTTTTAGCCTTCCTAGGGATACCTCTTTCAATATTACTTCTAATAAGGACCTTCCACAACTCATCACCTTCCAGAGAGTGAAAGATCAATTTGGTGGCTAAGGCAGTCCCTTGAATTTTAAGATCTTTTAAGCCCAATCCACCAAGGAGCTTGTCAGTGTGGCACCAATCCCATTTGACAGCATGGTGCTTTTTATTACCTTTACCATTAGACCAAAGAAAGTTTCTGATGGTTTTCTGAATCTCAAGAATTTGATAATTGTTAAACATCCAAGCAGAGGAATAGTAAACATTGTAAGAGGAGAGAATTTTTTGACAAACTTGAACTCTTCCCGCAAGGGAGAGGGATCTGTGATGCCACTTATTAAGCTTGTTAAAAATCTTATCCTTAATCCAAAGCCACATTTCCTTTAGGGAGGGGTCTATGGAAAAGGGGATACCTAGGTAACGCACAATTTTATGAGGCCCACCCCAGAGGAAACTAGACTTGTTAAACCAGGGAGGGGGTTGATCAGACCAGCCGAGGCAAATAGATTTGGCTAGAGAGATACGAGAACTAGAGATGGAGTAGAAGGCGTTGAGCTTGGTTTGAAGGGCATCAAAGTTGGACTCATTGGCTTCAAAAAATAACGAGGTATCATCAACAAATTGGCAGTTAATGAGCTCTGCATTGTTTGGGAGGGTGATGCCCTTAACGACAAGGGAGAGGGAGTTATCCTTAAGGATGTAAGATAAGGCATCCGAGGCAATGACAAACAGGGCAGGGGCCAGAGGGCAGCCTTGCCTAATGGACCTTCCAAGAGAAAAAGGTTCAGAGAGGGATCCGTTAACTTCCACCTAAGCAGAGGCATCTCTAAGAAGGATTTTGACAAATTTACAGAACAGGGGGGGGGAATCCAAAAGCTTCTAACATAATAATGATAAAGTCCCATTCAATACGGTCATAAGCCTTCTCAAAGTCAAGAAGCAGCATAGCAGAATTCTGATTGGAGTGTTTGGACCAATTCATGGCTTCCCAGCTAGTAATCAGATTTTCAAGAATATACCTGCCTTTGATGAAACTAGTTTGGGTGGAATTCACAAATTTGGGAAGAATTGATTCAAGTCTTAAGGCCAAGATCTTGGCAAGGATCTTATAGGAAACATTAAGAAGGGTAATAGGCCTCTAGTTCTTCAGGAGGGCGTTGTCTCCATCCTTAGGGATCAGTTTAATAATACCTCTGTTAATAAGGCATCCCAGAGTACCTTTATCGTAGGCATCAAAATATATATCATACAAGTCCTTGTAGATCCAATCCAAATAGATTTATAAAATTCACTCGACAGACCATCAGGGCCAAGGTCCTTGTCATTCTTTAGAGATTTAATAGCCTTTTCTATTTCTTCTATCGAGATATCCTTATTAAGCAGATCACCATCCTGCCTGGAGATTCTATTGGGGATAAGATTTTTATATTCATGCCTGAGAGACTTAGCTTCCACAGAGTCCTCAGAAGTAAAAGCTTGCTATAAAAGTTAACAAAAGCATCTTTTATGCCATCATTCTCAGTGATTTCTCTGCTGTCATCTAAAATTATATTTATAGTCTCATTAGCTTGTTTATGTTTAAGGAGGTTGAAAAAGAACTTAGAACCCCTGTCACCATTTTGGATCCAATGAGCCCGAGATCTGATTTTGGCTCCTTTGATTTTAACTTGTTGATGTTTTCTGAGATTGTTCCTAGCCTGAGTGACTTGAGAACAAAGAGTGAAGTTTTGGGGATCGGTTTGAACGTTAGTTTCAGCAAGGTGAAGCTTAGCAGAGATAATTTTTCAGAGTACGTGAGGTCCTTAGCTTTCTTTTGGCCAATGGTTTTAAGTAAACTATGCCAGGCTGAGATATTCTGATTCCACAGATCAATAGGAGAAAGAGAGGGGACACTTTTATGGTTAATAATTCTAATAAGTTGAATGGCAGCAAGGACATCTTTGTCAAGTAGGAGGGAGTTATTAAGGATGAATCTCGGGTTGGTAGCCTTTTGAATGGTAGGGGAATAATTGAGCCTAATATGAACCGAAATGGGGTGATGGTCGGAGAGCGAAGTGGGCGTAACCGTGACCATATTCCCAAGGTCATTGGGCAGGAAGGATAAATTTTTTTTATTAGCATAAAATCTATCTAATTTGGCATAAATTTTGGAGGGGCCTTGTTGAAAGTTACACCAGGTGTGCCATAGGCCCTTATAGTCATTATAGTTACCAGTAAGGGGGTCAAAAAAGAGTTTGGAGCATTTCATATTGTTCCAATGAAGTTTTTCTTGTTCCTTCCAAACAAAGGGGAGGCCCCCCGATTTCTCGTCTTGATCTTCAATCATGTTAAAATCACTCCCTAAGATCCAGGGGATATCAGGAAGAGAAGAAAGCCAGTCCCAGAAGTCCGCCCATTCTTTGTAATCATTGGAGGCGTAGATGGAGTAGATACCAAAGGGATGCGAGTTGCTAGTCAGGGTAACCCAAGCGGCTCTATTGCAGGGAGAAATACTTTTATCCGTAATGTAGGAAGCCCATTTAGGATTAATAAGAAGGTCAACACCCCCTTTGCCTCTACTATGATTGGAATGCATCTTAATCGTGTCCTTCCAGATAAAGTTCCAATTGCTCTCAAGAAAAAAATTAGTGGCTTTTAGCTCTTGTAGCATAAGACAGTCCATATGATTAATAGAATTTAAAAAACTCTTGATAACATACTTCCTATCCGGGGATTCAAGACCCCTAACATTCCAGGAAACACAATTCATGAGGAATTGGATGAGGGGGAAGAATGCTTAGGATCCGTGGATCCATCATTATCCAAATAAGCAGATAGAGAGCTACTATTTTTCCCATTAATGTTTTTATTTCTGGACCCTAACGGTCACCCTCTTTTTTTTGACTGAGGAAGGTTGGATTTGTTGTCAAGTCCCTCATTGTCAGAATCAAAATGCATCAAAACTTCCATGTCATTAGTTATAGTTGGTGGGATGGCAGCGAAAGGTAGCGAGGAGATGAGGGACGCGGGGGTGGGTGTTTGTTGTTTGGATGAAGAAGCAGGAATAATTTCGAGAGTGAAATCATCATCGATTTCTTTGAAGGCTTTAGGGGGGAAACAAAGGGTTAAATTTTTATCCATCTTATTACCAGTAGGTTTGATTTTCGGCGGACAAGAGGAGGATTCAAGGGCAGGCATAATGGCAAAGGGGGCGGTCAAGGGAGAAGCCCTAGGTTTTGAGTTACAGGGAGGAGGAATGTTTTTCCTTCTCTTTTTATTAATCATAGTTTGAAATCTATCAGAGTTGTCCAGAAGCATAAGGGGAGGGTTAGCCGGAGAAGAAAACACCGGTTGGGAGGACACAATATCGGTTTGAGAAACAGCAGGAGTTGAAACGCTCTCGGTCACAGGGGAAGGAGGAGGAGGAGCCTGAGGAATGGGGATCGAGCCAGTGGAGGGAGCAAAAGGTTGGGCTTTAGGGGGAAATTTCCGGGAGAGAATAGGACAATCCTTCTTAAGATGACCCTCATTTTTGCACAGGAAGCAAGCATTGAGCCCACCCAACATTTCAATCTGGCAAAAAAACAACTCTTCACCAATATTTATTTCCAGGGTAGCAGGGATTTCCATGCCCGGCTGTAACGCCATCAAGGCTCTGGCATTCATGTGAGGCACCAATCTGGTAGTATCATCCATTCTGATGAGTTTTCCTAGCGGTTCTAGGAGATGAGGAAGGAAATGCCAAAGGAAGGGAGGGATATTTTTTATAATGACCCAACGAGGAGCCGAAAGAGCAAGGATTTCCTCATGTATGGCTTTTGGAGTCCATGCTAGGGCACGAAAGGAAGAAGAACCAACCGTCCAGAATTGTTTCTTTAGAACAGCTTGTTGAGCTTCCACAGTATTAAAGAAAAGAACAAAAAGACCAGTTTGAATCTGTTTGCAGAAAGAAATATGGTAACCTAACTTTAAATTTCAATAATTATGAAACCAGTCGTCTAGAAATTTGTGAGGAGGGCATTTTTCAATATCAACAATAGCAAAGAATATAGCAGAGTCTTTTAACCTATTTTTTCCTTAACAATTTCACTAGCCATATTAGAGTTAGGAGAAATGGAGAAAGACTGCAAGGCAGCCCCAGAAGCCTTACCGGATCTACCTGCTCCATTGTTGATTTGAAACGTAGCCCCAGCACCAACACTAAACGCAGAGACGGCTTCGGAGAAAGACTTCGGCTTGGAGGCCGAATGAGCAGAGTTGGGCTTAAAAGTAGGGTTAGGGTCTGGCTCCATAGGAGCCCTAGTGGGAGGCGAGGCTGAGGGTACGGCCTCTGCCAAAGGGCCAGGACCAGTAGGAAGGGTCATATTAAATAAATGCAAAGTAAAGGATAGAAAACACTTGGCATGTAGGGTGTTGTGCGGATGCCGGAGAGTAGAGGATTGCGACCGCTGAGAAGAAAATAAGACGCCGAAAACCGTCGAGAAAACGTAGAGCTCATTCATTTTCTTGATTTCATTTTTATTAAATAACTAATAGTATTTATAATAAATATAATAATATTAGATTTAGATTTATTTATAGCTAAAATTATAATTAATTCCGGCAAGTACTAGCCACTACGTGGCACTTGTTATTAATTATAATTCTTTACATTTAAATTTAATTCTTTTATATTCTAATTTAGACATTATTTATATCTCTTTTATATTTTAATTTAATTCTTTTATATTCTAATTTAGAGTTCATTTATACTTATTTTATATTTCAAGTTAATTCTTTTATATTCTAATTTAGATTTTATTATTATTATTATTGACTATTATTTTAGAAAGGGAACATACTTTTTACAATTTTATCTCTTGTAACTCTTGTAATGTATTTACTTATTTTTATCTTATTGATTTTTATTATTTATTATTAAATCTTATTTATATGACAAAAGCTGCCCGTGCACATGATAGGAAATAGATAAGAAATATCAGGGAAAAAGGCATTGTCTGCATTGGCACATACCTCACCAGGGCAATAGGCAATCATTGTTTACACGATGAAGAATATGTTAGCCCAAGATTGAAAATAAAAGAAATATTGGGAAACTGGAAAATATTTGTTATTTCCTGTTGATTCACCATTCAACAATAACAAAGCAAATATAAAAGAGATACAATAACAGTTATAAACTGTTATACAAAACCGCCGGAACAGAAAACTACTAACCAACCTAAAAAAATAAAGGAAACATAAATAAACTAATATTAAGGAAACCTAATCTAATAGTGAGAATTTAGGAACCTGGAAGATAAGTTATTAACATCCCCCCCTTAATTTGAAAGGGTTAAGCCAAGCATTCCTCTAAACTTCCCAAACTTTTCTTTGCCCAATGCCTTGGTAAAAATATCAACAGTCTGATCTGCAGTGGGACAATATTTGAGATGTATACTACCATCTTTCACATGATGCCGGATCAAATGAAACTTCGTGTTGATGTGTTTGGTACGGTCATGAAAGACTGGATTTTTAGCCATTTTGATTGCAGATTGACTGTCAATGAAGAGTGGGGTTGATGAAACCTGTGGTGTCTGCAAGTCTTCAAGAATCCTTCTAATCCATAAGATTTCCCGAGTTGCTTCAGAGGCTGCCATATATTCAGCGTCAGAAGAAGAGACAATTGGAATTGATTGTTTTTGAGATTTCCAAGAGATTGCGGCAAACCCAAGATGCATTGAAAACCCGGTTGTAGATTTGCCATCTATTGAATCACCTGCATAATCTGAATCTGAATAGCCAAGCAAAGAAAACTCTTTTGTCCTAGAGTATTTGAGTCCATAGTGTTGAGTACCTTGCAGATATCGAAGAATTCTTTTAGCAGCGAACCAATGAGTTTGTCTAGGTTGTTGCATAAACCTGGAAAGAACTCCAACAACAAAAGAAATATCTGGACGAGTAGTTGTAGCATAGATCAAACTGCCCACAAGTTTCCTATATATAGTTGCATCAACCAATGGTGAGGATTCATTTGATGTGAGTTTAAGATTTGGCTCCATAGGAGTACTAAGGGGCTTGCAAGCAGCCATGCCAAACTTATGCAAAAGATCACCAATATATTTTTGCTGGGTAATAAATATTGAATGAGGTTTTTGAATCATCTCAATACCTAAATAGTAATGAAGATAACCCAAATCAGTCATATCAAATCCTTGCTTCAATTGTTCTTTCACATCTTGAATATTATTCTCATTAGTGCCAGTGATAAATAAATCATCCACATAAACAACAAGATTGATAATAATATTATCAATCTTTTTAACAAAAAGTGTTGCATCATCAAATTCAAAATGCTTGAAGTTCAACTTCAAGAGATGCTCAGTAAGTTTTTCATACCATGCCTGGGGAGCTTGTTTCAGACCATATAATGATTTGACAAGCTTGCATACCTGGTGTTCTTTTCCATTAACTGTATACCCTTTAGGTTGAGTCATATAGACGATTTCGTTAAGATCACCATTTAAGAATGCGGTCTTCACATCCATTTGGTGAATTTTCCACCCATTTTGGGTTGCAAGGCTCAACAAAGCACGAATGGTGGTCCATTTTGCTGTAGGGGCAAATGTTTCCTCAAAATCTATTCCCTCTTTTTGAGCATATCCTTTAGCAACAAGTCGAGCTTTGTGTTTTTCAAGTGTACCATTTGCTTTATATTTATTTCTAAAAATCCACTTGCAACCAATAGGCTTACAACCAAGTGGTGGATCAATCAACTCCCATGTGCCATTTTTTAAAAGTGCATCTTACTCATCCTGCATAGCTTGCCTCCAAACTGCAATGTTTTTAGCTTCATTATAGGAAGTTGGTTCAGAGTCACTTATGAGATTGTTTTCATCAACAGACTCATTAGATTGAGCATGGAGCCTTGCCTTATAAGAACTTCTTGTACCTGTTTTACCTATTTCATCAGGTCGTAAATCTTTCAAAGTTTGTTGGACTTGTTTGGCCCACTTATGAGAAGATTTTGGCTGCACAAAAGATGTTTTAGTAGTGATCAATGGTTCTGAAATTTCAGGCTCATCATTTGAGAGAGTTTCTTCTTGCTCATTCATAGATGCATCAGCTTGAGTGAGGACAGGTTGAGGTATAGATTCTACATGCAAATTCATGAAAGGTGAGCCTAAATAATTTGGGGTCCCCCCAGAATCTATACGATCACAAGAACTTTCTATCTAGGGAGAATATTTTGAAAGTTTATCAAGCTGTTGTAATTGACATTTAATAGTTGCAGCACTTTTAGAAGTTTCACAAAATACAACATCACGTGTAATGATGAATTTCTTGTTAGCTTCATCATACAACCTATATGCTTTGGAAGATTCAGAATATCTAAGAAAAATACATGTAAAACTGTGATGATGCAACTTACTTCTTTTTCCTTTGGAATTAAAGCATAGCAAGTGGACCCAAAAATCCGAAGATGTCGAATAGAAGGAGGATACCCAAACCAGACTTCATATGGAATTGCCTGGTGAAGTGCAGATGATGGTGGTCTATTACGAAGATAGACTGCAGTTCTTGCTGCTTCAGCCCAAAAATGCAACTTGATTCCTTTAAAATATAACATTGCTCTGACCATATTCATGATTGTTCTATTCATACGTTCAACAACTCCATTTTGTTGAGTAGTACCTAGAATAGTTAGATGATGTTGAATCCCATTTTGACGTAGATAATACTAAAAAATTAGAGAAGTAAATTCTCCACCATTGTCTGTTCGAAGAGTACCTATTTGAGATTGAGCTTGGTATTCAATCATAACATGAAATCTTTTAAAAATTTCAAAAACTTCTGATTTTTGCTGCAAGAAATAAATCCAAGTCATGCGACTGTAATCATCAATGAATAACAAAAAATACCGAGATCCTCCCACATAAGTTACTGGTTAAGGCCCACATAAATCAGAATGTATAAGCTGCAATTTTCTTTGTGCTCTCCAAGTGGAATGAGGGAAAAAATTTCTATGTTGCTTGGCAAGAATACATGCTTCACATTTTTCAATTGATTTAGGCAAAATAGGCAAACCTTCAACACCATTCTTTTTCAAGATATGAATTTTATCATAACAAATATGCCCAAATCTTGCATGCCATAAAAGACTAGCAGATAGACTACCTTCTTCAGTAAGATATGCAAAATTTTTAGAAAGAGTAGAAGTGCCATTTAATTTTAATAATCTTCCATCCTCACATCTTGTCAATACAACTTGATTATTAGATGGCTTTCTTACAACAACTTGGCCATCTTTTAACAAAATAGAGTACCCTTGTTGTTGAATCAATAGTAGTGATAATAAATTACGTTGTAATTGAGGAATAAATAAAACATCATGAAGCACAAAATCTGGAAGATTAGACGACTTAAATCGAATAGTTCCTTTTCCAACAGGTTTGAGACTTGATTTATCTGCTAAATAAATTGGACCACAAGCACTCTTATGAAATTCTTCAAAGTAATCACGTCGGAATGTCATATGTTGTGTGGCTCCAGTATCTAAAATCCAAGAATCACACCATGATGAATTAGAAGCCAATTCTGAAATAGAAAGTGTATATTGATCATCATCACTATCACAACAAATTGAGTTGCTCCTGAAATCTTATCATCATTATAAACTTTAATAGTTTTATCTTTTTGCTTAAAATTTTTTTCTTTAAAACTTTCTATCTTATCCCAAGAGAGCTTGCATTCATGTGCTTCATGACTACCTTTTCTACCACATCTTTTACAATATAAAAATTGCCTATCATTTTGATTATCATTTTTCTTCCATTGACCTCTACCTTTCCCTCTATCACTATAACCACCTCTTGAAGAGATTTTATTTGAAGGTTTCTCTTGATGAGCAAGACACACATTTTCATTTGTATTACCTATATTCCTTCCAAAAGCTTTCTCACGCTCTGCTAACTTTTCAACCAATAGATCAAAAGTAATGGTTTTCAATTGGTTGCTTGCTTGAAGAGACTCTAGATATGTGAAATGTGTTGGAAGAAGTGCTTTAATAAAAGTTGTGAGATATATATCAACTTTCCCACCGGCGATATCAACATCTTGTTTTATGGCTCTAATTTCAGAAGCTAGACTCATAACATCACCATTTTTCAACTCAAGATTAAATAGTTTTAACTGTAACTGAATAAACTCTAATTCTGAATGAGAATCAAATAAATTTTTTAATTTATGAAGAGCATCCCAAACAAATGTGCATCCCCGTATATGTCTATACACTTCTCCATTAATAGAAGCTCTTATCAAAGCCAAAACTTTTGAATTTTTATATAACCAAATTTCTTTTTCTTTAGCATCACTTGGTTCTGCAGGTTTTAGACCATAAATCATTAAAGATAAGTGTATTTTCTACTTTTCTATGCCATTCTATCCAATTATCTTTTCCATATTATGTTTCCCCAATCAATGAAACAATAGATTGCATTGTGAATCAAAAAATGAAACACAATTTGCACAGATTGCAAATTTAAATAATTGCAGAAATTATCTTGCCAAAATTTAGTAGAGAAAACAACCTGTAAAAATATTTATAAAAAGAAAATTGATTTCACTTGAATCAATTTTTTTTTTCTTGTAAAAATGCTCCGGTTAGAAGCTTCACACAGATTTGTTCCTTGCTCTGATACCGTTGTTAGCCCAAGATTGAAAATAAAAGAAATATTGGGAAATTGGAAAATATTTGTTATTTCCCGTTGATTCACCATTCAACAATAATAAAGCAAATATAAAAAAGATACAATAACAGTTATAAACTGTTATACAAAACTGCCGGACCAGAAAACTACTAACCAACTTAAAAAAATAAAGGAAACATAAATAAACTAATATTAAGGAAACCTAATCTAATAGTGAGAATTTAGGAACCCGGAAGATAAGTTATTAACAGAATATAGAGTCAGCGTCTGATATAAATAAAACAACGGGAGTCGCATCTTCCACATCGCAATTAAAACTTTAATGAGCCAGTCAGCAGACGCACTGGACAAGAATTGAGCTAGCGCATCAGTCAATTGCATTCAATCATCGAATACGAACATCTGACTTGTTCCATATCCCGTATCCATGGGAGATTAGCGTAATGCACATTTTCTTCAAAGGGCGACCTAAACTCAAGAAATCGAGTTGAATGAAAGACTTCAAGTCCTGTGTTATCTACCACAATAGATTCTGTTATCATTTTATTTGCACTAAATTGATAAATTGACTAAGTGTTTTGCATTGAAATATGAACTTGAAAGGTTGCTGTTTTAAATTTCAGAATGTTGTAAAATTCAAATAAAAGAAAGTACATGTACAGCAGCATGCTTTTAAGCATCAAACAGTATATTATGATACACTTGTTTCAGTTTTTGAGCAAAACAATATTCAGATCTTTGAGCTTAACAGTTAATGAAAGTTATTGCTTGCATTCCAGAAAATGAAAGTACAGTTTTAAATTTGCCACACAAGCAGTGGTTGCTCTAAAAACGAATAAGAGAAGTACATTTCAAAGGTATAAAATGATAAACCACACACCCCGTGGCTGTAGGTTTTAATGCAAGCATGCATTTTCAATTTCATGAATTAAATAAAGAAATATAATGCAGAGAAATAAAGAACAGTTTACATTTTTGAAAATGTAAATAAGCTGAAAAAGAGATAGGTTAAGCCCCATTGCTTGGTTGTTTGTTGGAGGTTTAACTTTGCTGCATCTTTGGTTCCGCATTTCAAAGTGTTCCAGGTTATCCTGTACATCCTACAAAAGAAGAGAGATAAGATTGGGTCAGTTCATATGAACTGAGAAATGAAGGACGATTAAGCTGTCTAATTCTCTACTTGATCACATTTTCAGAAAATATGAATCAGAAAACAAGTCATAAAGCTGCAAGAAGGAAGGATCACATTACAAAAAACATTTTTATTTCCTAACATTGTTTGCTTATGTGCAGATAGGTACGAAGACTAAGTAGGTCGTTGAAAGGACGTGCATACACTCCTCGCACGAAACTTTCCGACCAAAGATATGTAGAGGCGAAGACATGAAAACCTGTGGACTAGAGGAGGCTGTCGAGCGGGCATGCATACATTTCAGGCATGGGACCTTTCAGCCAAATCATGGAGTTACAGTAGGCAGGCTGTTGAAGGGACATGACTTTCGTCATGAAACCTTCTAGCCAACATATCAAGGTTAAGGGTTACAAAGTTTTATTTTATTTCATGATGGAACGGAACAGGAAAAGTGAAAAGGAAATGAGGTTAATACTGGAATATCACTCATGGGAGTCACGAGCCCGTGCTCGAACCCCATGAGGGATATTTCAATATGCTGAGAAAAGCGAAGAACAGAACAGAAGGAACATAAGCACCAGTTCATCAGATGAGATAAGTATGCATGGTATATTTTAAAGGAAAATAGTATTTCTATACTGTTTCAATCTAGTATGATTTCATAGAAATGTCACTTACATCCTATCAAGTTGAGATAGTATGTGTTTAAGATCTATTCATTGATTGGTATCAGTCAGACACTTTATTCTACATGCTATTCTATAGACTGATACCTTTGAGAATGAGAAAAAGAAGAATAATTTCGCATTCAGATTAGTGCATAAAATATTCACAGTGAACATCAGTAAGTCCCAGGCATGCTGGCTGGAATCAGTTACACTATGGAAGCAATAAAGATACATTTATCTAACAGTATGACACACCATGACAATCATGCTGTGTCTTAGGAGGATGTTACTTCATAAAGTTTGCTTCAGTTATGTGAATACTTTAAGATAAATGAAATAGCAAACAGATAAGCAAAGAAATTAGATAACCAGCCCATCAATAGCATGCATAGTGGGAACAATAAACAACAAAAGAGTCCAGCAGGAAGTATATGAGGTACATTAATTTATGCCACAGCAAACTCAAACAAGAAGGAAGACTAAAAAGTGATTTATCTGAAGTTTTAAATTGAGATTCAAGTTAAGAGAATGAGGATAAAGCTTTAGATTTCATTGTTTGAGTCACATATATCTTATCTTGTGTGAATTCTGATTCATTTACAGACTATCAAATAATTTTGCAATTTTCATGATGATGTTCATTGTTAAAATTATAGCACTAAAAGAATGGTACAGCTATGATATCCTGTCAGTCAAGCTAAGCAAATGCAGTGAAGATTCTTGCAGCAATCTAATTCCAGAATGAAGACTGTGAGTTTTATTCCAAGACTCATCACATTAATAAGCAGGAGTTGCGGCATTAATTTTAGATCTCATTGGCTAAGTAGCAGAACATGCGACGGTTTCAGCTCAGGTGCAATCTCAGAGTGGAGTTACAGCTACAGAAAACGGAACATATAAGTGGATGGTTCCTAAAGTTAAAGAGAACAAGCCAGCAAGGGAAAGGTACTTCTAGTTTTCAGTTATGTTCAAAATCTAGGGTTTCATAGACAAGAAGCTCGGGCTAAGCAGAGTAATACATAAGGTATTAGTATTTAAAGTTACAGTTACCCACATTATAAATTATGGAAAGCTCAAACAGAAAATTCAGACATTTACTGCAAAATAAATGCCAGTCACAACTAGATCATGGTAATCCAAATCAGTCCAGATTTTCATGGTACAGCAGTGTATAGCATACAGCCAATGTGGAGAGTATTAAAAGATGATTACTTCAAGCAATTCTCTTACAGAATATAAAAGATTCATGAGCATTTATATAGTGACATCTTGAGTATTTGGGTAAAGCAACTGTAATAAGCAAAAAAGCAGCAAATATTTATTTAACTTCAACTTCCAGCTATACAAGGATAAATAGAGAAAGAGTTCCAAAAGTGTACACAAATAAATGAAGGAAGTCAAGCACTCGAGCCAAGTAACGGCTACAGCCAAAATATTTTTTAACATGAAGTAGTCCCAGTAGAAATGAAAATAAAATGAACAAAGCGGCTGCAACAGAGCTTCAGTACTGAAAAATGATAACAGCAGCTCAAAGCAAGAAGAAATCAAGATGACATTTCTTCAAGGAACAAGTTTAGTCAATGTTATAATAGTCATTATAGCAGCTTAATACACAATGGCAGGGTTTGAAGATTTATGCAGGCAAAGGAGTTGTTATTTTTCGTATTTCACAATGATAGCAAGTTTCAACGCCATATGGAACCTTCAAAGTGTGTAATATACTACATAAAGATAAACCAGTCTTCATGCTATGAAGGAAAGTAGATACCCAGATCAAATATAAGTATTATTTATGCTACAGCAGAATCAATCAGCAAAACCCAATAAAGCCCTAGGTTTATATCACCAAAGTCACAAAATAAAGCCGTGTACGAGCAGCTCAGGAACCAGATACAAGGTACAATATGTTGGAAGTAAAATGATAACAGTAAGAGAAAATAATATCTTATCTTTAGATGGCGCCATGTATAATGGTAGCAGAGAGCTCTTTCTTTTTTTGAAGTGCATACAATGGTAGAGGAGGCCCGAACTCTCTGTTCTTCACAAAAAACATTAAGACCAGCGCCAACACATTTAAGATAAGGCTCGAGTTCAGTAAATAATGAAGATTTTGTGAGAGTAAACCAGAGATTATTTCCAGAGAACAAGAACTCGGATTTGCAGAGAGTAACCAGAGACAAAGTTCTTGCAGTTCACGGCTCAAACCCTAGACTCTTCATTTCACAATGCGAAAATGCCAAAGTATGAAGCCAAAATGAGATATCAAAATAAAGACTTTGCTATATTGTATGAAGTTTGGAGTCCGCAAGGAGCAGCAGCATACAGATGTCTTTCCCAGCATGCCACGCATTCAAACATCACATGGCCTTATAATATGAGGAGATATTTTGCAGAAGGGTCGTGTCAACTTGTGGTCTTGTAATGATATGAAGTTCTCCATTTATGTGAAGGTCATGTCGACCTTTTAGGTTAACATAACTTAGGTTATATATTTTATTTTGTTAGGTATTATGTATTAGATTATATTTATGTATCATTCTTTTGAATTTCACTTTTAGTCATATATAAAATGATATAATGTTATGTTAAATTAAAATGGATAAGTTAATTGTCTATTTTAAATTTAAACAATATTATATTGTGGTATATATGATTAAAAGTGAAATTTGATGTTATAAGTATTGTATTTAATATTAAATAAGCAATATATTTATACTTAACATTTATATATTGAATAGAATTTTTATTTAATTCTATTTTTATATGTAAAGTATAAATATATTTATTTATTAAATATTAAATACAATAAGTATAATTTAGAAAGAATATAAATTTAATCTTTTATGGAATATATTAACGAATAAATGTATAGCTAAAGTGGACCTTAGAATCACTGCTTCTAGTCAAAGAGGAGTTTTTTTCAGTCATCTTCAGTTCTGATGCAGTTTGAGGGACAGTTCCAGCTTCCTGGAGGTCATTTCTGAGTTCAGCATCAGATGGTATTAGTGGAGGGCCTCTTTGGAGCAGTTCACTATCAGTTCACAGTAGTTACACTCACTTTTTGATGGCTTTTCCTTCCATATCCGACCCCTCACATATTTGCATGATTTTTGGGAGTTATGGAGCGGTTTGACATATTTTTGAGTGGCAGTTCAATCATGCATGACTTGAGGCAGTTCTTGGGGCACTTTGACTTCTTTTTCTGACAGTTTTGACTCCTCATTTTGGAGGATTTTTCATGCATACGGATTAGAGTTTTGAGAACTCTATTTACATTATTTTCACCTCATTTTTAGGATCATCTTCTTTTGGGCTCACCTGTTTTGCGTTTTGCAAACTGGAGAGAGAATTGTAAGACCATTGTAGCAGAGATTTATTCCAACATTGATAATACAGATATCTGTTCCTTCCCATTTTTTTTTTTCAAAGTGTAGTACTGTGAATTTAATTGCTTTGATGTTGTGTTAGCCTTCATCTTAGTTTAATTCCTTGTTACGTTTTGAATCTTGATACTTGTGATTATAGGTCTGCTGTTTGTGTCCTAAACTTTTGCAACGATTTGGTGAAGCATTGTTTCCCTATCTGTGCAAAATATTCCAGGTCCTTACACAGAAATACTTTTATAGATGCATGTTTGTCTGGGTACTGTGAACCATAGTTGTCTTGAAAGATCTTTGCTGAATTAATCTAAGTTACATATCAGTTTTGGTGTATCACCCTGTCTAGGATTAGAATTCATTAAATTATTCCTTTCATCCCTTTCTTTATACAAATTTGTGCAAGTGATATTTCAAATCTAAGAGGAACCGGCCTAGAATCCGGAGATTCGTTCTCTTGCCCATCAGCGAGAACGTTTCCATGTTTTAACAGGATAGCTAGATTTCTCATCATGCTATAGGCGCAATCCTGATTGACAACAGATTCAATCAATCAATCAGAAATATTTTAGTGCACTTACAACACTGAATTTATTAGGCTGTAATGACCCTTACCAATAGGCCACTAAAAACCACTAATACTGAACTGAGAAATTTTGTCAAACACTTGGCATGCAAACTAAATACACTGCTGAAAGAAAAATACTGAATATAGGAAATTATTTTGCTATATATGAGTTCGCTGTCCCAAAATTTCAGAATAATAGATAGCAACCAAATACTATCTAAAACACTATCAATGATGTAGGAAATTGCTCAAAACCATGTGCCATTCATATATCAACAATTTGCAACAATGCCATACATATTTTTGCCAATAATATGATCATCAAACCCTAGGTTTGCGATATAGATAGACTAAAAATTACAATGCCTTTTCACTTGCAAAATCCTAGCCTTCCTTTGATACCAATAATGCCAAATGGCAAACAAAGACAAGTACAATGTAAATTAGTAAAGTGCTGAAGCTATATTTTGTACTCAGCTGAAAACATACATTTCATCAGAAAATATGCTAAATGCCAAATGAGAAATGAGGAACCTGATTGTAGATGGCTGCAATAATTTTTCGGACTCCTTTTTCGAACTGCTTTTTCAGACCTGCTTTTTCGGACTGCTTTTTCGGATTTGCTTTTTCGGATCTTCTTTTTTGGACTGCTTTTTTGGACTACTTTTTTCAGACTGCTTTTTCGAATCTGCTTTTTAGGACTGCTTTTTCGGACTGCTTTTTCGGATCTGCTTTTTTTCCTCTTGCAACCAAAACTCAAACCCTCAGGTAAATCTGAGGATTCCAAATAAGCTCAACTTGAAATGGCTGAAGACCACTTCCAAAGTGCAACCCTTCAAAGGATATTTCACCTCCTCAATTATGCAAACCCTTAGGAGACTCCGTTCCTAAAGATCAAATGACAATCTGTAGACCAAGATGGTGCCACAAATGCTCATAGAGAAAATGTAGTAAAAACATCAAATCAAGGATGTCCAAAAGAGAGGCCAATCACCTCTATTTATTCACTTTTCTAAGAAGTCACTAAGAACTTCTAGAAGTATCCATTATAAAATCTCATTATAATGCACTTTATATAAAAATAACTTTATAAAATAAAAAGTGCAACTCAACTTAAAATTATAATGTTTGGGCCCCACATAACACATAATAATAAAAATATGATAAACACCATCTCTCCAAGAGCAAATAAGACCATCCAATCCCCAAACAATCATCAGAACGACTCTCTTACCAAAACCATCTGCCTACGAGAGTCCATGATAGGCAAATCCATTGAAAAATAACATGTCACTAAAAAGGGGACATGACATAGGCATAGAAGTTATGTAGGGTTTTGGCTATGGTGGTTGTAATTGTTAACTCTTTAACTTCATATATGATATGGACAAGATCCAATCTCATAATTTTGTACAGGAGATCCACAGCTTTACAAAACCATCTTGAACCTAAACATGTTCTTGAAGTTAACCGGAAAACTAGCTCATCTGCTAGAGATGGAGGTTAAGCATCGGTGCAATCAAATCTTGGAGCTGGGTTTTCCCTTGGGTGGGATTGCCAAGTTTTTTGCTCAAGATTGGGAAGGATTGTGACCGTGGTTATGCCTACTACCCTTACACAGTTAACTAAAATAATTTAGAACCCAACTCACATGGAGCTCCAGAAAGAAGTTAATCAAGGAAGGCGAAGCACATGGGAAAAGCTCTCTGCAATAAAAGCCAACTGCGGCATTGAACTTGTGCTAGATGAGTGTGTATCTTTTCTTAATCATCTCCGCAAGCAAAAGAGGCAAACATAGAGGTCTTCCCCACAAGGAAACATGATGAGATTCAATGTGGCAAAGAGGATACCTTCATGGAATGTCATGGCCCATGAAACTTCACGGGGATCCCTTGATGAAGAGGGTGTTATTGAATCTGCTAATCATCAAGGAGGACCATCTTGGAGAACACTCAGGTTTGCTCGCAACAACCATAATGGGAGTGACAGTGAGAGTGAAAATGTGGATCCTAATGTTTCTTGGACAAGAGTTAGTTGTCCATTGATGAGAACACCATCTGCAACCACATTTATTAAGACCTTTGATGTTGAAGGAGAGTTCAATAAGCAATGGAATAGAGAGGAGATTCAAAATCATGCTACTTTTGAAGCTCTTCGAGACTCTGCGCTTCCCAACTCTTGTGCTGCTTGTATGTCAAACAGGGGTGTACTTTGCAACAACTGTGGTAACAAAAAGGAAACAGAATGTGGACTGGAATGCAAATAATCCTGGAAATCATAGTGATACAGAGAATCAGTTCAACTCTTTTCCTGAAACAAGGAACTTGGAAATCACCTTACCTAAATCACAATCTATAATTACAATTGCTGAAGGTGACATGCTCCTAGCTGAAAAGAGTCCCACTGGAACAGTGCTTAATGTTGTTAAAAGAGAAGACAGAACAGATTACAAACTCAGACCTGCGATCTGGGTATGGATATTTTATAGAAAGACTAGAGATTAGAAAATATATTTGATACTCTGCACAAGGAAGAGTCAGAAGGGAAATAAATCATATTTAATTACAGGCAAGCATTGTGTAACAGCAAGTTGGTATGCTGTAATCTATATAGAAATCAATACTGATCTAGAGAATATTATATGCTATTAGGAACAAGGGGGCCATTATATGGTCTGATATTATATAATATAGCTTTGATATCAGTTTCTAATAGCGAAATCAGAAAAATAATGTGATGGTCAACTCCTATGTTGACAACGAGGATGATTATGTGGCAACATTATATTACAACTGACAAGCCGAGAATGGAGAGTGGGCCTAAATTCTAAGCAAAGTGCTTGCTCTTGCCAAAGACTTCATGTTTCTCATGACTCAAGAGTTAGAGAACTTATAAGCACACTATATGCTATAATGTTCAAAGTATATGGAAATGAAGGTTATTGTTCGAAGGGTGTGCGTCTATGTTAGTGAGAGAAGTTGAAGAATAGTCTTTAACTACATAGATCAGTATTTTTTTGGTTCAATTTCTAAGTATTGTATTACCAATCTCTCTTATTCTCTTATTCAATATGTACTATAATAGCTATTTGCCTTGATATTTTTTAAGGATGCTCTTGCAAGAAAAGGAGGATTGCTATCAGATTCAAAGGGAGTCTGACACTTTATCTATTAGAAGCAACCTTGGACGAGAAGGTCAGAAGGTTGATATCACATTCAGAAGAAGTCTGATGAAGCATCAGAGGAAACCTTGGACGAGAAGGTTAAATGTTGATGTTAGAACTCAAAGATTCAGAGGGAGTCAGTACAACATCTAGAGGATATGCCTTATTTGATTTCCAAGGATCTTTGTCATATTGATTTAGAGGGAGTAAACCATATTGAGATGGTTTCCCTAGTGACCAAGAAAATATAAAAAAAAAATTGTGTTTCAATTGATGTAGTTCCATGTATGTGAGATAGAAGGCTTTTAGGCAGATATCTAGGTCATGATATTCCTAGATAGATAGTTGGACATTCAAGAAAAGAGCTTAATGCAGACTAAAGAACAAAGACACGATTTGCTCGTAGAAGGTTGATATTAGATTCAGAGAGAGCACAATAATTCATCTAAAAAAACAACCTTGGACGAGGAGGTGAGGAGGTTGTTATAAGACCTTAAAGGGAGCATTGACAGGACTATGATCATAGATTGAGTCTCATGTGTGCTGGCTGAAATGTCTTTATACTAACTCCTACTTAACTTGGGGTTCACCTAGAGTGATGCAAACTATATAAGAGATATAGTGCAAAAGTATGCTATTCAAGGTACATTATCACTACAGAACATATGGCTGATATTCTCACCAAGTCTCTTGCTAGAGAGAAGGTTGTATACTTTCAAGATAAACTTGGTATGATGGAGAATGAAGCCTTAGATGAAAATGAGTGTTAACATCTGTGATCTATTATCTTGTATGTTATTGCATTCTTCTCTTTGAGAGAGAAGTCTAAGGTGAAAGCCCTTGTTTCCACCCTTTGAGATGAGCCATGATGGATCCACCCTTTGAGATGAGTCAAGGTGGATTTCATGTGTGTAACTCCAGGACTTATGGGCCCTCTTGTGAACATTGGAGAAAGGTGACGACTTTTCGACAATGAACACTTGTATTTGATGTTACAAGGTGACGATCTTGTAATGGAGATTTGTTATGGTAGACTTTTGATATGTCAGTGCACATACCATAATAGGGTTATATGTAAGGGGAATGTAATGTTCTCAAATTACTATATCCTTGTATCACGTTTTGAGGTGATATGAAAATCAGTTATCACGATCTAAGGTGATTCCTCATATCACATGTTTGGTGATATGTAAAACTGGGTATCACGTTTTAGGTGGTTCCTCATATCACATGTTGGGTGATATGTAAAACTAGGTATCATGTGTTAGGTGATTCCTCATATCACATGTTTGGTTATATAAAATTGGGTATCACGTGTTAGGTGATTCCTCATATCATATGTTTGGTGATATGTAAAACTAGGTATCAAGTGTTAGGTGATTCCTTATATCACATGTTAGGTGATATATATAAAAATGGGTATCACGTGTTAGGTGATTCCTCATCTCACGAGTTATGTGATACTTATCATCACGTGTTATGTGATATCAACTTTCACGAGATATGTGAGATTTCTTATCATAAGAAATGTGATATATGATTTTATCTTCCCTAGCTAAGAGGGAGTGTTGATGTATGTAGCATTGGTTAGATAAATAAAACTGATTATATAATTATTATGAGAATTGATTTATTATATATATATTAATATATTTAATAATTGATATTATTTATATTAATATATATATATATATACATATATATGAAGTTAATCATTTATTTATTCTTATAATGATTATATAGTTAAATTAATAAATTAGATTAATGAATAGACATGTCCCATGAAGGGACACGTCTCTTCTTATCTTTACCATGTATATATTCAAGAGATCGATGCATTAGGAAAATACATACTTTTACGACAGTGCTATTACATTTGCAACAATCTTAAATTTAACAAGATCCATGTGCTTCTTCAATCTCTTTTTTCTTGGTAGCATGCCGAATCATGTTCCTTGATGTCAAAATCTTGTGGAAGCATATCTCCTCTAGCCTTATCCACTTTCGTAATTGCAACTGGCACAATGTAACCTTGTAGAATCTTTGGGCTAGCATCTTGTCCTTTTCATTGTCATTTCTCTTCACAATTTCCTCTACACTCTCAATTGGCTGTGCAATTGTCGTTTGTCTCTTCTTTATCCTTTCTATCAACCATGAGGGTGCGTAAGCTCTCCCAATTCATCTTCCTCGTTTTCCCCTTCTTTGTTTTGGTTTTGTACTTCCTTGCTGACATCTTCATTTGCGCTCACCTCTTGAGGTTGAATTTCACCATCATCCAAAAGGGCCTCTATGTCAGTAATCTCATTTTGCTCACCTTGATGCTCGTCATTCCCTTGAGGGGTTGAATCTAGCTCTTGCTCATTCGGATCCAAAGGAACATATCTAGAACTCTTACTCGCTTTTGAATTAATTGTAGCTTGGGCGTGCACCACATTTTCTGGTGTGGAAGTTGTGTTTGCTTACCTTGAGGATGTACCAACTACTTGAGAGTTTCTTTGAAGGTGGCTCTGTGCCTATCCTCTTTTCTTTTCTTCCCTTTTGTTTGTGAGGCTTTGTTACTACCTCTCTTACTATTTTGGCTTTCCATCCTAGCACTCATTTCTTGTGGTTGCCTACTTTATTCTTCCTCAGGCCCTTCTAAATCTTTCATCAATTCGTATGTCAAAGGCAATCCTCTTACTTGTAGCTTCCCCCTTGCTTGTTCAACCAACCTTCAGTAAATGTCTTAACTGTCATCATGATTGCATCAAAGCTTCCCTCATCTTTATCTAGCTAATCGATAGGGGGTATGCTATCCTTTCTTGCTATCTCATAGTTTGCTTGACAATTACCATCATCTTCAATCTGATTAGGAATTTGGAACCACTTAGTCACATGAAGTAGTGCCACTGACATCCGAGAAAAAGATCACTTAATTTCATGACCATTAGACGCATTTTCCCAATGATCTTCAATATGAACTACGTGCTTATATCTTATTCCATAGGCTCTTTTGATTTGATGATATGGGTCAAAATGGGATCTTCCTCCATATAGCCCCAAAGAATAATGCTCAAATTCTCTCTCTGCTGCCTCTACTACTAGGAGGGATGGACAAGACACTATATCTAGATCGAGTGGAAATGCGATCCTTGGCCTATGCTTATGCTTTAGAATCATGTCATATGTCACCAACTATTTTGCAACTTCCATGAGCACTAGCTTGTTCAATAGAAACCTTGGAAGTTTGATCGGGCATACCATACTTCCCAACAAATGGATTTAGGTGAACTTTCGAAATTCAGCATAAACTCCTCTACCTCTTTTCATAATCTCTTGCTAGGAGTGCCTTGTAGTACTCTTACTGTACGCATGGCAGAAGCATCGTTTGCAATCTTGAACCCATCCTTGTTTTGAAGTTTCACTTGTGGTTAACAATATACATCACATATTGTCCCGACTCTTCCAAATACCCCACACATTCCAATCCTTTGTACTTGTGCACCTACAACATCATGTAGATCATGTATGAGCTCATGTAGAACACTTTAGACTTCTCCATAGTTCTTAGTTGCATATCCAAGTTGTTACTAATTATTGTCACCCAATCAAATTTTTCATTTGAGTTGATGATGCTCTCGATGAAGTAGCACATCCATGGCTCGAACAGTGCTCCTTGTGGACACCCCATCACTCAATTAAGCATGATTTTAAGATCACCTATCTCTGCTTTAAACTCTACCTTGGTTAACTTTGTTAATGTAGCATTGTGTCTCCTTGATTCTAACCATTTAGTGTTGACCAAGGTGGTGTAATCATTTTTCCTTTTATCAAAACCTTTTATAGCAGACTCCCATGTCCTGATTATGCTTCTTTGTAATATGGGATATTGAATGCATCCCTTATGTCATCCAGTGTGAATGCAACCACAAGTGTTCCTGTAGGAGTAAGTACTTGTCTTGTATCAATATCATATCTCCCGATGCACTCAACTATCAGTTCGGGCCACTGCTTGGCTGGAGGAAACACAACTGCTTGAACCATGACGCTTTTCACTATCTTCTTTGTCCATGGTTGTGGATTATGTTGGAACATTCTCTTTCTTATTGAGTTGATGTTGTAAGGGCCAAGATTGGTGTCATTGACCACCTTCCATTTGGTTGTGAGATTTCACTCCGGAAGCATATCTTGTAGATCATATTTGGACTGCGCCGCTTTCTGTTGTCTCGAGGTCATTCCATCCTTGGGTGTTTTGGTCTTTACTTCGAACCTTCTCCTACATTAGCTCCCACCATTTTGCAACCTTTCATACAATACCATCCATTAGCATTGGTACTTTAATTTGAAATTCATATCAAGGAAATGATTAATACTTTTACTTAGGGATGCATGTCTTATATTAGAGACTTAGCCATGATCCTAAATCTGAAACATAATATGCTCATAAGACAATAAAGTTCAAACCTGCAAGCTCTCATTTTTAATACTAATACAAACTAAAAGTCATCTCCAAATTGTAAGGTAGCAGCCTTAAATTCCATATGAGACATTAATGAAGCATCATTGCTTACCTCACCTTGCTAATGCCCAAAAAAATATTGAGTTTTAGACCAAAATATGAAACTAAAATCGAGTTTCTGGAAGCCTCTAATACCCTTGCCAAATCAGAATTTTAATTGGTCTTTGAGAAGTCTTTGAATTCCATTTCAGATTTCAATGGCACCATCTCCACATTTATATTTTCAATCTGCAATTTGCTGTTGCAAATGCCCAACTCCACTCAGGAAATTCACTCCCTAATCAGGCTTGATCTGCTCTGTATATGAAAGAAATTGAAATGATGTGTGTTGAGGGATTTCACTCTCCCATTTATAGGCTCTTAATCCATCAAAAGACATGTCTTTCTTCCCATCCGACCTGGCTTTTAGCATTGAATTCATGCTCTCCAATTTATTTCGTGGTGTAAAGAGCCTGCCTGGCTCTTTGCTGATAATAACTTTTCTTTTTTTGTTGTTTGGAAGTTTTGGTTTTTGCTTTCTTGAATTGTTTGGTTTTTTAAATTTAACCAGCATAGAAATAACAATAAATAACAATTTACTCAAACTCCTGGATTCCACCAGAATTTACCAAATTAATTATAAATTGCAAAATTGATTGACAACTTAAAACAATAGCAAATTGGCACCTGAATTTTGTACTGTGTCAGACTGATATAGCTCACAGCCAGCAAGAAGTATAGGCGCTCACATGAATTGATCAATCAACATCCAATATAAATCGCAGCAGCCACAAGCAGTCACGCAAGGCTTAGGGAAGTTAGCCGGCCACCAAAGAGGGTCACGTGTGGCTCTAAAATGGAAGTGCAAGCCTCTTGAGATGAAACGCAGCAGCCAAGAAATAAATTGTGGCCTTCTCCAAACAAGCAGCCACTTCAAATTCAATTCGCTGCTTCTTGAAGTCAAAACGCAGCCCTAGGAGATAATTCAGCCTCCTATTAAATTGAATACTTGGAGAATTTCGAATCAAATTAATAAACTCTCAATCTCTATTGTAGTTGTTCAAATCTTCACAAACTTGGTATATCTCAGCACCAAGATTTACATTCATAGATTCAGTATGAATTTCCAAAATTCATTTTGCAAAATTCACCATCAATCAGTGATGATCAAATTGCCAAAAGAGAGGAATCAGTCCTCCACCCTAGCCATCTTCTTCACAACCAAATTTTATAAAATTTATAAGTCAAGGATGAGGTTCAAATTCTCATAAGGCTATATATATAATATTTTCCATAGCTTCTAAATGACACTTTTCACTTAAAAGCCTCTTGCTTTATGGTTGCACATTTGAAATATAATAAACTATTATATTTCCCTTTACTTTAATACTGAAAATGATCCTTTCATTAAAATAATGCCATTCAGACACATAGGCTCCCTGTTTTATGAGCTCAAGATTTAAAACTACTCAACCCGGTTCTAACGAGCTATAACACCAAGGTGCTCGATAGACAATCCCAATAAAAATAGCAACCTTAGCCAATTTGATTAAATAATAATCAAAACTCACCCATCTTGCGAAAAATGACTGAAGAAGCATCAGAATCAAAATCTGATAGCACATGCATGATCTTGATGATGAAAGCTGATGAATGAACCTGACAGAGTGACTTTCTAAAAATAGATGCTCCCTCCAAGAATCTTGGAGCCGAAACAGGAAGCCGGAAATAAAATCTGAGAGCATCATATAACTCCCTCTAAATCATCTGAGCTCAGTAGAACCATATGTTGACTTACTATAAATAGTAAGTCCCTCAAAACGCGGCCTCACAACAGGGTCCTCTAATCACCGTAATTAGCCTACAAGGACCCAATGATAGGCTAAATCCACTAACTCCAATGCTCGCACAGAATGGGGACATTACAGTCCTACCTCCTTGAAATTGCTTGTCCCCAAGAAATCTCAGATAACAAAACATAGAAGTCCACATGGATCCCAATGATAGAATGGAGTAATGTCCCTGTAATCACCTGCAAACTCCTGTGGAGACATCATCATCCACTGAGCAAACCCAAACACAATGTCACCATGCTAACCATAGTGACCCACACATCTCGTAGTGCCGAACTTGTCACTACCTGCACACCCTGCCAATCTACTCTGAAGATGAAGCCCATTTGTGCAACAGGGACAAGAACTCCCAAAAACAACTATACCTGAACTCAAATTCCATCCTTTGCAAAACCGTCATGGATATGCTGATCTTGCAAGTGGCCCCCTACAAACTTGCAGCAACTAACCCCATCAACTGCAAATGGAGTAAACCCATCCCATAAAGGATGATACAACCTAGGAGCCAACCCACACTAATGTGCAACCAAATCCTCAATCGATGGGTCAAAAGAGAAATGATGAACGCTCCTCACTATGTAATCATGGTGAAATGCTCTAATCTCTGATGGAGGCTCATCAACAACAATCTGAGAATCACGAGATGACTCCAATCTCTGACTTAGAACAACTGATTGGGTAGGATCCTGGGAAACCCTCTCAGCAAACCCAACCACAAAATCTCTGTGGGGAAGCATTGTATTCTAGGTATCTACAATCTTTCCCACTAACAACTAAATACTGCGAGAACCTCAGATGAGAGTACCCTCAGAAGCTCCGAATGGTCCCTCCTGCAATTCTGTCACGAGCCCTAATCGGTATATAGAATATCAATATATTCCTAAATACATACTAATAATATAGTCTTAATTAATATAGCTAATTAATAAATCTGATATTAATCATGGATGTTAATCAATATTATTCTACTAATATTAAAAGCATGTAAATAATACATGTCAATATAAGATTATTGATCAATATATAATCGATCAATATAAAATAATAACAATAACTAATCAATATAGTTAACTAATATTGCTATCAATATATATTAATTAATTAATGTCACTAATCAATATATATTTATATTATATTTATAATTGATCAATATAATATAAATCCGTAACATTAGTATCATTAACCAATATTCATAGTATTATGAATATATATAATAATAATAATATTAATCAATAATATGATAATAATAATATTTATGTTAGTAACTATACAAATCAAAGTGTAAACGAAACAATTAGTCGAAGGCAATAGACCCTCGACGATGAATGCCACCATTTGCTCGGACAACAAGCAGGATGCTTGGTGACTAGACTCTCCACTTCACCGAGTAAGGGTTGTGTCCAATGCAGGGAGGTATATCCTCCTTTCATACATGCACAGGGAGATATATTAGGAAGATTACGATTTGGATTTGGAGGGGGAAAAAGGTACAAAGATATAGCTTGAGTAGCAGATGACATGTCACGTAATTGGGCGTCGACTTAGAGAGAATATAGGACATTTTGGATTAACCGAACCACTTAATAGAAGTGGGTTCAGGTCATTCACAACTCTTACAACTTCAGGGATTGACTCTTATTGAGAAAGCATCCTAGAGGTTACAGGTTGATAGAAAATTAAGAAGAATTAATAAATAACTATATCATCCTAGAACCATTGAAGGGGATAAAAAATCTGAGTTGTTTGCTGGCAACCATTCTTACTAAACACATCAAATTAGAGTGCGTCATTCATACGCTGATTATAGTGGATGTCAACAAATATACAAGCTAGCAAGGCATTGAAGGAAATACAGTGGCATGATTTCATAGTTGCTAAAGTTTATTGTAATACATTCGTTGGCTGATTATAGTCTAAAGGGAAGAATAGTTTGTTAACAGAACAATGAGACCCATAGACCCTACAAGACATCCATCAAGGGACATTTGGAAAGGTAAGTCTATCACTAGTCCTAGTGGGAATGAAGACTAGAACGAGTTATACACATACCATTAAGCCACTTTGAGTTGGGAAAAGAGAGTGAGATTTTTTAGCAAGGTTTGACAAAGATATGGTTACCCAAGAGGGGCCATTACATATATAATTACAATTTAGATACGCATCGGACCCATAAGTCAAAGTTTATACAAATGTTGTAGTATTTCAAACTCACTAATTGTGCAACATAACTATTGAGAGATGGGATTTAAGGGGAAGAAGTCTCTTGTAAATTGAAGTGATAAGAACATTGTCCTAATAGTACAAAGAGATCAAATAGCGATCATTACATCCAGACTCTCAAGCAGATACTCCATAAATGAATCTGTGTAGTAGAAATTATATGAAGTATCAACCTTCTCCCCTGCAACCCACAATTGATCCCTCTGAAACTGTGGCACTACCAACTATCTATCGCTATCAGCTGTATGAGATGAAGTAATAGATTTGCTTCCGGTAGAAGGAAACAAATCCCCATGAAAGCTTGTCTCCAAATCAGATGATACCCTACCCAAGTCCTGTGAAGAAGAGGGAGTAGTGTCAGGAACTGACACAACTCTCTGAAAAATCCACTACTATCACATTAGGACTCTCAATAACCTGTTCCGCATCATCTGTCAATGTGCTAACTACTAGAGGACCTGATACAACAAGAAGCTCTCTGCAATCCTCCACTGAAGCACTCACCTCCTCTATGTCTACTGCATCTGACTCAAGGATGGATGTAATTGTGTCTCCAACACATCCATCACTGCCAATTGTGGAAGCTAACTCACCACCAACCACCACTATATGCAACTCAATTGGATCTATGGCTGGTAAAGACTGTATCCGCTCCAACTCCACAGTCATCTCTCCCAACTGCAACTGTGACTACTGAAGAGCCCACTGAGTGCCCTCTAAAGGCTCAGAAGTCGTTGTGAGCTCCTGAGTAAGCTCACTCATCTCCTCCTTGTCCATCAGTGCCTCGTATGCCGTACTCCCCCACTCAACTAGGTGATCTCGGTCGGATACCAACTGTAAATAATCCTGTCTCAAAATCCTGATAACCTCACGCAAAGAATGAATCTCTGACAAGGAAAGGTAACCACCACTGTGCTCATTCCTCATAGGAGCAACCCAACCATAAACAACCAACAACTGACGAGTGGCATCAAAATGCTCGAGAGTAGAAGTAATATCTCTCTCACCAACTCTCACCTGGCTAGTCACATGGTGAATCTGCACAACGGGCCTCCTTTGTACAATCTCAACTGCATTGTCCACACTATGGAAGGAAGCTGCATCCAACAAACTCCCCTCAAGATCACCGTATCTCTATGTACTTTCATCTGAGCACACATCTACAAACTGAGTACTGACATCAGTTTCATCCTCATCTACCCCTGAGAAAGTTGCTGCTAAATACGACTCATCACAATCCTTAGCTACCGCATCCTCTGCAACCACCTGACAATCCAGACCCTGGGACCCATCCTCTCCCACTAACAACTTAGAGTCCTCCCCCAGGGTCTAATAAATCAAGCATGACTCGTTGTAGGTAGAGTCATCCTAATGAGTCACCGAAGAAGTAACCTCATCTCTAGAAGTGGAAGCCTTGACTGTAACAAACTCCTGCCACTTATATGCTTCCCCATCCTCATCTATGAGTCCCTGTAAAAAAGAATCCTAAACCCCACCACCACCAGATGACAACGCCAAGTCAACACCCAAAGTCTGATATAAAAAACCAAAAACACTGCAATAACCATCATCCTCACTCTCAACATCAGAGGTATCCACGATGCTAGTATCAACATCATCTATCTGAAATCCCTCTGCTATCTTCGACTACATACATGACTCAATGTCATTGTGCGAATCACCTACATTGTGGCATGAATCTATGTCACCTAACTCAACTGTAACACTCCCATCATGAGTGTCATCACTGGGTAGCTCCATGCTCACATCCTCAATACAGTGTACTGACCCTTACTAATATGCCACTAAAAACCTCTCAAAAATGCAACTCAAAATGTAGAGAGAAAATTATTTTGCAATATATGAGTTCGCTGTCCCAAAATTTCAGAATAATAGATAGCAACCAAATACCATCTAAAACACTATCAATGATGTAGGAAATTGCTCAAAACCATATGCCATTCATATATCAACAATTTGCAACAATGCCATACATTTTTCAGTCAATAATATGATTGTCAAACCCTAGGTTTGCAATATAGATAGACTGAAAATTACAATGCCCTTTCACTTGCAAAATCCTAGGCTTCCTTTGTTACCAATAATGCCAAATGGCAAACAAAGACAAGTACAATGTAAAATAGTAAAGTGCTGAAGCTATATTTTGTACTCAGCTGAAAACATACATTTCTCAGAAAATATGCCAAATGCCAAATGAGAAATGAGGAACCTGATTGTAGATGGCTGCAATAAATTTTCGGACTGCTTTTTCGCTTTGCTTTTTCGGATCTACTTTTTTGGACTGCTTTTTCGAATCTGCTTTTTCGGATTGCTTTTTCGGATCTGCTTTTTCGGACTGCTTTTTTCGGATCTACTTTTTCGGACTGCTTTTTCGGATCTGCTTTTTCGGACTGCTTTTTCGGATTGCTTTTTCGGATCTGCTTTTTCGTTTTGCTTTTTCGGACCTGCTTTTTCTTCCTCTTGCAACCAAAACTCAAACCTTCAGGTAAATCTGAGGATTCCAAATAAGCTCAACATGAAATGGCTGAATACCACTTCCAATGTGCAACCCTTCAGAAGATATCTCACTTCCTCAGTTATGCAAATCCAAGGGAGTTATCGTTCCCAAAGATCCAATGAAAATTTGCAGACCAAATGACTACAAATTGCTCCAATATGGAAAAGTAGAAGAATCCTCAAATCAGCTTGTCCAAATGAAAGGCCCAGCCCTCTATTTATTCACTTTTCTAAGAAGTTACTAAGAACTTCTAGAAGCATCCATTATAAAATCACATTATAATGCACTTTTATAATAAAGTAAGTTTATAAAATAAAAAGTGCAATCTCAACTTAAAATTATAACATATGGGCTCCACAAAACACATAATAATAAAATAAGCTCTAAATCACTTCTCCAAGAGCAAATATGACCATCTGATCTGTAAAAATGACTCTCTCTCCAAACCATTTGCCTACGAGAGTCAATAATAGGCAAATCCATCATGAAAGAACATGTCTCTAGAAAGGGGACATGACATACAGGAAAAGACTGTTGTCTCCTGCACTGTCTCCACACTGCAACTTTTGTCATAAACATTAGAGCTGCCAGAGCTCATATACTCCTCGCAGTCCTCAAAGATAACACCATCATCTATGGTGTTAGAATCCCTAGTGGTATCTACAATATCCTCCACTCTCACCCTATCCAAAACATCAACAACAAGCTTAGGATGTTGAAACTCAGTACCATTATCTGTCAACAAGATAGGCACATCGACATGTCCCTGTAAGAAGTCTCCAACATCATGTGTGCAAACAGGACTAGTGGTTGTCCTACTAAGAACAGGATTATCTCCACAATGATGAGTAGCTGCTAAAAACTCATCATGAAGATTTTTAGATGTCTCACCTGCGGGAACATCCCATTTCTCTTCTTGCAGTCTTCATGGGGAAGACTTCCTGAAGAAGGAAACCATGAAACTAACTGCCCTGTCAACAGTAGCCGGATCTGCAAGTTGGGATTTTAGCCTTTCTTGTGTTTGCCTCAATTTTTCCATTTCATTTTCCAAGGCACTTGATTGTTTCCTGTAACATGACACACTGCTAGACTGTTCCCATATTTACTTGGTTTTCTGTATTTATCCATGACTGAATAAAACCAGAATACTGATCACTCACAAATCAAACTTGGGATCTCAAGATTTCCAAACCCCACAGGATGGCAAGAAACATGCTCTGGTACCACTGTAAAGAGCCTGCCTGGCTCTTTGCTGATAATAACTTTTCTTTTTTATTGTTTGCAAGTTTTTGGTTTTTGCTTTCTTGAATTGTTTGTTTCTTTGAATTTAACCAGCATTGAAATAACAATAAATAACTGTTGTCAATCAGGATTGCACCAATAGCTTGATATGAAATCTAGCTATCCTGTTGAAACATGGAAACGTTCTCGTTGATGGGGTTGAGAACGAATCTCCGGATTCTAGGCCGGTTCCTCTTAGGTTTGGAATATCACTTGCACAAATTGTATAAGGTAAAGGAAAAGGGAAAAGAAAATGTTTTAAAGAATCCTAAAACTATGAAGGTGATACACCAAATCTGACTTATAACATGAATTGACTCAGCACAGATTTCAAGAAATGGTTATGATTCTTAATACCCAGACAGTCACATAACTACAAAAATGTTTCTATGTAAGGATCTGATATTTTTGCAAAGGTAGGGAAACGGAGCTTCACCAAATCAATACAAAAATTAAATCACATACAATAGACCTGCAATCACGTGTATCAAGATTCTGAAACGAAGAGGAATGCAGCTTGAAATGAAGGATAACACAACACTTAAGCAATAAAATTCACAAAATCACCTCAAAATCAATGGGAAGGAACAGGTATTTCTATTAACCAATGCTGGAACCAATCTCTGTTACAAAAATGCCTTACAATTCTCTCTCTAGTTTGTAGTATGCAAAACAAGTGAGCCAAAAAAAAGTCCCCAAAAATGAGGTGAAAATAATGTAAATAGAGTTCTCAAAACCCTAATCCGCATGCATGAAAAAATCCTTCAAAAAGAGGAGTCAAAACTGTCAGAAAGTGAAGTCCAAGTGCCCAAAGAACTGCCTCAACTCATACATGACTGAATTGCCACTCAAAATCATGTCACACTACTCCATAACTCCCAAAAATCATGCAAATATGTGAGGGGTCGGATATGGAAGGAAAAGCCATCAAAAAATGAGTGTAACTGCTGCGAACTGATAGTGCACTGCTCCAAAGAGGCCCTCAACTGATGCCAACTGATGCTGAATTCAAAAGGAAATTCAAAGATGCTGATTCTGTCCCTTATCTGCCTTCAGAATTGAACATGACTGAGAAAAACTCTTCCCTTATCACAATGATGATCTCAAAAACCCTTAAGTTATATATTTACTTAGAAAAATATTTTGTAAGAGATTTTATCTATATTTTCTCCCTTTCCTAAATTATACTTTTAATAATTAAAATTTAATAAATAATATATATATACCCAATAAAAAATAGAATTAAAATAATTCTATTTAATATTTTGGATAAGTATAATTATATTATTTATTAAATTAATTATGATAAGTATAATCAATTTTAATTTTCAAATATATATATACAATAAAATAATAATATAATATAAGTTGAATAGAAAATAAATTATTATTATCTATTTTAACTCATAATATTATTATTATTTCACAATATATATATTTGAAATTTAAAATAAGGAAAAAGAATATATAAAAATCTCAAACTTAATATAAAGTCTAAGTAAATATAATAACCTAAGTTGATTCTAAGAAATATCACGCCTAGCATAGACTTTAGTTTACATACTTTCTTTTAATACAAATATCTGCTACCCTTTTATCACCATGGGATTGTGCTACGTGGTCAGCTGAGGAGATTGCCGTAGACTGCCTTGCGGACTCCAAACTATTATGGAAAATGACAAAGGCATTTGTATATCTCCTTTTGCATATCGACTTAAGTATTTTCCTCATTTCAGTCCTGCCGAGAAAATGAGAAGGTTGGGGTTTGAAGCTGGTGCCGTCATGATATCATTTAATCTCTGGTTCTTTCTTCCAGCTGCCATGGTGCTTGGTCTTTTTTCTTTGATCTGAAGCTTCTTCTTCTGCAAGCTGTTTGTTTCACGTTCGGATTCTTGCTTCTTATGCACGATATGGACCTTGGATCTGGGCATCTGGGCATCTGGGCATGAATATCGGTTTTTTCTGAGCACATGACTGGCAGAGATAAGTTCATTTTTTCTTTCCTGACTTGTTCTGAACTTGATATAGTAAATACTGATTTTATTTCATCTGGGTGTTTTCATTTTTCTGTAGATAAATACTTCAACGCTCTGCTGTTTTTTTTTTTTTACATATGTTGCTGTTCATTTGATGCCGAAAATATGAGATTCTCTGCTGGTTCGAACTCTACATAACGTTTTGTTTTAAAAAAAAACTGAGCTTCTTTGCATGATAAAAACGTGCCTCCTTTAAAAAAAAATATAGACATTTCCAATGCTGATTTGACGTCATGATTTTTTGTTTGCCATCATGCTATGTGATCTGGGTTCTGATTATATGCTCATGATTATAACTATGAAAGAAATTCTTTGTATCTCCTGTACGAATCTCTATGACTTCTTGAGAAAATTTCCTCATTTTGCAAAACAATTAGTCCTGTTCTAAGTCCTTTTACTCCAGCTGCAACTTTGAAATGGGTTTTGAATTTAATCTCTTTTTTTTTCTGCTCCACCATGACTGAAATGTGAAAATTATTGCATATCTCTGCTGTTTTAACTTGGCATCCATTGTAGCATCTAAAGTTTGAAAATAAAACTGGGACTTATACTTGTGCATCTTGAAGCATATCTCTGTCTTTAAATGCTGGCTGAGGCAGCATGATAAAATGAAACAAAACTTTTTATTTCGACCACTGTCTGAATATTTTACTTTCAACTTTTATACATCTGCTGAACTGTATCTTTTGATTGCATCAGTACTTCATCCCTGTAGCATTCTTATGCATTCCTGATTAAGGTTCCTAATTGTCTCCTTCAGCTGCAAATTATTTTCAGGAAGATCAATTTCTTTCATAGCATTTCATTCACTTGCTGTTTTAAAACTCTATCATTATATGAGGATTGTGCCATCCATATGTCTTTGGACTGGAAGCATCTTTTATCTCTGTAGCTTTCATGAAATTCACTGGCTGTCTAGAATGTAAGAAGGCATTTTTCCTTTATTCAACTGATTCAAAAGTTTAAAATATTGCACTGTCTCATCAAGTTATAATCAGCATTTTCCAGCTTCCTTTCTCTGTAGTATTCAGTTGTCTATCTTATGTCATGTTATTTACAATTCTGAACTTTGCTTGTATAACAATCCTTATTGATGATCATGAATTTACTATCATACCTTTTATCTTTGCGCTGTATATAATTTCTTGTAACAATCTTGGAGATCCTGCGGCTGCTTAGAATATCTTTTGAATCATTATCATCATCTTGACTTTTACCTATTTGATATACTTACGCGATAAAAGATTTATGATAGTTCTTGTTGACAGAGAGTTATGATATTTGCTTGATTCCTGTAGCATTCATCTGTATCACTGTTGATTTAAAATTATATTCCTTCTATTTTGCTTTTCACTCTGATTATCCATAGATTTTCTCTGATTTCTGACATTCTATTTCGGAGACTTTATAATTTACCTTAGACTTCTTTTCTGTTCACAGCATACTAAATAATTACCTACGGGGTTCGAGCACGGGCTCGTGACTCCCATAAATGGTGTTCCTGTCATAACCTTAACTCCTTATTTGCATTTCAATTTTCCCTGGTCTGTCCCATCAAAATTAAAACTCTGTAACCTTTGAAACCTTGATGTGTCAGCTGGAAGGTTTCATGATGGAAGTCATGTCCCTTCAACAGCCTGCCTATTGTAACTCCATGATTCAGCTGAAAGGTCCCATGCTTGTAATGTATGCATGCCCCCTCGACAGCCTCCTCAAGTCCACCGTTCTTCAAGTCTTTGCCTCTACAAGTCTTCGGTTGGAAAGTTTCGCACCTGTAGCTTATGTGCGTCCTTTCAACAACCTACTTAGTCCTTCAAACCTATATCTGCACATGGAACAAACGATGTTAGGAAAAACATGATATGTCTGTGATATGATCCTTCTTTCTTCGCAGCTTTATGACTTTGTATTCTGATTTATATCTTTGAAATGTGATCAAGTAGAGATTTAGACAGTTCATTTGTCCTTCATTGCTCAGTTCTTATGAACTGACTCTCTTCTATCTCTCTCTCTTGCAGGATATACCAGATGACTTGAAACACTTCAAAGTGTGGAATCCAAAAATGCAGCGCGCTCAAACATAAAAAAAAACAACCAGGCAATGAAGCTTGACCTGTCTCCTTCTCTCCTTATTTGCATTTCCAGAATGTAATTGTTCTCTTTTCTTTGCATAAAATTCTTCAATCAACTTATTGAATTGAAAATGCATGCTTGCATCAATACTTAAAGCCACGGGGTGTGTGGTTTATCATTTATACCTTTGAAATGTACTTTTATTATTCGTTTTTAATAGCAACCACAGCTTGTGTGGCAAACTTGGATACTGTACTTTCATTTCTAAAATGCAAGCAATTGTTTTCATTTATTGTTGAGCTTAAAGAATCTGAATATTGTACTGTGGTATGCTGTTTGATGTTTACAATTCTGTAGCTGTACATATACTTTGTTTCTCTGAATTTTAATCATTCTGAAACTCGAATTAGGAACCTTTAAAACTCAAATCTCAATGCAAAACACTTAGTCAAATTATCAATTTAGTGTAACTAAAATGATAACATTTTCTGGCGACCTCTCAGGGGTGTTTGCCTGCTAAACAGAATAGACCAGTTGCCATTAGCAATCCATTGAGCACAGAGTCTAGTACCTTGATAAACCGAACCTTCCCAAACTTAGAAAACTTTAGAAAATGCTGAAAACTGAAACACACCACACAACTGGAAAACTGAAATTGAAAAATGAAACTTAAATAACCTCACGCTAGCTGTTTGGACGTTTGCACCTGTATGATTTCAACATCATCATATTGGTGGTATGCCCATTTTGTGAGTGCCTTTACCTCGCGTTGAGGCATGCATCTGTATGATTATGCTGATAGGATGTAGTTACAAATTTGCAAACAACTAGCTTGAGGTAGAAAACAAACTGAGTCCATTTTTTCTGAATTGCTGAACTTTCTCCTGAAGATTTGTTTTCTCATCTGAAATTTGCAAGCTGTAGAGAAAAGGTCATGGATGACCTGTTTTGGGGTGTGGCTGTCAATCCTAATTTGAAACCTTGGGGAATCCATCGTTTCACATTAGGACTGATATATACATTCCTGAACAGTTCTGCCATGAACTTAGACAACTTGTAGCTTTCAGAGGATTATTAACATGTGCTGAAAGCACTTAGAGGAAAATCGAAACAGCAGGTAAACCTGCTGCTATAGTTCATGATATAAAGATACATAGTATCCCATCATGTAGAGCCTTAAGATTCTGGTAGACTCTGCATGATGGACACTCCTTTATGAGGTATGATGTACTATAGCAGCATGTTTACTTTCTGTTACTAACAACTAATTGAAAGCAAACTATCTATGTGCAAATGCACTTATTCTGATCTAACTCACCTCAAAAGCAACGCTTGAGATGAATCCCATTAACTGGGATTGGCAATTCCTCTCCATCCATAGTCGAGAGTTGAAAAGCGTTGTTAGCCTTGCATCCTGTAATCACGAATGGACCATTCCACATGGTATCAAACTTCGAATGTCTGCCAGATCTACTTCTCAACTCATCCCATTTCAGTACTAAATCGCCTTCTTTTAAGACTCTTGAGACAGCTTTCCTGTCAAATGTCTTCTTCATTTGATCATGATAATCATTAATCTTCTGAAAAGATTGTTTTCTAACCTCTTCCAGTTCAGTTAAATATTTTGGTGCATGACTTAGTGGATAGAGTGGTCTCCTTTGACCATCTATTTTTAGGGCCCCACTTTCCTCGCCCCCTAGAAACCCAAGAATCTGAGATTTGAATTATGATACATCCTCATGGGTCCTTTATTGACTTTTTTTTTCTATTCTTAAGAGGTAGTGGAATTTGAATGCAGATTCCTAGGTTTTAGTTATATACCTCTCACTTTTGGTGATTGAGGTTAGCTCTTCATTCTTTCTCTCTGATATGAGTGTTGTAGCTCTGAGAGACACAATTGTACTTAGTTTCTTTTCAGCAATAAAATTGATCCTTCTTGTTCCCGTACAATTCCGGATTTGCTTTTGAATCACATGCAGGACTACTGTGATGTCTTTGTGTTCTTAATCCGAATATTGATTCAAGTTATTTCTCAGGAATTCGTTTTAATTCAGTAGTGTAACTTGTGTGCAATAGAGAATATCAGAGTTGTGGAGTTTTCTTCCTTTTCTGTATTTCAAGTACCTGGTTTCATTAAGAGATTAAGGAAGTGGAATCAAGTTGTGATTCAAGTTTGTTTTGTTGTTGGAGTAAACTTATTTAAGTTGTGGATCTCTTTTGAATTCAGTGGATCACCTTTGTTTTCTTTCAGTTTCAGTTGTTTGTTTTACACACTCTCTCCCTTTCCTCCTAAAAGTTAGTAAGTTTTTCAAGTGATCCAAAGGGAAGCTAGCCCTTAATCCGGAGGTCTATTCTCGGATAGGTTACCCACAGCCTGAGAATAGTCCCACGTTTCACAGGATTGCTGGGTTTTAACACTTAGCAAATTGGGTGCAATCCTTAGTGACAACAATTTTTGGCACGCCCGGTGGGACAGAAGACTCAATGAGTCAGAGTTCTAAGAAGATTTATGCAGGTTATTGTGTGGTATGATGAGTGACAGTGTTTTGAAATCATACCTAGTGACTCTAATATTGTTTCATGCAGATCAGTACATAAGCTTATGAGTGGGATCCCAACCAGGCAGAGTAAGAATCCTTTTGTGTATACGGAGCTGCCATCCGTCAAAAAGAGGTCTAAAGCAGCCCAAACTAGTGCATGAAAATTTGCAAATCCTACTCCTAGTCCTACTCCTAATCCTGCTCGCGTTCTTGCAACCACTTCCCAAATTCAACCAGTGCAAGCAGCACCAGCAATTCAGGCTCCCCTTAATCCTCCAATGGCTAGACAACATCCTTTTGTAGCCTTCAATCAAGGCCGCCCCTTGAATTTGCAGCAGCATAATGACATACCTATATCAGCTCTTAAAAGTTTGCCTTTTTTAATAGGAGAGGATCAGACCTCCACTATTGAACATATAAGAGATGTAGCATCCCTTTGTGCCCTTTATAATATAATCGAGGATAATGTGGCTGTGAGGTTGTTGGCAGTTTCCCTCAAGGGCAAAGCTTTGCAATGGTTTAGAGTTTGTTCTATAGCTGATTGGGATGGGTTGGGTCAAGCCTTGACCAATCAATTTGAAGATAAATCAGATCACCTCCCATTAGTTGAGCATTTGACTATTATTAAAAGATCACCCCAAGAATACATGATGGATTTTAATTTCAGATTTCAAAGGACATGGAATAGAATACCAGCCGTAGTTAGGCCTTCAAGCTAGCATGCTTTTCTATACTATCTAAGAGCCCTTAACAGTGATATCTCTGTTATGATCCAATCCATGGGAGGGACTAATTTACCAGCAGCATATGATCTTGCCATAAGAGCTGAAAATAGCCTAATCCAAGCAGGAAAGATAGCCCCAAGGCCTCCAATGCCTATTTTTCCTGAGCTTCATCTTGTTCCTGAAGCAATTCCAGCCTTGGCATCTATTTCGCCCCTCCCAGCCCCTTCTCAACAAGCTGTTAGCCCAGTTGTGAATCAATCCCAAGAGCTGAACGAGATAAAAAAGGCCTTGCAAACGGTTACTAATGAGCTGGTTAGTCTAAAGAAGCAGCAGTCCCAACCTTACCAACAACCCTATCAACAGCCTTGTCAGCAGCCCTATCAAAATCATTATCAGTAAAATAGACCCCAATACCAACAAGGTCAGCAAGGCCAAGCAAGAAATTATAACTAAAAAGGTAGCCAGCCTTATAATCGTAACACTCCTAGTGCTTCTAGAGAGCTGGTTCCTGTAGCCCAGAATAACATGGCGCAAGAATATCAATGGGGCTGCCCATGCAATCAACAACATAGCCAAGGGATGTGTCCTAATGGCTATGCTCAGGCCCTCATGGTGCAGAACAATGTGATGATGCCGCAGGAGATGGTTCAAGAGCCAGAAATTCAACAAGGTCTAGTTGCTACCCCAAATGAGTTGCAGACACTTGAGGTGGCACTGGTTAATTTTCAGAAAGAAAATTTTTGTGGGGTGAATTTTTCACCAAATGATAACCCAAACTATATTCCAGTTGCAACCAACACAAGGTCTAAGAAGAAGGCTTTGGAGGTTGAACAAGTGGCCTCTACCAGTCAGCAAGCTCCCGTTGTGAACCCACAACCCAAGGCGGTTCAAGCCCCAATCCTAAACCAGTCAAAAGAGGCTAAGGAACTTGTCAAGGCAGCTACACAATTGGTGTCTACACAAACAGAAACTGCTGCACCAAAAGGGCAGTCTAAAGTAAGTTTGGGATCTTTTAATATTGTGGAACAGATGAAGAAGACCTCTATTAATGTGCCTTTAATGGACACCCTGGTGATCCCTGGACAAAAGGAGCTAATACTTAGCAAGTTGGCTAAGCTCTCATCAAGTCAAGAAGCTGTTTCAGAACAGCCCAGGGTCCTAGTGGCTGAAACACCTCAAAAGGAGCAGCAAACCGAAGAAGCCAGCTTGTAGCCCATTGCTGCCCCACAGGTTAAACCTCCTCCTTTCTATGTAACTCTTATTGTTGGAGACATCTTGGTTCATAATTGTATGATAGACTCAGGAGCAAGTAGTTCTGTGATTTCTAAACAGTTAGCAGACCTCCTAGGGTTGTCTTATGAGCCAATAGACAGGCATGTTGTTCATTTGGATGGGTCATCAGTTAGCACCATTGGAGTCATTAAGGACCTAAGCCTCACTCTACATGAATGTCCTAACTTCTCCATTCCCCAAGATGTCTATATCATAGATCTACCTCCTCACTTTGCTATCTGTCTAAGTAGAGAGTTCACTGCCAGGTTAGGGGGATATCTCTCAGCTGATTGGTCCCACCTATATTTCAGAACCAGGTACGGGACTAGGGTTAGAATCAAGTTTGAAGCTTTTGCAAAAAGCCATTTTGAACCTTATACTCCAAGCCCTATAAACGCCAATCTGATGTTTCATGAACAAGACCCAAGTGATTTTGAACCTGAAACCGCTGTTGAAAAAATTCCTGATATTGTCCTAGATGAGTGGGCTGAAAGAGATTTGGAGGAGGATAACTCTTTTAGAAACATGGAGATTTCTGGTATTGGAATGTATATCATTCATGAAGAAGGTGTTGCGATTCCAGATTTGATGAAGAAAGAAAATAAGCATTCTGAAGATTAGAATGGTGATTTGTGGCAGTTATTTTTTGATGGTGCTAGAAGCAAAGTTGGTTTGGGAGGAGGAGCTGTCCTAATTTCTCCAGAAGGGCAAAGGTATTACTCTGCAGTTCATTTTTCTTTCAGCTGTACTAACAATATAGCAGAGTATGAGGCCTTGATTCATGGTTTAGAATGGGTTAGACAAAGGGGAATCAAGTGCCCAAAAATTCTAGGTGATAGTGAGTTAGTGGTGAATCAAATTCGTGGCACTAATCTCACAAAGAATGATACACTTAAGATGTATAAGCACAGGGTTTGGGATTTAATAGAAGATTTTTGTGCTTTTAATTTGGTTGCTGTCCCAAGAAATCAGAACAAATAGGCAGACAAGCTGGCTGCCATGGGAGCAGAATAGGATATTCCAAAAGAGATCACAAGTCTTGGCTCGCAGTATGTGAAGGTCCTAGTAAGGCCATCTATACCAGACAATCAGGTGAGTTGGCAAGTTTTTGAAAATGATGAGCAGATTTTTAACTTTTTAATAGAAGAAGTTGAGTTCTCTAAAGTTAACCAGAACAAGCATGCTCACCAGTATAATGACTAGATGCTACAGTTGAAAAGTAACAAGCTACCCAAGGGGTTGGTCACCCTTGAGTCCATTTTTAACTTTGATGATCATCTCAGAGGAGACAAAACCAGTATGACTCAAAGAAGAGCACTTCCAGTCTATAGAAATTCTCAAGGACAAATCCCTTAAGTTAGGAAAGGTCTGCACGTAGCTAGAAAAACAAGCCTTTGTTTCATTATGTCAGGAGTTTAGTGATGTTTTTGCATGGGAATACTATGATTTGAAAGGATTTGATCCCCACTTAGCCCAGCACACCATTGAGCTAGAACCCCATGCCAAACCAGTGAGACAAAAGCAGAGGCCTATCAATCCTAAGTTAGAGGTCTTGATGAAAACAAAGTTGAGGAAAATGATTGAAGCCAATATTATTTTCCCCATTAAACACACCTCTTGGGTTTCCAATCTAGTCCCAATTAGGAAGAAGAATGGTAAGATCCGGTTATGTGTGGATTTCAGAGACCTTAACAGAGCCTCCCTCAAGGACCATCACCCATTGCCCTCCATGGAATAGATTTTGCAGTATGTCTTAGGGTCTGACAGATTTTCTCTATTAGATGGCTTTTTCGGCTACAACCAGGTCCTGGTTAAAGAAGAAGAGCAATATAAAACAACATTTACCACCAAATGGGGCACCATGGCATACAGGAAGATGCCTTTTGGGCTGTCTAATGCTGGTGCTACATTTCAGAAAGCCATGGAGATGGCATTCGCTGTTTTGATGAACAAGTTCGTTCTAGTTTATTTGGATGATATAACAGTCTTTTCAAAGGACACTAATGATCACCTGGCTCATTTGAGGCAGATCTTTGAGAGGTGCAGAGAGTTTGGAGTTTCATTGAATCCTAAGAAATGCATTTTTGCTGTCCATGAAGGCAGATTACTAAGGCACATTGTTTCTAAGCAAGGGACAACAATTGATCCTGAGAGGATAAAGGCCATCATGGCGCTACCCTTGCCAGCTCACAAGAAGGGACTGCAAAGTTTCCTTGGAAGAATCAACTTCTTGAGAAGATTCATTCCAAATGTTGTAGCACTACTGAAGCGTATGACCCAGATGCTGAAAAAGAACTCAACCTTTCATTGGACAAATGAAGGAAAGAGGTGTTTTGAAGAGGTCAAGGAAGTGATTGCTTCTGCTCCTACTCTGGTAAACCCTGACTTTTCCAAAGATTTCATCTTGTATGCTTTTGGGAACACTGACAGTATCTCTGCCATGTTAGTCCAGCAGAATGCTGAAAAGCAAGAGCAACCAGTGGCTTTTTATAGCCAAGGCCTGGATGGTTATGAACTTAATTACACTCCTGTAGAAAAGCATGTCCTAGCAATTGTGAGGAGTTTGAAAAAATTCAGGCACTTGTTATCCAATAACACAGTGCACCCAATGGTTGCTCACCCCTGCATAAAAGATTTCCTGCTGAATAAAGACCTGAGCCACAAGAGGACTGGTTGGGTCACCAAGGTCATGGAGTATGACATTCAGATTAAAGTGACCAAGTTGATTAGAGGAAAAGGGTTGTGTGAACAGCTCAATGAGGGAATAACAGACCCAAACCAACAAAAGGAGGAAGTTGTCCTGATGAACCAAAATGCAGAGCAGAGTGCAAGCTGGACAACGGAGATGAGACATTATCTCTCAACTGGTCAGTGCCCTCAAGGCCTTGACAAGAGTAAAAGAAGGTACTTCAGACTCCAAGCTATTCCATTTATCATTATTGATGATGTTTTGTATAGGAGGGATCATAGTGGTGTCTTGTTGAGATGTGTTGAAACCAGCCAAGTAGACAGAATACTGGAGGAATTTCATGATGGAGGTTCTGGAGGACACTTTGCAGCCAGAACCACTGCTCTGAAAGTGATGAGAGCCAGATACTATTGGCCTAGCTTGTACAAAGATGCATTTGATTGGTTAAGGAAGTGCAAGAACTGTGCTCTGTTTGCTGGAAAACAAAAGTTAACAGCCCTCCCTCTACATCCCATCAAGGTGGAGCAGCCTTTCTCCATATGGGGATTGGATTTCATTGGACCTATCAACCCCCCATCCAGTGCTGGACACAAATGGATACTTGCTGCTACAGACTATTTTACCATGTGGACAGAGGTTGTAGCACTGAAGGAAGAAAATGAGACCTCTGTCCTAAACTTCTATCAAGACATTGTGTCTAGATTTGGCACTCCAGATTCTATCATTTCAGACAACGCTATGGCATTTCTGGGAACTAGAATCTCAGAATGGGCATTCAAGCACAATATCTTCCTGAGTACCTCTTCTAACTATTACCCTCAGGGTAATGGTCAAGCAGAATCAACAAACAGGAACTTGTTGAGAATCATCAAAAGGACTATAGAAGGAAACTAGAGGGATTGGCACACCAAGTTGAAGTTGGGCTTATGGGCAGACATAATAACACCTAAAAGTTCTATAGGTAATTCCCCCTATACACTTGTTTATGGGAAAGAAGCTAGGATTCCTTTGTCCACTGAGTTGCCTACTTTGAGTTTAATCAAGGAAATTGATCTTATGGAAGAAGATGCTATGCAAGTCAGGCTTGCTGAACTAGTTGAGCTTGAAGAAACAAGAAAACTAGGACTAGAGAGCCTGGAAGCTCATCATTCCCAGATGAAGAAAAGCTTTGATAAAAGGGTCACACCTAGAGTTTTCAAGGAGGGGGACCTTGTCCTTAAGTGGGATGAATCTAAACATAAACCAAGAAGGCATACCAAGTTTGATGCCATATGGAGTGGACCCTTGATGGTGATTGGATGCAAAGCCCATAATGCTTTTTAGCTGGCTAGTATGGATGGAGAGGAGTTGCCCATTCCAGTGAATGGGATTCACCTCAAGGCTTGTTTCTGAGGTCTATTTCTACCCCTGTAAATTAGTAAGTTAGAAGTTTCAGTTTTCTGTGTTCCCTAAGTGCCTGGCACAAGTTTTGTTTCTAGTTGTCAGTTCAGTTTGCTTTCAGTTTGGTGTGAGTAGTAATAAGCCAGAGAGGATATCTCTAGCAGTTAGCGGTTTTGTCAGCAAGGAGGATTGGTTGTTCAAAGGAACTAGGTTCAGTTTGAAGCTTATAAGACTCTGTGCCCAATGGATCTTTAAGGCAGCTGGTCAGGATGCTTAGTAGGCAAGCACTCCAAAGAGGTCGCCAGAATGTTATCATATTTTTACTCATTCTTAGGTTGGAGACCTAATTACTAGATGATGCTACAATACCCTAGTTTGTGTTATTAGATGATCTTATTTAAGTTTGTGTTCATTTCATTTTGAAGATTGCATGAAAGAGAAAGGAAATAAACTTCTACATCTAAAGATTACACATGCATGTATTAGTGATATGTATGCTGTACAAAAGGGAAAGAGCTGGAAAGAAAAAGCATCTATCTGAGCTCACACAGGCCGTGAGCAAAGCCGTTACCAGAATTGAATGAATGAGTATAGATATACATAAAGAAAATCAATTAAATACTAGGGTACCGGACATTGCCTGGTAGTGGTGTCTGGATCCGGTCCTGTCCAGAGAGCTCCTGAGATCCAGAACCTGCAAGAAGAGAAGAGGGGATATGGTTAGATCCAATGGATCTAACCAATGGCTGGTATCACAGTATTCACAGAATGCATACATACACTCAGCCATGCACCTCTGACAAAGGCTATGCTTAGGACATGTGTATAAGAACACCCACAGTACAAAAGAGGCACCATGTTTTCACTGACGTGTTTGTTTCATGTGCAGATAAAGGAGGAGCTGATCCAACAACAAATCCCATGAATGACCTGGGCCCTTGATGCAGATCATGACAGAAAAACCTCAAGTTTTCTGTCATAGATTGCATCAAGGGCCAAGAACACCCACAGTACAAAAGAGGAACATCCAGATGATGCAGCATCAATGAGGATCATGAAAGCAGAATCATGGAGACACAGGAAAATTATGAGGTGCAAATGGCCGAGTGATTAGAAGGCATTATAACATGGGCATATCAAGCATGTGTGATGTAGCACAAATCAAATATTGGCACCAAATAAGAAACAAAGATCATCAATGTATGAACATGATCAAAACTGCATGATGAACGAAATACAAAGGATACAGTTGCTACATGGTACAACATATCTCAGGTGAGCAATGAACAGTTATGTACATGTGAAAAATATAACTGAAGTTATCATGATATTATCAAATACATCCCCAACATGGTACAGTGAAGCAATCATAGTAGATACCAGGCAATGATCAAGATGTCATAGGAGCATCAACAAAACAGTGAAGGATGCCAACCATGAAGACATGTGGGCTAGGGTGCATGAATTAGCAAGCATAATATTGACATCTCATACATTTATGACAGACAGATAGATCCAATGATAACCAAGTCACACATCCAGCTCGGCCTCAAGTTTGAATGACAGTTAGACTCATAAAATAATTCAATACATTGTGCTCTCGGCCTGTGGAGGAAGCCAGTACAGCTACAGCAAGCGTGGAACCAGTAAACAGATGGCATAAAAAATTAAACATGAATGGCATCACCAAAGTTCAAAATGGGGGGAAATACTCTAATTGCCAAAGCAGGCCCGTGCCTCTACAAGCATACGAAGACAATGACACCATGCCTTCAATAAGATGACATATCATTGTATGAGTACGGATGGGTTGCATTTGTTAATTAGTGGTAAGACTTGAGCAACATGATGAAGCAGGTTATTCAATGTCATTCCCCTACAGAGCACAAACCCGTGTATAAAAAGTGCAATGTCACAAGCAAGTGCGACAATAAACATGTGACATGTGCTCCAGACAGGATATGGTATGACACCTCAACACCATAATGGCACCAAGAATAATCATGAGCTCCGAGCAATGTATAACTCCATTGACTCACGGGATTTTACCAGTAAGCCACAATGCAGGGGGTCTCAAGTACCAAACATTAACAAAATATGGTAATGATGCCAAGAACCGGGCTTCAACAGTGAAAAAGACTGAAATACAACAATGGAGGAGGTCGTTGGCAATGAACACAATCGGCATTTCCCCAATTCAAATAGTGATTCCTACGCCATGCAATGAGTACAGACAAATCATGACAGTGATACCAAAATTCAATCTTCACGGGTCACCCAGATATGAAGCGATAGTCAACATGATATATATCCACAGACTATGCATTGAGAAGGGTGATAGTCGGAGTAACAAGAGGGTCACGGCTGTCAAAGCAATACAAATACCCTAGCTTAGTGCATTAACACGATGCCTGCCTTTTCATTATAATATCAAAGCAATCAACCAAAAAATCAAATGCCCTAAGGCTCGTGGGGCTATTAATTCATGTAGCATGGAAAGCCGAATGCAAGATGACAAAAATTAAACATGAAGGGCTCTCGACATTGATCTAAACAGTGGATACATAGCAATGATGAATCCAAGAATCACAGTGCCAGGATACAGTGGTCCATAGGCTCGAAGCCATATGCCAAGCAGTGAGTCATTCATGCTTCAAAACTTTCACAAACCCTAAGTGATGAAGGGTGCTCCCCTTAATACCACAAATACATAACAGAAACAGAGAAACAACAACAACAATATGCAAGAACAGAAAATTGGCTTCTTATTATCTCCACAAATGTGGAATTACAAACTTTCAGAATTACAATATGCAAAGCCACATGGGCATTCCCTTACAATATTCTGTAGGGCAAAGCCTCGAATTATTACCCAGAACTACTCCGAACTGCCCAAAACTGCCTAAGGCAACACTACGGGCCTTCTTTATATAGGCAATTTCCACCGCCCGAGAAGGTTCCAGAAATTTAGCCCAAAGGGCCGACCAAACTTAGAAGTATTTTATTTTACAATTTATTACATCAAAGTCGGCTCAAAATAACTTTTGAAACTCGAACAGAAATTTTGAAGGAAAATTATTTTCTGCCATTTCAGATGACTCAACTTCCGAAGACCATAAGTCATTGCCAGTTGCTCCGATTGACTATTACAACCCCAATTCGGAAACGCCACGAAGTGCTCTACAGGCTTGACTCGCGCAAGCGCCCGTCACCCAAATTCTCGACCTCATCTGGGGCCTCTAAAGCCTTCAAAACTGAGTTCAAAGTTTTTGTACCCTGCTGCCAATACCGAAAATCTTCAATATCTACAAAGCTAGACTTGATCTGTCAATGAAACTTTACCGGAAGGCTGATACGACTGAGATGAACCTCCACATGTGAAATCAGAACATTCCGAGATCTTATGACCAACTTACTAAAAATAGAAAGTTTCCATAAATAGTAGCTCCACACAAGATAGCCCTTATTGAATACAAAAACATAAATATTTTTGGGTGATGCAAGATTGCTCTTACACCCAGGATGCTCCTGCATCACTAAGCCACTGTCGGCACGACACAATGCCTCATTTTCAACATGGGTTTTCCATGGACTTCGGCCCTAAAAGCTACCAAGTGAAACAAAATAGCAGGCTCGTGCCCTAGTCTCATACATAGCAACCCGCGGGCTAGCATGATAAAAAATAGTGAGCAATGCATTACCCCCGAGGGCCGCACACAACATAAAAACAGTGAGCACATTGCCATTGGTGCCGTGCCCTAGCTCAAAGAAAAGAAAATGAAACGATTGCAAATCATCACAGTGAATACATACTGTGAATGCCATATTCATGAGGTCAAATATGCACTCCCAGGAATACAATACCAGTACATGACCAAACACAAATAAGCTTGCCATCACAGTGCCCTCGATGGAGCCGAGCATACAAGCAAAGTAAGATACAAGTGACAGAGATGAAATGCAATGCCAGTGCCATCGAAATCAAAATCAGAAGATGAAAAGATGAGTCCGAAATCAAACACCTACCTCTGTATTGCCACGAGTCTCAAGCTGCTCTTTCCAAAATCCAAGTCTAGTGAAGTGCCAGTGGAAATAGCATCTTGCTAGATGCCAAATGGAGAAGTCTAGGCGCCAGTTTTTGTTTTGTGAGGAAGTTTTTGTTAAATGGCTATTGGAATATTTTCTCCCCTTTCTAGGGTCGAGATTTTCATTGGTCATTTTATTTGATATTATGTATTCAAGTTTGGGCATGGGGATTTTCTTTTGATAGGATATTTTGAAAATATTAGGTTGGTTTCTCGATACCCTAAGTTTTGTGCTAGGTATAGATGGATTTATTTTATGGATGTAATGGGTCATCAAATATGCTTTCCCCTTAATTGGGTTGAGAGCCATTTGTTTGACTTAGGATAAACGATAAATCCATGGTATTCATTGATATAGGGGTCAGTTTTAGAATGTAACAGTCATTGCACATTCGATTGTAAATTCTGACAGTGGTGTTTTATAAACCATTGTCAGAATATTTTGGTGCATGACTTAGTGGATAGAGTGGTCTCCTTTGACCATCTATTTTTAGGGCCCCACTTTCCTTGCCCCCTAGAAACCCGGGAATCTGGCATTCGAATGATGATACATCCACATGGGTCCTTTATTGACTCTTTTTCTATTCTTAGGAGGTAGTGGAATTTGAATGCAGATTCCTAGGTTTTAGTTATATACCTCTCACTTTTGGTGATTAAGGTTAGCTCTTCATTCTTTCTCTCTGATATGAGTGTTGTAGCTCTGAGAGACACAATTGTACTTAGTTTCTTTTCAGCAATAAAATTGATCCTTCTTGTTCCCCTACAGTTCCGGATTTGCTTTTGAATCACATGCAGGACTACTGTGATGTCTTTGTGTCCTTAATCCATATGTTGATTCAAGTTATTTCTCAGGAATTCGTTTTAATTCAGTAGTGTAACTTGTGTGCAATAGAGAATATCAGAGTTGTGGAGTTTTCTTCCTTTTCTGTATTTCAAGTACTTGGTTTCATTAAGAGATTAAGGAAGTGGAATCAAGTTGTGATTCAAGTTTGTTTTGTTGTTGGAGTAAACTTATTTCAGTTATGGATCTCTTTTGAATTCGGTGGATCACCTTTGTTTTCTTTCAGTTTCAGTTGTTTGTTTTACACACTCTCTCCCTTTCCTCCTAAAAGTTAGTAAGTTTTTCAAGTGATCCAAAGGGAAGCCGACCCTTAATCTAGAGGTCTATTCTCGGATAGGTTACCTACAGCCTGAGAATAGTCCCATGTTTCACAGGATTGCTGGGTTTTAACATTTAGCAAATTGGGTGCAATCCTAAGTGACAACATGACACTTTTCACTTAAAAGCCTCTTGCTTTATGGTTTCACATTTGAAATATAATAAACTATTATATTTCCCTTCACTTTAATACTGAAAATGACCCTTTCATTAAAATAATGCCATTCAGACACAGGCTCCTTGTTTTATGAGCTCAAGATTTAAAACTACTCAACCCGGTTCCAACGAGCTATAACACCAAGGTGTCCGATAGACAATCCCAATAAAAATAGCAACCTTAGCCAATTTGATTAAATAATATTCAAAATTCACGCATCTTGCTAAAATGACTGAAGAAGCATCAAAATCAAAATCTGACAGCACATGCATGATCCTGATGATGAAAGCTGATGAATGAACCTGACAGAGTGACTTTCTAAAAATAGACGCTCCCTCCAAGAATCTTGGAGCCCAAATTGGAAGCTAGAAATAAATCTGAGAGCATCATATAACTCCTCTAAATCATCTGAGCTCAGTAGAACCATATGTTGACTTATTATAAATAGTAAGTCCCTCAAAATGGGGCCAAAACCCACAGTAGGGTCCTCTAATCACGATAATTAGCCTACAAGGACCCAACGATAGGCTAAATCCACTAACTCGAATGCTCGCTTAGAATGGGGACATTACACGTGGCCATTGCGATTAAATAGATGACACCTTATCACGATTTCAGATTTCATAAAGATTAAATAGGTGGCCTTTAAAATGAGATTGAACACCATAAGATTGGATTGATGGCATTTGAAATTGATTTCAGATTTCACCAATATTAAATTCATTACCATCCCATGCTGGATTCAATTTTGATTTATATGAAATATATGGCTCTTGCCATTAAATTTGAACCTTATTTAAATCAGATTTATGGCCATTCTTAAATAAAATATCATCCCACTTATGTAGAAGTCGATCCCCACCTTCTGTTTTGGATTACCTCTCAGTGGTTATTCAAAGAACACATTGGCAATATCTAGATGTTAGTAGTACATTTAATATGTGGCATCCCCTTTTGTATTTGAATTCCTCCAATTCATGTGTAGTTTCTATTTCAGAAATATAGCCACTTGAGCTGAATCGATGGCGCTTTGTCTAGTGATTGTGTGACTTGAGAATTGATTCCATTGGCATTGAAACTTGCAACCTTTTCATTGGTCTTTGGTTGGTGAAATTGATTTTATTTATAAGCTAGATCCTTCCTGAAGTAAATGTTGATAATCATTTAATGATCTCATGGAGAAATTGAACGGATAGCTTCTCTTTCATTAATAAATTTGGCCACCTCACACAAATCACATCCCATTGCCATTAAATCTGGGTTGTTGCGAGTTGGTACTCAAAAATTGCAGTCCATTGAGGAAGGAGATCATTTGCTTTTGATAAAAAAATTTGTTTACCATCGATTAATGGTAATTGTGCCATTTCTTATTGGTGTTTGATTTTGAATTGCCTCTCTCATATTAAAATTGGTTCTCACATTGCCCAATACGGATTGATTGAATCAAATTTCTTTTAATTCCTATCATATAGAATCGATTTTGACTCATAATACAGAACAATCTCAATCTTGGTCTCGTAATTTAATTTGGTCAAGCTCTCCATCTATGTATTTTGAACCACCAAAATTTGACTACAATCATATTTAAGATGTTGATCCTTCAATAAATCCCATGATTTAAAAGCATTTTTTATAAACTCAATGAGAGTTTGGTTGCATTTGTGGTTGAAATTGTTTATTAGTCTTGGAGTGGAAACCACTACTCACATAGGCAAAACCGTCGTGCACAAGTTCCCGAAAGTTGAATCCACTATTAGGTTAGGCAAAGGTTAAATTCTTGAAAGTAGAAACCACCTTACACTTGGGCTAAACAATCAAACGTGAAGTGGAAATCACTACAGAGTTAGACGAAACCACTAATTAACAAGTGGAAACCACTACCCACTTAGGCAAAATCTCTAAGCATGAAGTGCAAACCACCCATGGCTTAGGCAAAATTACACAATTGCTCGGTGGAAATTCACACCAACTTAGGCAAGGTGCAACCAATGTGCAGTGGAAACCAAGGGGGACTTAGGCAAAGTGCGATCAATGTGCAGTGGAAATCAAGGGTGACTAAGGCAAATGCATACAACTTGAAGTGGAAATTGACGTGGACTTAGTCAAGTGCATGTGATGTGCAGTGGAAATCACCATGGACTTGAGTGAACTTGAAGCACATGGTTTAAATTTACTCCAACTTAGGCGAAATCCATTTCAATTCAACATAGTTTTCTCACAAGAGGTGTTTTATATCCATTCATCAATTGCCACCAATTTTTATATTTCCACAAATAGAAAATCCACATGATCAAAATACTACCAAGTCTGATTGCACTCCACTACCTGATTTCACTAAGTCTGGTTTTCTCAATGCTTGGAATGTTGCTTAGTCAAATCATCTTTCAATGCTACTCCTCATCGCCCTATTTCAAGTGCTGAAAATTGTTGCCAACTTACCTAAACTCTAATTCCTACAACAAACTAAGCTAACACCCGCAGCAAAAAAAGGGGGCTCCCCATGTTTCATGGGGCGATGGTGTGAGTACCTCACAACACTTCCCTCTTTGAAATTCTTCAATATGAAGTTGAAGTGGTTATTAGATAGTTATGAACGAGTTAAGAAAACTTGATAACTTGTATTTAATACCTAAAATGCTTTTGAATTTTAAGTTGAATGAAGTAAGTGGGTTGACTACCTTATTGTCATTATTGGTTTGTATGCACTTGTTGAGAGGCCATCTTGTGTTGGATGAAGGTTAATTCATGTGTTTGTGAAATTAATCCACAAATCTATAGGACTCTATGTAAAGACTCCTAAATTAGTTGATTGTGATCTACTTATTCGTAATTAAGAATATATCTTCTAGTTATAGTGCTAAGCTAGGTATAAGTGCTAATTTTTATGGCAATGGATGGAGTAAGCACCCTACAAGGACATAGGTAGAGGTTGTATACCTCTAACACAGGCTACTTCTCTCCTCCCAAGGCGATCACCAATGGATAAATCCTATGACCTGCACAAAGATAAGCTTAGATAAGCTTATGATGCTTGAGATTGACAGTACATAGGGAGCTTGCTTTGTTGATGGACTGTTAGCCATACCATTGGATAGTGGGATGGATCCTACTAGTAGCATGTGCGCCTTGGAGCCAATGATGTTAGCAATTTAAGTCGTCATTAGTGTAAAATCTACACAAACCCCATGTACTGGTAAAAGTTCACTGGTCACTCACATTACTTAGAAGTCACCGGTAGACTGTAAACAGAATATATGCATCGGTTGATGCAATGAATGGAATACATCGGTAGACCGATCCAGTACCGGTCTCAGAGTTCATATAGAGTTGAAACCGGGTACGAGAGACACCGGTCGAACTGCCTAAAAGATCCGCACCGGATTCTGCGGATGCAGTTTGAGTTAAAACCGGATTATATGGGATATGCACTGCAGAGAAGTGGAGTTAGCTTTTTAACTGAAGTCAACTTTATTTTGTCAGATAATCTCATGGTCATAGGATGCAAGAATGTTGTTGATTATGGGTGATTGCATAGAGAAGAGGAGAGACATCTTCTGAGGGAAGAGCTGCAGACACAGAGGAAGCAGAGATCAACAGCCAGGCAACCAGAGAAAGAGGTATGATCTAATCAGACATTCAGGGTCATAACAGATCATTGCTTTTATCAGTAGTGAAAGCATATTCAAATCCCTATATTAGGGTGGACCTAATCAGTTCGTTGTAAAAATCCCCTAACAGGGTAACAACTTGTTGATGTTCAAAGTCCTGTAACTAGGCAGCTCCTAACAGGGTCTAGATCTTAACAGATCTCTTGTAAAATCCCTTAACCGGGTAGCACCTTAACTAGTGCTTTGTAAGCTCCTAACAGGGCGCCTTCATTCAAAGTAGTGAAGTTGTGAGCTCTGTCTCACCGTGGTTTTTTCCCTTCTAATCGAGGGTTTCCACGTATAAATACTTGTGTTGATCTATGTGATTCTGTTTATGCTTATGAATGACTGTTATATTCTGTTTATCAGTTAAGATTAATAGGAGTTATACTTAAAAAGTATAACAGTGAGTATTTACTAATTCACCCCCCCTTCAGTAACCAGTAAGTAGTAACAAGTGGTATTAGAGCCTAGGTTCTCTATACTTAAAAGTCTAACAACTTGAAAGAAAGATCATGGAGGTCTACTAGTATTAGAAACAGCTGGAGGAAGCCAACAACATTATTGCCTCTCTGGAGAATAGACTTAGGAGATCACTTGCAAAGCGAAAGGAGTTGGCTCTACAATTGAATGAGAGCAATGAAACTATCGATGAACTCTCTGGGCAGAGTGGATCTGATGAAGCAGAGGAGGTAGTATTTGAACTCATGGAAAAAAATGAGACCTTGACCGATCAAATCTCCAACCTTAAGAGGGAACAAGAAGAGAATGCCCTATGATTGAACTAATCGAGAAAATGAGAAAGGCTGAAGATGAAAGGAATACAACACTTAAGTCCTTGACTGCTGCTGAAAGAGCAAGGGATAGGGCAGTGGATGCTGTAGGGGCGACTGAACTAATGCTTCTACGACTTCAGGAGGACATGGGGGATATCACCCGGGAAAACACTAGCATACACAAGGCATGGAAGGAGAGGGATGATGCATGTAAGAGACTGGCGATTGAGGTGTATCAACTCAAGGGACAAAAGAAAGTCCTTGAAGAAAGAAATGATGTCCTAAGAAGATACAATGAAAGTTCGGCCAAACTCAATGAGCAACTCAAAGCTCAAAGGAGACACAAAAACCAAACCGGTATTGGATTCACCGGTGAAGTCACCAAGGAGACTGGTGAATCTTCTGGAGCCAAGATAAGAAAGAAAACAAAGAGGAAGCCACTGGCACACAAAGGTAGAAAGACCTCTAACCTTTCTTGCAATCATTATGGGAAGCAAAAAGGGCCACGAGACCAATGAGTGCTCTTCAAGCCTTGTATTTGTGTCCAGTGGAAGCAGGGGAAGCTTCAAAGGCTACTGCTATGCATGCAACAAGTTTGGACACAAGGTTGAAGAATGCAGATCAAAAACAATGGCATTCAGATCCCCTAGACCGCTATTCACCAAGAAAAATAAGAACCGAAGCAAAACCCATTGTACAAATTGTGAAACAGTTAGCCCCAATGACGCTTGGAGCAAGTCACCCAATCCAAGAGGGGTGAAACCATGGAAGGAAACCAGGATAGTCTGCTATCGCTGCAACAAAGTTGGACACTTGGCAAAAGACTACAGAAACCGGTCGCTTAGCAAGAAGAAAGAACCGGTCAAACCGGTTGAGAAGATCATCAAGGAAGAAAGGACCGAGAAGATAGCAAGACAAATTTGGGTCAAAAAGGAGTCAATGAGCTCTGCTAAGGAGAAGACTGAGTAGAGCTCATCTCCTACAGAGTGTGATATCTCTTCTGCAAACTGAGCCAAGAAGGCCTAGAGGGAATTGGTAAACCTTTCACCGTTCTCGGTAGAATTATTGAAAATCAAGACTCACTTAGTCTACAAGCTTAACCAGACAAAGAAGCGAAAAATCATCCGAGGTTTGCCAACCAAAAAAGGCGGATCACCAGTCAAGAAAAATGGAAAGAAAAGTTAGGTAAGGCATTTATTACTATAGCCGTTTAATGAATAGTTATCGTTTGGCAATTACCGTTATGACCTAACCTTATAAAAGGAAGAATAATTACTCATAGGTTTTACTTTGCCTTCACTAAGATTAATGACTTTTTATGAGCTATATTCTTGTGCTTTGATCATCGTGAGCAATCATCGATAAGACCAATCAAAGCTTTCTTCTATCAGTCAACTGTTCGAAATGACATCATCTTCCTCCGTAAAGTTGTTCAAGGGAGATCAGGCGAACAGGCCAGCTTACAACATCTTGCTGGTGCAGAACCGAGAAAACAACATGGCTGGTGCGCTCTCGTCTGTACCAGAAGGAGTACTCCTAATCGAAGATGTTATAGCATTTATCCATGCCAAACAGGAAGAGTTGGGCGAAACATATATTCAAGGAGAATATCTGGCGCTATGTGAAGAAGGGAAACTTCCTGATAAGTATGCCAAGCTAATATCTTCTGGACTTATCAACGGAGTACACTACCCGGACATCTTCCATGAAGACTTAATCCGATTGGTCCTTAGTCGTCTTCTTGATCTAGGTTTCTGGCTAACAAAAGGTGCATGCAATCCGATCACCAAAGATGATCTCCATCGTGTGACAGGTTACAGCAACCAAGGGGAAGCTCTAACCCTAAGAACAATCTCAAATGCCGTCGTCACCAAATTAACCAAATCAAGCCCTGATGGTCCACTCTTGACCGTGACAGAGATTGAGGATGATGGAGTCCGCTTCGCATCTGCAGTAATTGGGTACAAGGTATATCAGTCAAGTAACTTGAATAGCATACCGGGTGGAGCTATTCACGCCGCACCTCAGATAATGCACGATAATGCCCAATATGATATTTGTGCAATGCTTTAAAGCCACATATTTGAAAATATGAAGCTGGGAGTTGTGAAGAAGAAATCAATGAAGTACGGGACCCTTCTGGTATGTCTCTACTTCTACTCCAACTTCTTCCCTGGATTCGAGAAAGTTGTATGGAAGACTGATAGAACGGTGATGCAACAAGTAAGCGAGATGGCCAATCAACTGGGGGACCGATTAAGAGGTGCGGTGACTAAACATTTTGAGGCATTTCAATTGAAGATGCATGAAAGAGAAAGAGTGTTGTCAACAATCGTTGACCTGTATAAGGTGATGTATTTTTTCTAGTCACCACCGATAATTGTATTATTGAAGCAGTAGAACCAAGAGAGGTGTATGCTCTTGAGCTAGGTTACAAGATCACTACCAAGATTGCCAAAGCATATGTTGACGCCCTAAATGAAGCCAATCTAGATCTTGGTGCAAATCAGTTTGGCACTTATGACGAGATTCACCAGAATCTGTTAAAGAGGGCACCCATAAAGAATGTCTACAAAAGGACCCCTACACCGAAGAAGAAGTCGGCTACCACGCAACCCAAAGCTTGAAAGAAGCAAACTGAACCGGTATCCAGTGCCCAGCAAGCAGAACAAGAGGAGACAAACCGTAAAGATACTGTTCCTTTAATCAAAAGGAAGAATGGTTTAAACAAACCGGTAAAGGAGCTTGAGCCTAAACCAAGAAGACAAAATACTAATGAAGTCACAGCATCAATAATGGAAACAGGAAAAAGCTCCACAGTACCAGTCATCGATATCGCTGATGACAAGATCACTGAACCAACAGTCCTCATCTCACCAAGCACAAATAACACTAAACCGATGTCTGTAAATGAGATTGTTGATGAAATAATGGATTTTGGTATGATAGACAACGCTGCCAAGTGGTATAGTGTGTTAGGAGAAGATGACAAGTAGACAGTTATTAAAGCAATAGTGGAATCTCTTCTGGATTTCCACAGAACTCCAGGGGATTATAGGTCCAAGTTCCCACCAGAATTAAACTCTAGGCTTAAAACAAAATCGAGAGCAGGTCTAGAAACTAATACAAGGATAAACAAGGAAGCCATGTCTCAAGTTAGGCCTGGCCTAAGTGAAGATAGAATAAAACTTCTGTTAGAAGAAGCGTCAATGAATTTGCAAACCAGACTCAGAGTTGCCAAAATAATAAATGGACTCGATAAAGAAGTTTATAAAGAGACCTTGCAATTCTGGATAAATTATGATTATAGTACATTGGACAATTTAGGTCCTCAGGATCCAGATGAACCACTACAAGGAAACGATAAAACAAAGGAGTGCATAGCTAGTGAACACATAAATGTTGAACAAAAGGTAGAGAATGAAGCACCATTAGGTAAACTTCACATAGCTATAGAACAATCGGATGCACAAACCGATTAGGAACAACATTTACAGGTTGAAGAGCAACCGAAAGACAATCCTCCGGGAAAAGATGAACCCTCGGCATAACAAGCTCTACCAGAAGTAGCGGTTCAAACAGAAAACACGGCTCAACAAGGAGCTGATGAGAATAAAGGACAAGAAAAAGAGATCACAGTCCAAAATATGCAAGTTCAACCTGAGAAAAAGAAAAGGCAACAGGTAGAAGCAGACTTACCAAGCTCCTCATTGAAAAGGAAGTTGTCACTATCAGAGGAGAAAGAATCCAAGAAAGATAAAGTCACTGATACAGTGGTAGACATTAGTAAGATGTCAACACGGCAGCTGAAAGAGCTGACCAAAAGAAAACAGGACATGGTCCTGAGCTCAGTACAGAAAATCCTGTGCAACTTTGTACCAGATGCTAACGCTGATGAAGATGAACCGGTCATCGATCAATTAGCAGTTTTGGCACAAGCAATTGGTGAAGATCTAACAAATCCAAAAATAGTGTCCTTTGACCACTATGAGAAGAAAAGAGTGGAGATCCTCTACAAATAGGTTGAAGAAACCAAGGTTAATGTATCAACCAACCTGAGAGTGTTACAAGAGCAACTTCAAGTGGCAGGAAGTTTGATGTGCAAAACTTCAAACTTTGAATTATTTTTACAAGATCTAACAGAGAATTCTGCTAAGACCACAGAGGACATCAAAGCTTTATCTTCCCAGTTTAACATATGGAATAAATCTGCAGTACATTATAGCAGAGAAATTACAAGTCTGGCTCTTGTCAAAAGGAAGACTATAGAAGAGGAAAGTAAAAGAATCCAAGATATTATTGGATTTCAGATGTTTCTAGCCCCAACATTTGACTCAATGCAGTGCATTGCCACTACAACAGAAGCTTTGATAAATGAACCGGATTACAAGACTGTTGAAGATATGGAAAACATCACTGTTTCCCTCATAGCAGCTCTCAAGAATATTGAACATGTAACCAGACAATGGGCACCATTCCTTCACTCGGGCAAAACAATTTACAAGGATATCTTCACCAAACTACAAATGTGAAGTAAAGCCTAACCCTTTGTCTTCTGGAGGCAAAAAGGGGAAGATGCAAGATTAAAAGCAGTAGCAAGACAGAGAGTGAAACAAAAAGAAAAAAAAAGTAGAACAAAGTGGATCCAGCCAAAAACCATCGGAGCACTTAGACAGGGGAAGTGTTCTACAGGAAAGACAAAGTAAGTATGGCTTTGTGTATAGTTTTGCCACCAATGACAAAGGGGAAGATTGTTAGCAATTTAAGTCATCATTAGTGTAAAATCTACACAAACCCCATATGTACGGGTAAAAGTTCACTGGTCACTCACGTTACTTAGAAGTCATCGGTAGACTGTAAACAGAATATATGCACCAGTTGATGCAATGAATGGAATACACCGGTAGACCGATCCAGTACCGGCCTCAGAGTTCATATAGAGTTGAAACCGGGTACGAGAGACACCGGTCGAACTATTTAAAAGATCCGCACCGGTTTCTGCGGTTGCAGTTTGAGTTAAAACCGGATTATACGGGATATGCACCGGAGAGAAGTGGAGTCAGCTTTTTAACTGAAGTCAGCTTTATTTCGTCAGATAATCTCATGGTCATAGGACGCAAGAATGTTTGTGTTGATTATGGGTGATTGCATAGAGAAGAGGAGAGACATCTTCTGAAGAGCTACAAACATAGAGGAAGCAGAGATCAACAGCCAGGCAACTAGAGAAAGAGGTATGATCTAATCAGACATTCAGTGTCATAACAGATCATTGCTTTTATCAGTAGTGAAAGCATATTCAAATCCCTATATTAGGGTGGACCTAATCGGTTCGTTGTAAAAATCCCCTAACAGAGTAACATCTTGTTGATGTTCAAAGTCCTGTAACCAGGCAGCTCCTAACAGGGTCTAGATCTTAACAGATCTTTTGTAAAATCCCTTAACCGGGTAGCACCTTAACCAGTGCTTTGTAAGCTCCTAACAGGGCGCCTTCATTCAAAGTAGTGAAGTTGTGAGCTCTGTCTCACCATGGTTTTTTCCCTTCTAATCAAAGGTTTCCATGTGTAAATACTTGTGTTGATCTGTGTGATTCTGTTTATGCTTATGAATGACTGTTATATTCTGTTTATCAGTTAAGATTAATAGGAGTTATACTTAAAAAGTATAATAGTGAGTATTTACTGATTCACGCCCCCTCTCTCAGTAACCGGTAAGTAGTAACAAACGACATATGGGTGATGGATTCCTTGTATTTCTAGAAGAGGCCTGGATAGATTCTACGAGGAGAAGATGGGCCTATAGGCTAGTGACATGTCGGTAATTGATATCTAGTGTATGCTAGAGGGTTGGATGGTTTCCTCTAGTGGTATGCAGGCCTTAATGCTAGTAGCATGCAAGCGATGGACCACCTTGTTTCCTTAGCCGTCTAATGAATTGTAGGGAAGAGGATTTCTAATGAAGAATAGGTAGGTAATAGTTGGACCAACCTACTAGTATAGCTTTGGCATGTCTTGATGTGTGTAGTAGTATGTTGGATCATTAGAAGTAGGTAACACCTTGGGTGAATGGTCATTAGGAAGTTGAGCCTATGCACTATAGGCTGGTTTGAATGTCTTCTCTCTCTCTTTGTAGGCCAGAAAATCCACTTGGATGGGGTGGATAGGCATTGGTGTGTTCAAGGAATTTGTGTGTTACATTGCAATTTGTTTTGTTTTACTTACTCTTTATACATTGATGATTAGTAGTATGAGTTGCGCGCTATCATTACAACTAGTGCAAAAGACAAAGGAAAACGGTGAGAACCAAGGTGTAGTGCACAATGCAATGGTATTCCTTTCTGTCTAGGATACACTAAAAGAGTATCTGAATAGTTCCTCATTATAGATGTGTTAGTCACTCGTTGCACGTGTTGGAGAGTCAATATGTATATGTGATGTATGCTAGAGCTAGCCATTGTGTATATGTGAATTATGTTGGAGCTAATCACTATTAATATGTGATATTTATGAGTTGATGTATACTCAAGTCACTCACTATGGTGATTGGGGGATTATGGAACGATATGGCTTCTATGGATTTGTGTATGTACTCTCGTTGATGGAAAATAGTTTTCATTCTATCATCATTGGACTAAGTTAATAGATTACAGTTAATGGATAGTGATGGTTTAAAGAGAGATCAAAGATCTCATACAAGAGGAAAGAAGGATCTCCCTCTAACATTTGAGGGCAAACTATGAAGCCTCTGATTTTGCGTGAGGATATGTAGGTAGGGTCATCATGAATGAACCCTTGAGGCCCAAGTCTAAGTCTAGGGATGATCTAAACTTCGAGATCTTACTACCTTTGAGTGAAAGCATTAGTCGTGGCATAGAGTTGTCACCACCATGGTGATAGAAGAAATTATGAAGTTGAAACTTCTAACCTATAACAAAATGCTTGGTCGGTTAAGTTGGTACTTGTGAATTAAAAAAATAGTAGCAACGAAGGGGTGGTTGTTACATAGTACACTGTCTTTGAAAATGGTATGGAAACAAACATAATAGTATGACATATAGTGGCGCTTCTTGAAAAGATGCCACAAATACTCTTTTTGAAGGCCACATTAGCTTGGGAAACCCATGCATAGCATAAGGAAAGGCTTAGACCCTTCCAAAACATGAATCACCTCCTCTTTGAATCTTTTGGTAGGTGTAGGGCTTGCTAGGGTAAATAATGTTGTACAACTGGTTGGGAACTTAGATACTAGTTGGGAACTTAGATGATATAAAGACATTTAATTGCTGAACGCTTTTCCACAATAATTTTTGTTTCCAATACACACCACGCAATAATATATGCTTTCTCACCATTCACACACACTATTGAAAATTTATAGATCTTTGTAGAACATATTTTTTGCTTGGTGAGGAGGGATTTTTTAATCTTGGCCCACTCCAGATGAGATTGCAAATGGGGTACCTCACCCTGGCATGTGAACACAACCTAGTAGGGGCAGAGAAGCTGAGAGCACCCACAAACTTGCTTAACCTCCACAACTAGATTCCAATAAAATGTCAAATTCTAAGAATGCTCAAATGAGTCTCTCCATCCTCTTTTTATAATCCGTTGTGAAACTTTCTAGAAATCAATATTTTAAAATCATTTCCATAAATAATAATTTTTTTGCTTCAAAAAAGTGACTTTAAACTCAAATTTAATAATCAACATAAGTTATCTTTTAATTTCTGCTTTTTTGATAACTTAACATTTAATTATTTAATCATTAAATTATTTCTCCGCATGCTTGCCTAAAGTTGTGAAAAATAAAAAAATAGCCATAAGGTTAATTCAGAATATGGAAACATACTTGAAGTTTATTGGAGATCCAACTTAATAAAAATTGATACTTTCCAAAAATATGATGTTCCTACAAAAACTTTGGAATGCTCCCGAAATAACAAAATTGCCCCCAAAAAGCATCAATGGAGTCATCTTGATCCCCTGAATACAACACCATTAACTGAATTCCATTTCAACAAAGATGACACTCTCCCAAAATGTTGGACCTTCTGAAGATGTTGGAAAGACCACAAAAAAGAGACGAGACATTTAATCATTTCCTCTTGCTTAACAATACACCTCAAAACACCATCTGCATGATGAGGTAGGTTGAAAGAACTTTTAACTTCTAGTGTCTCACAATTATTAGGTCTTGCACTTCTCTATTATGGCTAATGATTCCTTGTTGAGGATCTTGATATTGTTGAGAATAACTAGCATTGTTGCCATTGATGTCAAAACCTCGTAATCCAAAATGTTGTGCTTCAGATAATGTACAACATTGATCTATCCTAGACGGTGTTCTATGATGATGAGTAGTGTGGATTTTATCCTTGATCCGGATATGGTAGTACTTTTTGGGACATCGGTGGAAGACAATTAGTGTAGAATCATGAAGATTAAGCCTTTGATATTGGTTGCTATGTGCAAATCTTATTCTAGGTATCTTTGCTATTTGGACATTCATACAACATGTTACAAGTTTTTGACACATCACTTCTATTCCATTTATGAACAAAATCTGTTAATCATGTTTCTCCAGTTGGTACTGAATTTAATGGATGTCAAGACTTGGTCTTGGCTATGGCATTCCCATCGGGACTAGAGTATATCTTACGTCTCAAAGTTCTTTATCCTTCACTAATTATGCTATGTAACAAACTCATCTAACATATGACCTATTTATGGGTTCCGTGGCAACATGGAAAGATCTTTATGTGCGACCTATCCTTTGGGTCTAGTGCTAGCGTGTTGAGCCTTAATGAATATTTCAAAATTATTTTTTTAGTGATCAAGCCGACATTTGTGCCAGGCCAACCTATTCTAGATTTGTAATGTTCTACGGGTATATATATAGAACATCTTTTTGGATCCGAGTGTGGTGTGTGCGCGAATTGAAAAAGGGATGTGAAGGATGATGAAGTAATGCGAAAAGGAATAAATAAGAAAGTGGAAAGCAAGCAAAAGGAAGAGATATGTGATTATGATATGATGCAGTAAACAGTATTGCAAAGCTTTTGCAAAGAGGTTGTTGCAGGTTGGTGAAGATTCCTAACCAGATCTTTTGCAGACAGTTTTTGTGCTCTGAACCGAAACTAACTTCATACATGTGTAGATGCAGCTCCATCAATTCATTTTTGACAGTAAGACTATTTGGTAGTCAGTTGTTTTTGTATTGACTGTGATAGACAGGCAACGAGCCTGCCTGCAGTGAGCCACCCGTTGTAAAAATCACCTTAACCAGTGTTGCATAATTAAGAATTAGCATTCTTCGTGATTTTTCCCATCATGGGTTTTCCACGTAAAATCTGGTGTTCATTGTGTATGGCATAGATTATAATATCGCTGATATATCAGCGATAAGATGACTTATCGCGATATGTTTCAGCTCGAGACAAATTATCGCCGAACCTATAAGTTGAAACTTATCGCCGATATATCGACAACTTATCGCAATAAGTAATCAACTTATCTCGCCTGCACGCCAGTTAAAATGGAGACGGCCCAGCAAAGGGCCAGTTTGGTTTTAAATTGCATGCCAGTCATTTTTTTGGAGAGGTTAGAAACTTAGAAGGGTTTTGGAGGAGAAAGATTGACATTTGAGGCATTTTAAATTGATTCAAAGTGGATTTGAAGCGGATTCGAAGGGATTTTTCAAGAAAGCAGTGAGAGAGAGGAGGATATAGATGATGAGTCATTGCCAGTGTCAGCACCATCTACATTTAGGGTGGAGGTCCAGTCAGTTGTGCAGAGGGAGGTGGCACAGCCATAGCGGACTACTAGGGCTAGACCCCCTCCCACTCTTGTAGATTTTACTAGAGCTACTGGGAAGGGGAAGAGGAAGATGTAGACTAGTTTGATATTGTACTTGGCATATGTATTTGCTTATAGTTTTACAAAGACAATTTGCTGTTTTTAGTTTTCTTTAGAGTTCAGACTATCAGACTATGGCTACTAGCCATCAGCATTCCACATGAGGATGCAATTTTGATACATAGTTGCATTTATATATATCTAGATCAGCTTGTTTGGTTTGTTTACTCATTTACTAACTCATTAGATGAATCTCCTTATTGAATTTTGCAAAAAAAATGCATTTCTAATTAAATTTAAGCCATTTTTTAAGTTCCCGAGAAGTTCGCCGATAAGTTCCCAACTTATCTCTGATATCTCCCGATATTGTTTTTTTGCCCTCGGCGATAAGTTGTCGATAACGATATTTTGAACTATCGTGTATGGTATTATGTGCTTTCATGTTCATATCTGTTTTATTTATCTAATTGAATTAAGGTTGCTTTGGATCAATTAAGATTATGAATAATATTTTATGTTAATTGATTCACCCCGCCTCTCAAGTATTTGGACTGTTCAACAATTGTTATCAGAGCTTTGGATCCTTGCAAATTGAGCTTAACCGCTTGAGGGAGATCTTGGCAGTTTGAACAGATGGTAGGAGAATATTACTTCAATTAAGGATTGAAGACAATGTTAGATGATATAGATGCATGGAATATGAAAATGAAGAATTGAAAGAAAACATTAGTGAGGCAAATGAATGTATCACCAAGCTAAGGGGGAAAATCCAGAAATTTAAAGCAAGACACAAAGAAGTCGTCCAAGAATTAAAGGAATCAAAAGAATATATTGTTAATTTGGGCTATGATTGGAAGAATGCAAGAAGACTGAAGAAAATCTCAAAGATGCCATCAAACAGAAAATAGAAGAAAATGAGAAGTTAGATCAGGAGTTACAGAAGTTGAAATCAAAAGCAAGAGTATGTGAGAGTAGCATGATTTTGGAATTGAATAGGTTAAAATTGGAGCCCTAACAATGCACCTAACATTCAACGCTATTCATTTGTAATATATTGTTTTGAATTGGAATAGCATAAGTAAATCTGGAAATACTTGAAAATTAATTAGGTCAAGATACATACCTCATCATAAAATTGATTTAGAAATACCTATTTTCTGAAATCTGTGCGGAGTTTCGGAAGATTCTGCAACCAGATTTGGGATCAGGAAGCCGAGATAGAGAAAACCCAGAAAAATTTCGTCTTTCTGGCAGCAGGTAGTCTTTGACCCTCATAAAAGGTCAAAGACTACATTTTTATTCCGAAGGTCAATTTTGACTTTGTTTGCAGATCTCGGAAGTTCGGCGAAAAGGGTACTCAGATCTGTCTTCTAATTCTTAAAACAGCGACTGTAGATATCTAAAAAAGGGAGTTTTTGGGGTGGCTATATAGGGTTTTGCCTTAGTCAAACCCCCGTTTTGGTGATCTCCACCTCCACGAATAGCCGATTGAAATAGAATGTGTGTGTGTATGTATTGAAAGTGTAATGCCAAGATCTAATCCTCTAGATCAAAACCCTAGCATGAATATGTATGAAACAACAATGCATAGATTTGAATGAGATAGAAACGCATACCTACAGCCAAGGCTAAAGTACTTCTACCAAACTCACAATCCGTAATTGCTACTCCATGATTGTATCTTTGAATGCTTGAAAGTTGATAATGGTGGATCAAGGAAGAAAGGATCTCTCTTGCTTCAAGTATGTGTTCACAAAGATGCGTGATGTCAACAATGGCTTGATCTTCTATATCATCTTATTGCAATCTTGCATCTTCACCATTCCTTGCTTGCTTGAATCTTCTTGTTCATGAAATTGTCTCCTTGAGAGCACTTGATCATGAAATTGCTTGGTGAAAGTGAATGCAAATGAGAGTCTTTATATAGAGGCTTCAAGGTGAGGCTCCTAGAGCAATGTGAGGACCCATAATTCAAATTTCACCTCGAATTAAGGTCCAATCACAATAACCAAGGAGGGAAAACAATTAAATGAATTTGAATTAAAACCTTTCAGCACTCGGATCCGAGGGCCCGACATTGATTTCGGGGCCCGTGGGGACCAAATTTGAAAAAGGGGCACAGATTTCAGAGGAGGTCAAAGACGACCTCGTATTTGACCTAGGTTAGGGACGAGCTCGACCCTGACCTAGGTCAAGCTTGACTTTGACCCTGTGGGCCCAGATCCAGCCAGAATCAGGATAGGAGGTCCCAGGGATGCCCGAAGACCTAGATATGATACCAGAATGGGACAGAATGCCAGGGATAGGCATAAAATCCTATGATGACTGTGATGAAGGCCAGGATGACCTATTTCTAAGTCCTACCTAGAAAATAGAGCCATGGAAGAGGGAAATTAAGGAGAATCCTTGCGATCCTAACCCTTATTTCACCTGGAATGAAGAAGTTAAGTGCAGAATGCATCCTAAATGCAAGTCTATCATTATAAATGTACTAAAAGAGGGTGCTAAACCTATCAAGATGGAAGTGCTTCCATTTTAAAATGATACATTTAGCCGCCACTTTAGCTTAGATATGACACTACGTGAATATGCAAGCTAAAGTAAGAAAACATCATATTAAATAAAAAGGATATAGCCAAGTCCTCAATGTAAAGATCTTGCAGAAAATTGTTAGAACTTGCAACACACAAGGTTAATGAAAATCCATAAATCACCTAAGGCTTACTATATACTGGATATGCAGATTGTTGAAAAGTCCTTTCCTAAACCAATTAGAAGGATTCCTAACCTTCCTAAATCGGTTCAAGGAGTTAGGTATTTGAATCACGATTCCAACGCCGCTGACGGCACTGAAAACGGAGTTACCGAAGTCAAGTTATGATGAAAAGAGTGGATGTCTATCTAAATGCATAAGGGAAATCCGAGTTAACCCTAAGGAAACCCTAAGAGAAACTCTAATTTGAACTTATAAATAAGGAAAAGAGAGAAATACTTACTCATTCTTACCATTTGCAGATTCAAAACGAGGAAGTAAGATGCCGAGAAGAGAGGAACTTTGAGCGACACGCCTGGAGATTCTGAGACAGCTTGGTTACCGGACGGTCACTACCTGAGGTGAGTTTGTTGCTGTCTGCCTTTTTACTTTCCAAATTCCTGCTTTTTATAGGCAAGGCCGATTTTACCCCTTTTTAGGTCGACCCTGACCCACCTAGGTCGACTTTGACCCATGAAAGTCGACATTGACTAGAGGGTTTTTGCCAATTTCTGGGATGAGGTCGACCTTGACCCAAAAAGGTCGTCCCCGACCCAGAAAAGTTGACATTGACCCAGTAAGGTCGTCCTTGACCTAACTGAGGTCAAATTTGACCTAGTTCAATTAGATTTGCAGATTTGATGATGTTGATGACTGATATGATGTTTGTTTGTGCTTGCAAGACTTGGTTTGTTTCCGAGAGCATCACTTTAGAGAGTTGCTAGTCATGGTCAGAGAGAGACTGTTCGAGCTTGATGATGAGGAGATGTAGTTACTGAAGGATGTGGGACTATACTGGGTATCATTCCTTCCACAGATCATACTACACCGAGCCATGCTATCGGCTCTGATAGAGAGGTGGGATGAGGATACATGCTCCTTCAATCTTCCCTCTGGTGAGATCACAGTGACATTAGAGGATGTCTACAGGATCACGCGGCTTCCAATCCGAGGTGAGACCGTCAAACCTAGAGCACAACTTGCTTGTGAGGAGATCCGTGCAGACACAGAGTATTGTATAGGACGACTTCCACAGATGCGGACCTGGTCAGATCATGTCCTATTATCATCCATATTGTCAGGCCCTACACCTTTAGTACGGAAGGTGATGCTTTGCATAGTAGCCTTGGTTGTGTTACCCAACTCAAAGGGTACTATATTTTGTTCACCTTTGACACATCTCATACAGAGGATGGAGAGATAGGACCGTGTTCTCATGGGGTCGCAGCATGCTAGCTCAGCTATACCATGAGCTAGGTCAGCTAGTGAGGTATCAGTGGGAGAGTCTGTTGACATGCACGCTCTTGCAGATTTGGATGTTTGAGCATTTCGCATGTACACATCCACAGGGAATTCCAGTGATGGTAGATGTGAGCACAGCGAGAGCCTTCGCATATCCTTTGAGAGATATCTGGCAGTTTGGAGATATGCTCTACTGGAGAGTACATCTAGACCGCATTTCGAGTATTGATGTGATATGGAGACCCTACTGCTGGATGATAGTTTGGCCTGATACACGATTCTAGATGAGACATTAAGAAACGGAATCTGTGTTATTAAAGAAATCCAAAGGATCTCTAGGTTTACCCTTAATTGTTATACGAGGACATCCTTTTACCGTCATCAAAGGTGTAGGATATATCATCTTAGGTTTATCAATGTTACAAATAGTGGGACATGAAGGTAACCATGCACACACCCTATGGTAAAGGCCAATTGGAGAGGTTGTGGAGGAGAGTGAAATAGGAATAAGATCCATGGAGATCGTATTCGAACCATTTTCATCCTCACTACCATCTACCTCATTAGGGAATCTATCCTTTTGTGCAATAAAAGCCTCATCAAAGTACTCAAAACAAGAATCACACATGTTGAATACAAAGAAAGAACTAAAAGCATGAAAATGTAAATATGGAATCACGTCGGGTTCACCAAAATGAATAGAGAAAATATGGAATCACCTCTATTCAATGTAATGTATGGGGGAAATATTAGATCCACTCCTAAATCCAAATTCCCAAAGGAGAGATCCAATTTGATCAACCAAAAGGTTAATACACAATCAAATCAATCTATGAAGAATATGAAAGAGAGAGAAAAACTTTATATTTCCCTATGGTAGGATTGTGCTTGAAATCTGAAATAATTGTAATACAAATACTAACCTCAAATTAGGGCAAATCTAGAAAATGCCAATTTCTGATGTCTGTGTGTACTTTCAGGCAATTCTACAATCTGTTTCAGACTGGAAATGCCGAGATGAAGAAAACCCAGAAATCTTTTATTTTTCTGACGACAGGTAGTCTTTGACCCTCATAAAAGGTCAAAGGCTACATTCTTTATTTGAAGGTCGATTTTGATTTTGTTCGCAAATCTCGGAAGTTCACCGAAAAGGGTATCCAAATTCACTCTCAGATCCGAAATTCCGCACCTATACCTACAAGAAAAAGAGGGTTTTTTGTTGTTTGTTTGAGGGGTTTGCTTTGGTCAAACCCCGGTTTGGAATCAACCTTAATATTGAAATTGAAATGGAGAATGCTAGCAAGTAGTAGGAGTAGATCTAACAATGAAGCTATGCAATTCGATAGATATGCAATTGTATTTCGAATGTAAACAAATATATTGATATGAAAGCTTGAACACAACAATGGTAAATGTAAATCAAAACCATGAAAGTAAATACATAACCTCCATGCTTGTATGCTTGGAATCCACCTTGATAGAAGAATGAATGAATCTAGAAGATGAACAAAGGATCTTGAAGGAAGATCACACCACCATAATGGCTAGATCTAGGGTTTGAATGAAGAATCTTGAATGCTTGAACCAAATTTCTTCAATGGCTTGAATGCTTAAATCCTTGATCTTCAATGGAGAACTTGGATGGAGAAGAGAACTTGAATGCTTCCTTGAAAATGCTTGGGAGATGCTTGCTTGACCTTGCTTGAAAGATTGAGGGCTTGATGGGAAAAGGAGATGATGAAAATGAGAGAGGAAGGCCTCCTTTTATAGTGAACTAGGGCACAAACCTCTAGAGAAGGCCGACATTGGAGAATTAAATCTCAATTAACCTTAACCCCTAGAAATGGACCCACATTAAATGCAATTTAAAGATTTACCATTCCGAAACCCGAAATGGCCGACCCAGAGGCAGGAAAACAAATATCTCCGAAACCCGACACTCGGAAATCACGGGAATTTGAAATCTGGACTGGGGGTTAGGGACGAGGTCGACTCTACCCTAGGTCAGGGTCGAGGTCGACCCTGACAGGTCAGGTTCGACCTTGACTTTGACCCTCAAGGTCGACTTTAAACCTCAAGACCTTAGCCCAGAATGCCAGGAAATGCAGATATATACTGAAATCAGGGATAGATAGAAGCAGAATGAGAACAAGTCTGATCCGAGAAAAGAGTTGATTCAAGGTGCTTGACATGACCCAGACCACTCACTTGGAGGGCTAAACGCTCTTAACATGGAAATGCTTCCATTTTAAGACGATACATTAAGCCCCCACTTTAGCAAGAGTATGGACTGGATGCAAACTCTTGTAAAGGAGAAGGAAGAAGAGATCCCAGTGGATTCGAAATGAGATAGAATAACACTTAGCTAGGGACACAAGCCCCTAGGCTAAAGATTCTAACTCAACATACGCGCATGAGGGTGCGAAAACAAAAAGGAAAAAGACACAAAAGAGGGGTTAGTACTAAAACAAACCCAAATCAACTAGTATAAGAAACCTTACTAAGAAATATTTCTCATACTAATATCATATTTGGAAAGCTATCATAAAAGCATAAATGTTTACATAAGAAAGACGAGCAACACTATAAATAACATAGCTTCATGATCCAGTCCTACTAGCATGAAAGCGAAAAGAGAGAAAGGGAAAAGAGTGATTACCTTGCCTAGTAAGATGCCCACCTTACCATGAATCACCCTAGAGGGAGAGCCCAACAGGTTCACCCATAAACTGTGCTTGTAATTGTAATGCGTCTTTTGACGGCTTCTGGAATACCCATAGATCCACCTTCTTGTATCACTATGAATATGAAATGTGGGTCTCCTCAGGATTTAGCAACTTATGTGCGTTACCTTCAAAAGATTTAGCATATGAATGCGTGTCCCTTCAGGATTTAGCAACTTATGTGCGTTACCTTCAGAGGATTTAGCATACTTGAAATTGGAAATGCGTCTCTTCAGGATTTAGCAACTTATGTGCGTTATTTTCCAAGATTTAGCATATGGAAAAATTTTGAAAAATGCGTGTCCCCTCAGGATTTAGCAACTTATGTGCGTTACCTTCGGAAGATTTAGCATATAAATGCGTGTGTTTTCAAGATTTAGCAACTTATGTGCGTTACTTTCCAAGATTTAGCATGTAAAAATAAAAAACTATAGTACAAGGGAGACCCTATATATTCCCCCCTCCTTAATATGGCAAAAACATACTATTTTGACATGTTATGGAAAGGAAAAAAACAACGATAAAGCCTTCTTCAAAATCAAGACAATATCCACAAACAACACCCAGTCCAAGCCAAGAAGGTCACAGCTCCTATGAGGCCATGGAAGGGATGAATGTAAAGAGATATCTGTAATGTCTCCACTTTAGCAGTTGACCAAGCGTGTGTGCGTTAGCCTTGTTCTACATGGTCCCGAGGGCTAACGAAGGGTTTAAGGGGATCTTGGAGTGTTTTGGCCTAGTCATTTCCAGTTTGGGCCAAAATGAAGTTGATTTACTCAATTTCAGGCATACTTACTATTTTTAGTAAGTCAACAGGACACAGTGGAGGCCAGTTTTGGTGATTGGATTTGATACTCTTCGGTGAGAGCTTTCTGACGAGCTATCACTTGCATTATTCGGAGCCCGATTGCTAATACTTTTTAATGCCTGAAGTTTTATTAAAGTAACATTTAATTTAATTGTAAAGTATTAAAGTGTTACTTTAATATTTATTTTATGGGGATGTGTACCCAAGGGAGACATAAGGGGATATTTTAATATATGTTTTATATTGCTCATCTTTTATCCCACATTGCCCATGAGAGTTGAACCGACCCTTGGAAATAGAATAAAAGGAAGCGTTTGTGGCTTCATTATGGAAGGTTGAATATGAGAAGAAATTGGTGTGTGAGTTGCAGATCCGTTCTTGGCATTTGAGGACGTTTATCCTCTCTTGTGACATTCTAGACATCATTCCCTTGGGGTTTGGCCTTTGGAATCCATTGTTATCAGTTTCATTATCAGGCAGTTTAGTTGCATTTCCAGCTACAGGCAGATTTGGTATTTTACTCATATCTTCTTCACTACTTGTCCAATGCTTATGCCGCTTTGAGGGAATGATTTTATGAAGGTAGTGGAATTATTGAAGGACAAAGTACTGTAGCGGCACTGTTCATGCGGCACTATTCACGTGGCACTAGTCATACGGCACTATTCACGCGACACTATTCACGTGGTACTATTCACGTCACTGTAGCAGCAAATTCGAAAGCATGGGCTGGAGTATTATTTCATTGATGCTGGAGTAATTAGTGAGTTGATAAATCTGCCATGTATTTGGTTTTATTAATTCTGAAAATAACATTTTATCGGCAGCAGTTCATTGTCCACTTTGCATATTATTGTAGTTTATTTCTTGTTTATGTTGTATGATTCCTATTCCATGCACAAAACACAACAAACAAATAAATGTTTGATTTCCAGTGTTATAAGGGGTTTAAAACATTAAATGGAGAAATAAGAAGTTGAATGCAAACTGTTTGACATAATTCCTTTCAGCAGTGGGTTTAGTTTTTTGGGGCATTCAGGGGTGTCCATTACAATGTCATGCAAGAAGTGAAAAGAAAGTAACCCTTATGAGGGATAGCACACTGTTCAGTTTCCAAGGTGAGAGATATATCAACCATGGAAACCCAATGTCAAACAACAAAAGAGGTTGTGATCAAGGACAAAGATCCTCAATGCAAACCAAAATTTTATTTATGATTAGATATCACATAATAGATAAATACTGCTTAACCAAGGAAAGAGGTGAATCCCGGAAAGACAGAAAAGAAGGAGATGGCATCCTTGCCCCCCAAGTGTAGGAACAAAGATGGAAGAGGATACCTACTTCACAATGCAAGGAGATATCCTGTTTACAACAATGTACACCATATTCTTAGCGAGGGATATTGACCCCTACATCCAAGAATATAGATAATCGTGAAAAGGATATGTCACTCATGGAAAAGGATCCTCAAGTGAAAGAGATCAAGTATCAACAAGACCCCCACCAAAGAGGAGTTCTTTAGATAAAATATCATCTTTCAATAGGCGGGAACAAAGATTCAATCATCAAGCCCCCTGAAAAACGAGGAATCTTTGGAATGAGGGAAACAACTCTAACACCAAAGCAAGGTTGAGAGTTTATAAAGAACATAATTTGCAAAATAGAGAAGAGGTGACGACTTAGGTCAACACCTTCTCATATAAGAAAGGTTTTCTATAGTCAAAACATGTATCAATATGTTGAAATTATGTTGCAATATAAACAAATACCACTAAGCTAAGGAAAGCAACTCCCTAGACAAAGAGAAAGAAAGAGGTACCTTGCTCCCCAGGGATAGAGACAAGGGATACCTTCGCAAAATGAATGTCTTAGAAAAGATATCTTGAAAGATTCTATGGATGATTAAAAACCATAATGCAAAACCATAGAAAAATAGGAGAAAAAGAATACCAATTAAGCTCCAATAAAAAGACCTAATAGATCCTAGGAGACTGGATGAAGATACACCTCTTGCCACCCAGTCATGAGACAAGAGGGGAAGAACATCTACATTATATCAGAAGGAGAGAAATCCCCTATATCAAAATTATGGAGGAATTGTAAAACTGCAAGAGAGTGAGATATAATTCCTAAAGCAGCTCTTTCTCTAACATATAACTTGAAATGTTTACAATCAGCGAGTAAATGCGTATTGCTATAATGAAAAGGATATTTGTATTTGTATAAAGCATCTATCGGCATAGGCCTAAAGATTTCTTTCTTGGAATTCATTAGCTCAACATATACCTTCTTAGCCACTTCTTGACGAGTATTAGGGTTATCTAAGATAGGTGTGGAGAGGAGAATGTGAAGAGGAGGACGATGATTGACATCACCTACCTTGACTTTAGATTTTGAACAACCAACACCATACATATCCGTTTTAGGGGGGATATGAATTGGAAACCTAATACCATGTTCGTTAACTCCCAGCCCTAAACCTTTATAACCTTGTTTAGTCACCATATGATATCCGGTAGTGTACATATTATGTAAAGCTTCTATAGGAGGTGATTATTTATCATGTTCATGCGTAAAGGTTGTATAAGGTGGGATAATAGGTTTTGAAGAAGTTTCTTTACCCTTTCCTTTAATATCATCATGAATCGGAGGAGAAGGTAAATCAAAGAAATCTTGCACATCCACATCCTGAACTATAGCTTGAATCCCATCATAAGTACGGGAAGAGCGAGGATGAACAAATGGAGAATTAGGTATCGGATTAGGATTAGGAAGATTAGGATTAGGATTAGGATGATTACGAGATGGTGCATCATCTACCAAATTCTTCACATAATCCAAAAGATTAATAAGGCTACCACATAAATCTTTAATGAAAGTTTTGAATGTAGGCAGACTAGTGTCGGTCAACTTCACAAAAGCATAGGCAAAAGCAAAGTGAAGGGTCATCAACATAATGAAGTGAATGATACTTTCATAAACATCATAGGTATTATAAAGAGATACTAAAAGAAAGGTAATAAAGAACATGACTACACAACACACCAAAGCATCTTAACAATCTCCATAGAAAGTGAAATATTTTTGTATTTTATTGAATATATAGATTTATTTTTTTGTATTTTTGAATTTAAGACCATAAACTAGATCTAATCTAAATGCAAGAAAGGATCTATAATCAAACACAATAGGGCATCTAATTCCACAAAATAAAGGAGAGTAAGTATGTCGGGTTCACCAAAATGAATAGAGAAGGTGAACACACACAATAAGACAAAGGGAAATCTAACACTAAAAAGAAAGAGAGTAAGCTTGTCGGGTTCACCAAAATGAATAGAGAAGGTGAACACACACAATAAGACAAAGGGAAATCTAACACCAAAAAGAAAGAGAGTAAGCTTGTTGGGTTAACCAAAATGAATAGGTTAAAATTGGAGCCCTAACAATGCACCTAACATTCAATGCTATTCATTTGTAATATATTGTTTTGAATTGAAATAGCATAAGTAAATCTGGAAATACTTGAAAATTAATTAGGTCAACATACATACCTCATCATAAAATTAATTTAGAAATACCTGTAATCTGAAATTTGTGCGGAGTTTCGGAAGATTCTGCAACCAGATTTGGGATCAGGAAGCCAAGATAGAGAAAACCCAAAAAAAATTCGTCTTTCCGACAGCAGGTAGTCTTTGACCCTCATAAAAGGTCAAAGGCTACATTTTTATTCTGAAGGTCGATTCTGACTTTTTTCGCAGATCTCGGAAGTTCGGCGAAAAGGGTACTCAGATCTGTCCTCTAGTTCCCGAAACAACGACTGTAGATATCTGAAAAAGGGAGTTTTTGGGGTGGCTATATAGGGTTTTGCCTTAGTCAAACCCCCGTTTTGGTGATCTCCACCTCCACGAATAGCCGATTGAAATAGAATGTGTGTGTATGTATTGAAAGTGTAATGCCAAGATCTAATCCTCTAGATCAAAACCCTAACATGAATATGTATGAAACAACAATGCATAGATTTGAATGAGATAGAAAAGCATACCAAGCCCCTAAGGCTAAAGTACTTCTACCAAACTCACAATCCGTAATTGCTACTCTATGATTGTATCTTTGAATGCTTGAAAGTTGATAATGGTGGATCAAGGAAGAAAGGATTTCTCTTGCTCCAAGTATGTGTTCACAAAGATGCGTGATGTCAACAATGGCTTGACCTTCTATATCATCTTCTTGCAATCTTGCATCTTCACCATTCCTTGCTTGCTTGAACCTTCTTGTTCATGAAATTGTCTCCTTGAGAGCACTTGATCATGAAATTGCTTGGTGAAAATGAATGCAAATGAGAGTCTTTATATAGAGGCTTCAAGGTGAGGCTCTTAGAGCAATGTGAGGACCCATAATTCAAGTTTCACCTCGAATTAAGGTCCAATCACAATAACCAACTAAGGAGGGAAAACAATTAAATGAATTTTGAATTAAAACCTTTCTGCACTTAGATCCGAGGACCGACATTGATTTCGAGGCCCGTGGGGACCAAATTTGAAAAAGGGGCACAGATTCCGGAGGAGGTCAAAGACGACCTCGTCTCTAACCTAGGTCAGGGATGATTTTGAATCTGACCTAGGTCAGGGTCGAGCTCGACTTTGACCTAGGTCAGGGTCAACCTCGACTTTGACCCTATGGGCCCAGATCCAGCCAGAATCAGGACAGGAGGTCCCGGGGATGCCCGGAGACCTAGAAATGATACCAAAATGGGACAAAAAGCCAGGGATAGGCATAAAATCCTATGATGACTGTGATAAAGGCCAGGAGGACCTATTTCTAAGTCCTACCTAGAAAATAGAGCCATGGAAGAGGGAAATTAAGGAGAATCCTTGGGATCCTAACCCTAATTTCACCTAGAATGAAGAAGTTAAGTGCAGAATGCATCCTAAATGCAAGTCTATCATGATAAATGTACTAAAAGAGGGTGCTAAACCTATCAAGATGGAAGTGCTTCCATTTTAAGACGATACAGGAACAACTTTGTCCTTGCAGAAAAGTCACAAGGATAAGGAAGGACTAGGTTTCTCCAGTGAAAGCTCAAATCCGAACTTCAAGGGTAAAGACAAAGTAGTTGAAGCTGAAGCAATATCTGAAGTAACAAGTAAGGTCCAGAATTTCGGAACACCTACCAAAAGATCTCTAGTCAGGTAACCAAATGCTCAAAGGTACTTATCATTTAATGATTATTGTTTTCAATGCAAAAAAATTGGACATAAGGTTGTAGAGTGTAGAAGCAAGAAGGAACAATGTATTCAATGCTTTAATTGTCACAAGTTTGGTCACAAAGCAAGTCATTGCAAAAGTCAATTATCTAATCCGACTAGAATGAATGGAATGAATAATCTTTTTCATGGTCATTGTTATTTATGTCATGGTTATGGTCACAAAGCTAATGAGTGCAAATTTAGAATTCACTCAGTAAAGCTAATCAGAAGCAAGAGTATGTGAGAGTAGCATAATTCTGGAATAACTTTTGTCCATGCAGAAAAGTCACAAGGATAAGGAAGGACTAGGTTCCTCTCTAGTGAAAGCTCAAATCTGAACATCAAGGGTAAAGACAAAGTAGTTGAAGCTGAAGCAAGATTTGAAGTAACAAGCAAGGTCCAGAATTTTGGAACACCTACAAAAATACCTTCGGTCAGGCAACCAAATGCTCAAAGATACTTATCATTTAATGGTTATTGTTTTCAATGCAAAAAAATTGGACATAAGGCTATAGAGTGTAGAAGCAAGAAGGAACAATGTATTCAATGCTCTAAATGTCACAAGTTTTGTCACAAAGCAAGTCATTGCAGAAGTCAATTATCTATTCTGGCTAGAATGAATGGATGAATAATCTCTTTATAGGTCATTGCTATTTATGTCATGGTTATGGCCACAAAGCTAATAAGTCCAGATCTAGAATTCACTCAGTAAATTTAGGATAAAGGAATATTAGATGTTACAAATGCAGTCAATCCTGACATTATGCTAACATGCAGATGTGTACCTGCTCCGAAAAAGTTTGAAAATGAAAAGAAAGTTGTAGAATCAAATGAATCTAAGAAGAAGATGATCATGGTATGGAAGAAAAAGGAAACATGTGAAGAGAACTCCTCTGTGGCACTGGATCTTAGTGCAAGTACTTCCAAAATCTGAGCCAAATACTGCCTTGGCTCAGGGGGAGTTTTACAAAGCATATCCTATTGGTTCCCCTTCTCCGAAGTGATGTATGATGTGTCTTCAACATGATTAAGTTTGATTTGATTGATTGAATAGAGGACAATTGTTGGCATCATCAATGCACTTTTTGGCAGCAAAATCATCATGATAAATTAAGAATAAAATGGTGGAGTTTCAAGTCATTTCTCATAGTTCTCGAAGAAGAAAACAAAGTGTTGCAGAGCGATAAAGGGATTGAAGAAGCTAAATCAAGCAGGGTCATGGACTCCAAGTTGGTTGTCAAAGAGTCCAGTGGCAGTATTGCACATAAACTGAAAAGGGTTGAATTGGACGAATATGATCATCGAAATATAAGGGAAATAAAACTTGAGTTGAATGTTGAGTTGCAGAACATTAGAACCTTGGGAATGGATCTATGGAGAGAATTCCCCTGGTTTGCTAACAAAGAATCTATCTTATTCCTATTGAGCTGATTTAAGGATAGCAACATTACTTTGGATAAACCCTATTCGATTACTAAGGAAGCCATTGAAGCTACTACTGGATTGTGTAGTATTGGTGACATCCCCGGGAAGAAAAAGGTGAAATACAAAGATGTTGAGGAACTTACTGGTATCGACAAGGACCCTCGATCTTTACTGATAAACACTATTGCCAATCTTGCTGTCCATATTCTACTTTCTGAAATCATCACCGTTAAGGAAAATTGTTAAGTGGAATCTGGCATCCCTGTTGGAAAGCAAGTTTACAGATATTTGGAATACATGGAAGATAAAGCAAATGCATGCAAAGTTTTTCTCATCCTTGTAGATGGATTTGTGCTCCGGTTTGATATTATTTGGTGCTATGCCTGTATGTCATTTTGAGGAGAGTTCGTCCTCTGGTTAGAGGGAACTAGAGGTGGTCATTGGCAGTTCCCCTCCAGAATCTAAAAGGAGGAAAATTGGCACAAAGGGAAAAAAAAGTTATCACTGAAATCTCAGAAGAGAAGGAGAAGGAAGAAGAGCCTACGTTTGGATCTGACTCTTTCGACTTGGATGAAATTCATTTGATGTTGGACATGAGTGATTTGAAAAGGATCGGTGAAAAGTGGTATGCCCTCTCTTTGATCAGGAGGTCTAGAATTGAAGACACTTTAGCTGATTATCTCCTCAAAATGGGTATTGTCGTTTCTACTATTTTTGACTCATTACTAGATGATCTGGTAGAAGTTGTTGAAGAAAGGTTGTTGCAAGACAAATCTAAAGGACATAAGATCAAAACTATGAGAAAAGATGTTTCAATGCCAAACAAAAATTGTCCAAACACATTGGTGAGACAAAAGAATGCATTAAGGAGGTGTCTGACATCTATAGGTATTATCTCCAATGGCTTGCTGTTGTTGATAATTTTAGAAGCAAAATTGAAGCTATTGAATCTGAACTAAATGCTACGGGAAAGTGTTTTGACTTTTTCAAAGATAAAGATGGAAAACAAAGAATGAGAGTTGGTGTTTTGCAAGTCGAGCTTTTGTCTACTTAGAGATAAATGGAAGATCTTGTTAGAACCTTCTGATTGGTTAAAGGAATTTTCAAAGTTTGTTTGGATCATCTCTCTGGGTTACTTTCTAATGCAGAGAATTGTGAACAATAGTGCTCGTCTCCGAATAATCTCTCTCTCATCGTCGTTTGGTTTGTTGGTTTTAGATAACGATATAAGTGTGAGAATGATTTTTGCAGTGCAAGCTTGGAAGAAGATTCTTCCAATTATGAAACAAAGGTACAAGAAAAATTTTCTTGTAAAAAGTGTATTTTTTACTTGATTTCTTGAGAATGTTCTTATTTGGCCCTTTTCCTTTGATGGAGAAAAGGGGGAGAAAATGAAGAGAAAACAAAAAAGGAATTGCTTCACAGAGTTGGAGTTTTTGGAATTTTTGGTAGTTTGCAGTTTGAGTTTTTGCTATTTTGCCATCAATGTCAAAGGGGGAGATTGTTGAGAAGATATGGCAATGTTGTCATTGATGTCAAAACCTGTGATCTGGAATGTTGTGCTCCGGATGATTTACAACATTGATCGATCCTATATGGTGTGCTATGATAATTAGTGTGGATTTTATTGTCATGTCCCCAAATAATAAGTCAGTTTGAATTAATAAAGGAAGTAATAATTATTTAATATTAATTCTAAAGTCAAATTAATATAAATAATTATAAGTTATGGTTCAAATAAAGTTGGTGTTTTTCAAATAAAGTTAGTGTTTTTCTAACACTAATATGTTAACTAAGGTAGTTCCTTTACGGGACTTTTTAACCGATTTTGGCTTGGTTAAATAATGGTTTCCTTGGAGAGACCCGTTAGATTTGAAGATCTTGTGAAATTGATTCAAGTGGAGACAGTTTTCTTCCTTTCGTTAGACTGTTGTCTAGCCTAGTGGAATTAGTTGAAGGGAATATGTGGCGGGGAAGCAATCCAAACTGAAGACAAATATTCTTTCTGTCAGAACACGGCCTCCTGGCAAGGAGGCTAACGTCTAGTATTGTGCACTTGTGCTTCGATAGAGTTGGAGGCATATCTACAAAAAAGACTAGCGGCAAGTTTAGATGGGAAGTGGAAGATGGAATTCACCACAGTCATCCATGTCAATGCTGTGAAGACAAACGACCTTTGTCATTTGGGCGGAAGATGGTGATGCACGACCACCATCCACGTCAACACCAATAGTAGGTGATTCACGACCACCACCCACATCATGTCCAAGACTTCGATGCATGGTTTGTGAATGTTTTTGTTGTATACAGCAGCTCTGTAGGTACGTGGCAAAGCACACTTAATATTTTGCTCGACAAAGGACTCGGGCCGTCACCTGTTTGGCCTATCTGTGATGCATCATGCAGCCAGTCAAAGAAAGTCAACAAAGCGGTTGAAACTGGATTGTTGCTTCCAATAAACACAGAATCTCTGGCGTCAACAAGTCAAAGGAGGCATTCAATAGTCGTGTCATGAAGTTTTGATTTTTGTCACCCCATATATACAGGTGCATGCTTATTAAATTTATAGTTCTGTGGTAAATTCGACTCTGTAAATTTGGAATGTACAATGACGTCTCTTTATCAAATGAGTTATAAATAAATATCTGGAATATCGTGAGAGGGCATCAAAATATTTGCAATATTTCTTATAAATAGTAGCTTCCTAGAGAATTGGGAATTTTACATTTATCCTTGATCTGAATATGACAGTACTTATTTTTGGGACAACAGTGGAAGATAATTAGTGCAAAATAATGAAGATTAAACCTTTGATATTGGTTGTTGTGTTCAAAACTTATTCTGAGTATCTTTTCTATCCGGGCATTCATGCAGTATGTTACGAGTTCTTGGTACATCACTTCCATTCTGTTTATGAACATAATTTGTTAATCATGTTCCTCCAGTTAGTACTGAATTTAATGAATGTCAAGACCTGGTCTTGGTTGTGGTGTTCCCATTGGCATTGGAATATATCTTACGTACCTCAAAGTTCTTTATCATTTGGTAATTATGCTATGTAATGAATTCACCTTATGTATGACCTATTTATGGATCTCATGGTAACGTGAAAAGATCTTTATGTGCGACCTATCCTTTGGGTCTAGTGCTAGCGTGTTGAACCTTAATGAATATTTCAAAATTGTTTTTTAGCATTCAAGCTGACATATGTGCTAGGCCCACCTATTATGGATTTCTTTTGTTCTACGGGCATATATATAGAACATCTTTTTGGATCCGAGTGTGGTGTGTGTGCAAACTGAAAAAGGGATGTGAAGGATGATGAAGTAATGCGACAAGGAATAAATAAGCAAGTAAAAAAGAAAGTGACAGGAAGAGATATGCGACTATGATATGATGCAGTAAACAATACTGTAGAGCTTGTGCGAAGAGGTTGTTGGAGTTTGGTAGAAGATTCCTAACAGGATCTACTGCAAACAGTTATTGTTCTCTTAGCCTGAACTGATTTCGTGCATATGTAGATGCAGCTCCATCGGTTCATGTTTTGACAGTAAGACTATTTGGTAATTAGTTGTTTTTGTATTGGCTATGATAGTCGAGCAGTGAGCCTACCTACAATGAGCAACTTGGCAATGATCCACACTTTGTAAAAATCACCTTAACTGGTGTTTCATAATTGAGAATTAACATTCTCTTTGGTTTTTCCCATCCTGGGTTTTCCACATAAAATTTGGTGTTCATTGTGTATGGTGTTCTTATGTGCTTTCATGTTCATATCTGTTTTATTTATCTAATTGAATTAAGGTTGCTCTGGATCAATCAAGATTAAGAAAAATGTTTTATGATAACTGATTCACCCCCCCTCTTAGTTATCTGGACTGTTCAACAAATATCACCATCAAAATTGGTCCTTTCCTCCCAAAAGTGCAACACAGTGCCCACTACCAACCTCCTCTGACTTGTCCTCAACATCCTCTAGCAGAGAAAGAAGCAAAAAGTGGAGCACCCTCTTTCTCACCTTTGGAGACCACACTACTTCCTCCATTTCAAAAAGAAAATTATGCACAATTGCCACATGGGACCACAAAATTCCAATGTCTTCGATTCCTTCCATCTACCCAATCTTTACCAAGTTTAACGAAATGGAATTTGGACATTGAAAAATAGACCATGAATGATGATCTGAGACCTAATCCTTGAGAAAAGTCAAAAGAGTTACTATAGGAGTGCTTGTGTTCTATAGAGAGATTGACGATAGAACACAATTAAAGCACCTTCACTCTCCAAAAATACCAAAACTGACCCTTCGAATCCATCAACCTAAAGGAAAGGCAATAATAATACCAAATGACACCACAATAACAATCATAAAGTCATCCTAGCTTATGTGTTCACATAGCAGAAGACATTGATGCCATGCTTGCTAATGACAAACAAGATTCAGGATTAAAAGGATTGTAATCAAGGTCTTAATGCATTCTACCCTTCAAATTGAAAGGCTTGGAACTATACTCTTTTTGAGTGATTATAGAATTATTATTTTCTTTTACTTGGTTTGATGTTCGTGTATTTGTTTTATTGCTAAAATAATGCAGTATATTTTTAATTTCATTGTGGAACATTTTCTTATTATCGACTATTAATTATCATATGCATACAAAAATCAGATAGAGAAAATACCTCAAGATGATGTAGAGGCATTGTAAGAAGTCTGTGCTTATCACACAGATACCTAGTTGTCCATTTGGTCAGAGACCTAGCTGGTGAATGTAGTATGTAGACATCTGTATGAATCACTTACTCTAATGTGCTGTCACTTCAACCCCAACAAGTATTCATGCAGTCAAAACTGGTCCAGACGATACAGTCATACTTTGGTTTGCTGTATGTTCAGGTAAGGAGGAAGTTTCAGCTCCTGTATTCGGGATTAGGAACACTGAAATCCTCACTGCTTCTTGGTAGACACTTGAGTCACTATTGTCTGATGTCTTGTGCTTATAATGATGTGATGAACTAGTGAAGTTGCACATGAACTCTTTAATTATATGAATGGGATGGTCATGATATTCAACATTGAGTATAGGAGGAAGGTCCTTGTGGAAGAATTGACCACCCATGAGCGGGTACATAACAATGTTACGAGACTTGGACTTGGCAAGCTGATTTTGGACTCAAAATTCAAACTCGGTACTTAGACTCGGCACAAACTCGGCAAATTGAAAAACCCAAGAAATTCATAGATTTTTAAGGAATTAAAACTTGTTTCATTTACTTTTTAATAAATAAACCTTAAAGACACAATAATCTCATCAAATAGAAGCTACTTTGATCACATATACAAGTATAGGTTTATCAAATAACTATAAAGACAAATTCTAGCTGAAGGAAATTTCACACCTAGATATATAATTTTTGTCAAATATATACAAAACCCATGGAATATGAAATCCATGGCATCAAAATAAATATCAAAACTAAAATTATAAAGTCCATGGCTTAGAGGAGGTTGCGTTACTCATCCCAACATTAGGTCAAGTAATGCGCTGGCATCTAAGATAGATCGTAGACGATGACACGACCATGATATTTGCTTGTCTCAATGACTAGTGTGTATGTTCGAGTGAGTAATTTATTATTATTTTTTTCTCGAAGCCTTCAAGGCTTCTTGTTTTGTTGACAAGCTCATTAACAAATGTCAAAGAGGAATGGTTAAGTAAAAAGACAAATGGTTATGTTCTATTTTGATCTTAGCTAGGATACTAATAGATGAGATTATTCTACGAGTTGTCCATGCAAGGCATGATTGATACATTTTGCATTATAAAAATGGCATTTCTTACCAACTATGATTTTAACTTGTATTCAGCAGTACAAGGACTTTAGCATGCCAACTTTGCTATGGAAGTCCTTGTATACCAAACAAGTTGTCCAATGTATGAAACAAGATAATCCTTGATTGTGGCTTTGATCATGAAGATGCAGAGATTGGCAACAAGGGATATGTATTTTGTAGATTTTTATGATCATGATTCATCATTGGCCTATTACTTTCTTAGACTTGTAGTTTGATGGGGGTTTGGGGCAACACCAAAATGACCTAGCCTCTGGGTCTAGACTCGCCAAGACTCGGCGAGTCTAGTCAGACTTATAGTTTGGTTATGTTCTATCTTGACCTTAGCTAGGATACTAATTGATGAGATTCTTTTGTGAGTTGTCTATGCAAGGCATGATTGATACATTTTGCATTATGAAAACAACATTTCTTACCAACTATGATTTTAACTTGTATTCAGCAGTACAAGGACTGTAGCATGCCAACTTTGCTATGGTAGTCCTTGTATAATAAACAAGTTGTCTAATGTATGAAACAAGATAATCCTTGACTGTGGCTTTGATTATGAAGATACAGAGATTGGCAACAAGGAATATGCGTTTTGTAGATTTTAATGATCATGATTCATCATTGACCTATTACTCGCTTAGACTTATAGTTTGATGGGGTTTTGGGGGCAACACCAAAGCAACCTAGTCTCTGGGTCCAGCTTCACCAAGACTCGGAAAATCTCTTGAGACATTTAATTTGGTTATGTTTTATTTTGACCTTAGCTAGGATACTAATAGATGGGATTCTTCTATGAGTTGTCTATGCAGGGCATAATTGATACATTTTGCATTATGAAAATGGCATTTCTTACCAACTCTGATTTGAACTTGTATTTGTTGTGAGGTTTTCACACCATCGCCCCAAAGAATTTGGGGACCCCCATTTTTTTTTTTTTTGAGCAAGCCTTGGCAATTTTTCCTAGATCCGAGAGTTTGGGTGCCTTAACGAATTTTGGGCGATCTAGAGGTTTTGGAATGAGAATTTTACACCTGGGATATTTTTGAAGTGCTTGGGAGGGTATTGCTTGTTTTCACCTTGTGCGAAACGTTGATTTTCTTAAATGGTCGATTTTGTCTTTAGGCCAAACGAAATTCAATAGGAATATTTTATTTCAATTGTTAGAAAAATATCTGGCAGGGCAAATTTGCAAAATTTTCAGACTAAGATGAATTTTGAAAATTGATGAAATTGAAGAACTTGAGATTTTCAAAATTTAATTGTGAAATTGGATATTTTTGGGAAAATCTTGTAAATTTTTTTTGGTGGAGAAAAATGGAAATTAAAGAATAAATTTAAAGTTGCCAATTAGAGATAATAAATTGCAAAAATAAAAAAGGATAAAATTGCCAAATGATTTTTGGGTTGCAAAATAATAAAAAATTAATTTTGGTTGTCATGATTAAATGCATTAAAATCATTTTTTTTGGGCTAAGTTTTTGTAATTTAGAAATTTAAATTGAGCTCCTTTGTGTGTTAAATTCAACGTATTTTAAGGCCTAGGAGGTGTGAAATTCAAGGCAAGTTATTGGGTCCACAATGGGGAGGGTTTAAAGTTATATTGGAGGCCTAAATGACCTTTTTTCAAAATTTCAATTTTAGGGCCTATGATAATTTCGGATTTGGCTAATTTAAACCGATAATTTTGCACTAGGTTGACCCAATTTTAAATTAAAATAAAATCCCCTAGGGCTGGGCAATTTATTTCATTTAATTCATGTTTAGTTTGGCAATTTTAATTTTTTTTGTTTTTCCCTCCTCCTACAAAGTCGGCCTTGCTTTTTGTTTTTGGAGGCAAAATTTGGTATATAAGGGGAGCTCTCCCCCACTTCATTTCACCATCTCATTCACTTCTCTCCTTTTCTCTTGGTAGCAAAAGCAGTCCGAAAAAGCAAAGCGAAAAAGCAGTCCGGAAAAGCAGTCCGAAAAAAGCAGATCCGAAAAGCAAATTCGAAAATTGGAGAGTTTGATGAAGAGAAGAAGCTTGAGTTGAGGCAAATCAGATTTGTAATAGAAGAATTTATTGATAGAAGATTCATAGCAATCAGATTTTGAGAGTGAATTGGAGAAGGGGAGATTTTCTTGTGGAGATAGAAGATTTTGAAGATCAAGCCCAGCTAATTGCCTAGACAAAGGATTCCTAGCCCTTGGGTGAGTGGCCTATCTTTTCCTCTCTCTTTAATTGCTTTCATTTCATTGGTGCTAGTTTAGGTGTTGAAAACTAATTTCAAGAGTAGAGTTAGGTATTTGGATATTAAGTAGATTACTCGATTGTCTTGATTGGCTTTTTTCCCTCAAGTTCTCCCTTGCATTTCATCTTAGGCGAAGATTTGGAGTGATAAGTGTAGCCCATCTTAAGGTAACGGTGGGGAGTGATAAGTGTAGTATTCCACTCCTAGGCGAAGATTGGAGTGATAAGTGTAGTCCATTTTAAGGCAAAGGCGGGGAGTGATAAGTGTAGTTTGCATCATTGCATTGCATTTTTTTAGGGAGAAGATTGGAGTGATAAGTGTAGCCCATCTTAAGGCAACGGCGGGGAGTGATAAGTGTAGTATTCCACCCCTAGGCGAAGGTTGGAGTGATAAGTGTAGTTTCACCAGCATTGTAGAAAAGGCGGGGAGTGATAAGTGTTTAGGATGTCTGATGTTAATGCAAGCAAGCGACCCAAAGGAATTAATGCTGAAATAGGAGACAAGGAAGTCATGATACCCAATTCCAACTTCCGCTCAAAATTGAAATACGTTGGAGACACCAACATTGGTACCTTTGATATGATTCAATGAAGAGAGAGGTTGAGAGACAGCCAGTCACCTGTGGCAAAGAAGATCAATCAGTATGGATTTGTGCAAGAAAGTGTTCAGTCTACCCCAGCAACAGACATGATACGACAGAATTGGTTACATCAAGTCATCAAGGCTCACAAAGTCAGATTGCAAATCAGAGTGCAGCGCCTTCATCGTGCTTCTCAGTCAAATTCCGGGCTCTACTAAAGGTACACAGTTTGATTCTTGGATGTTTTATTTTATTGAAGAGATTGGAATTGATAAAAGAAAGATTGATTGGATTAGGATCACTAGCATGAATTTAGAGTTGCAACTTAAATAGTACAAAATCGGGGGCAAATCTACATGGGGTCCTACTTCTTCAATTCGGGTGCAAGACTACTAGTGATGCTTTGCCAGTCGAACCAAATCTAATCTTGGGGAGATGCATTGCACCACTATGGTTGAGGCAAGTACTTATGCCAAAAGGGCAAGGTTGTGGCAGTTCGAACAGTTGAAGGCAGTCAAGGGTTAACCAAGGAGGAAGGCATTGATGAAAGCAGTTGATGAACTCAGTGATGGGTGGATTGTGGAACAATCAAGGAGATATGGTGAGGGCAGGTGCCCCAAAACCCAAGGTTATTGAAACAAAGATGCATGCATGCAGATTAAATCCAAATAGGAAGGTTAAAAATGGCAAAGTATTGAAGTAAGGAGGAAAGTGATTGAAAGGTTGAGAGAGGTCAAGTTTGATTTCAAGGCGGTGGCTAAGAGCAAGGCTCTTAAATTGCACAAGGTTCACATCCAGGCAAGCCACCAAGGTCAAGGCAAGATTACCCCTAGTACATGAAGACTTCACCCTTTCGAGGTCAGGACATCAAGTACAAGCAAGTTCAAGTGGTGGTGAGAAAATTTCTAAGGACAAGCTCAAGCATCCAAGACTTCATCTCATCTCAAGGATTAATGAACTTTATAAGACAAGGTTGATGAGGTGGCAATTTCATGTGCATGCAATCAAATCATGCCAAGTGTCCTATGTTCTCATTGGTTGACAGATTATTGTAATTTTCTCATTGGCCCACAAAGTTGGTGCCCTCATGTAATTGGTTGAAAGATGGTAACCCTAATTAGGGTTTGTAAGGTTTAATCTTGGCCCTTGATTTTGCCTCTTAATCTTGGCCACTCATTGTAATTTTGAGCCTCTATATAAGGCCATTTGTACTCATTTGTAAAAAGAGTTATGTTGGAGAATTGTTGCCAAAATACTATCAAAATTGTTCTCTATTCATTGTTGTGACTTGCATGGTGGATATACATGATCATTTTGGTGTATTTGCATGGTTCCTTTCATCTCTCAAATTAAAGTAGGATTTCATTTCATGTTGTTAAAGTAAGAATAGAAGTAGATGATTAGTTGTAATGGTGATGTTGGTGAATGTTTGATGAGGATCTTATACTAGGCCACTAGCATCTTGGCGGCTTGCCAAGGAGCCTTGTGTGGTAATCTAGTCAATTGCTCCCAAGTTCTACTTGCATTTCATCTTTCCACTTGTACTTCAAGTTGGGTTGGAAGATAGGTGTTAGTGTGAAAATCTTAAGAGTTTCCCTTAGAATCATCGCACCAATGGAGGTAGCGCCGCTGGCAAGTCTTCATTAGGTTGATCCTCGTCCATTTGCCAATCTTTCCATTCAGTAGGAGTAATAGTAGAAGTAATCAGTAGTTCAGTAGTTGAAGTTCAAAAGTTTGAAGAGCAAAGCTAGAAGTGGTATAAATTAGTTTGATGAGCGAAGTTGGAAATGATATAAAAGAAGAAAGTTATCTCATCATCATCATAGCAAGAGTTTAACATCTCTGGATGAACAACGTAAGCCCGCCGAAGTGATTACCAGCAAATCACATCATTTTAACTGAGTTAGTATCCACAGGTGTAAGGAACCTTGGAGTATTCTTATATACTTTTTCAAGAGAGGGTTGAGTGTTTGATACGCTGTATCAAGTATTTCAATTGCTATATGTTATGTAGTGGTACAAAACTCACATCAACAGTATTCAGCTGTACAAGGACTCTAGCATGCCAACTTTGCTATGGCAGTCCTTGTATACTAAACATGTTGTCCAATGTATGAAACAAGATAATCCTTGATTGTGAAGATGCAAAGATTGGCAACAAGGGATATGCATTTTGTAGATTTTTATGATCATGATTCATCATTGGCCTATTACTTGCTTAGACTTATAGTTTGATGTGGGTTTGGCGGCAACACCAAAATGACCTAGTCTTTGGGTCCGGACTCACCAAGACTCATCGAGTTTAATGAGACTTAGCACCCGAGTCCCCTAGACTTGATGAGGATGCCTCATCTCATATTTGCCTAGCCTTGGCATGTCTCATTTCTATGGTATATGGTCATGCAACTCTATAATGCTATATTGTCTCTATATTTTATAGTTATTTGAAGATGATTGTCCTGTAGCAGGATCATTTTGCTCTTTTGTTTGAACTAAATGCTTTTTGTACTGATTTTTTTGGATTGAGTTTCCGGACAACTTGTGGCTTTAGTCATTTTCTTGTTCTGCAAACATGAGTGACTAGCTTTTCTTGAGATAGTTTACTGCTTCTAGAAATTTAGTGCCTTTTATGAGAGTCCAGAGCTTCCTAAGCAATCAACTTTAACTTCCAATCTCATTCTTTCTAATGAGTGAGGAGAATTCCATTTTCAGTCAAGTCTACTTCATCATTTATTGATTAACTTTTCTTCATTCTCTATGCTACTAAGTAGATTTTTTACTATATTAAAGTATTCCTATTTATGTGGTTGTATTCTACGTTTTACTTTTGGTTTCAAAAGTTCATCTTTCTAAGTCATTAGAAGATAATCATTGTAACGTGCAAGGTGCAACTTCTTCTAGGTGAATTTTGAATTTGGTTTGGATTAATTTCTGACAAATACTTGTCCTATTTCAAATCCCTACTTGAGGCATTGGCAACTTGCTGTAGATAGGGCATTAACAAAGTGGAATCAGAGCATAGAATTTTAACATAGTGGAGTTGACATTAGAATTGCATAGTCCCAAAGCATAGATGTTAAGATCCTAGAATGTAATTGCTGCAAAATGCCATCTGAGTCTGAACCTCCTGTATGAGAAATGTTTGGATTTGCATACATGGGTGAAGGGTTTCAGTTCTTGACAATATTTATATTTTCATAGATGGTTGGCATAAAAGTCTAGTCATTGGAGACATAAATTTATGAGTAGTAACAAAATGTCTTTTGATGAATGGCTGTTATGCCTGTTACATACTAACATGCATATGCAAATGTCAAATTTAGATAAGGTTTTTCTGCACCCTTAGGAAATGGTGTTGCATATAAAACTGCAATTGGTGCTGTGTGGCTCCCACCTTTCATTTCCTTTTAAATTTTCATAAATGGCTGAAATTCTTTTTGTAAAATGAATTGAAGATTTGTGGCACAAAATGATTTGATGTTATACATATTTTATTATTAACTCTAAATCTAATCCCTCTTTTCTAATGCTGTAAAGATGTAACCAAGCCAGAGATATTTGTTGATGAACCATGAAAAAGGTTTTATGACACTTCCTATCCCATGGAACTTTGTAAAATTAAACTTTCAAAGAGACTATTTCTCAAATTTTGATTGTCCTGTCTAATGGCTGTGAAGATTGAATTTAGGAATAACTTCTGATAACAGGTTTCTTCCTACAAAGGGGAATAGGCTTGGATGGTGGTTGGGTAGAGAAATCAAAAGATGTATAAGACAGGTGATTCAAGGCAGGGAGAGGCAGGCAAGCATTGGAAATTCAAGTGATTATGGTACAGATCTACTTGGATTAATGATGAATTCCAACAAGAAGCATAGTGGAGGAAAGCAACAGAATAACTTGGGCATGACCATAGATGAAGTAATTGCTGAATGCAAAACTTTCTATGTAGCCGGACAGGAAACTACAACAATCCTCTTGACATGGACCATGGTCTTGTTGGGAATGCATCAAGTCTGGCAAGATCGAGCACGCAGGGAGGTGTTAGAAGTTTGTGGGAAAAATGAATTTCCAAATGCTGATGCTGTAAATGGCCTAAAGATTGTAAGACTACATACTATAAACCTCACCCCAATCTCCTTTTTCCAGTGGTTGTCTTAAAGAGATTTTATTTTTATAACATTTAGAAACTAGTTAAGATGTGGAGATAAATAGCAGAGGAAGTTATGCATATAGTCATTGTTTTCCAGATATTGAACTATTCATTGAAAGCTTATTAAAAAACTTACACTTGTAGCTTAAAGTATTTTGTACCCTTGTTATTGCAGATGGGAATGATATTAAACGAATCCTTGAGACTGTATCCACCTTTAGTGGAATTGGACCGGCAAGCATTAAAGCCAATGAAGCTTGGAAAAGTCCCAATTTCCGCAGGTACTCAACTTCAAATTCCAATCCTCCAAATGCACCACGATCCATTGTTGTGGGGCAATGATGTGCATGAGTTCAATCCAGAAAGGTTCAGCCAGGGAATTTCAAAGGCTGCTAAACATCCAATGGCATTCATGCCATTTTCTTTAGGTCCACGGATTTGCATCGGTCAAAACTTTGCATTATTAGAGGCAAAAGTAGTATTGGCCATGATTCTGCAACGTTTTTCCTTTGTGATTTCACCTCATTACATTCATGCACCTGTTAATTTGTGTGCAACTTAGAAGCGTCTATGTATTGGTTTTTGGTTCAACAGTGCAGAACAACAGTCTTGTGCAGTTGATCCTTATGTAGATATGATAGAACTTGGTGATTGTTTTTGTGATCCAGGATGCTTATCCGACATGTGTGGTACTATGTGATCAATTATTTTTCTCTGCATTGGTATTCACATTTATATTTTGCCGATAGTTTGTACACATTTTTTATTTCTTTAAGTGTTCTTGAGACAACATGCAAACGATCTAATTTCTTGTTGCGGATATATAAGATCGATAGCTTTGGTCATTTTGGTGTGTGTAGAAGGTGGATATATGGATTATGTATAGTTTCACGTGCTCAAGCTAAAGATTTGTGGTCCAAATCAAAGCATGACAGTGTAATAGAGTAGTGTGTAATGAAGTGTGTGAAATCATTATGATGCACTTAAGTGGAACTGTATTTTGACATTTGTAGATGTTTCTCAGTTCAATCACTACTGTGACATTGTAATTATCTTATAGGAGTAATCCTTCTTATTTTGAGCAGTGAGCTCTAGGTAGTGTGCCTGAATGCATGCACATTCCCTATTGTAATACTTCTATAGAGTATTTTCATCTTGTGGTTTCATCCCCACCATGGTTTTTCCCTTGATCGGGTTTCCCCATATAAAAATCTTGGTGTTATGGTGTTGTGGTTGTTTGTGTTATGTTCTTGCATCTTACTTTTGTTTATATGTGTTAAGTGGTTGAAAGATCATATTAATAAAGTAAAAAATTGCATAACATTGATTCACCCCCCCTCTCAACATTCTTTAATTCCAACAATTAGTATTAGAGTCTAGTTCCTTGGAGGAAGCTTAACAACTTGAGGCAGATCTGTAAAGGTGGTTCAATGGATTCTGATGGCATTGAACAACTCCTAGTTGCACTTGATGATCTTGATCAGTCCAAAGATGAAGTCCTAAAATTGCGAGAGAATCTTAAGGAAGCTGAAAATTTCATTCAGTCATTGAAAGGGTAGCTAAACAAATCTATGAAAAAGAGAAAGGAACTCTGTGAACAACTAAAGTAGAAAGGAAGCATAGATGATGATCATCTGAGTCAAGCCTGAAGGAGAAGACAAAAGAATGTGAGAAGCTTGCAAATTGATGCAGTCCTAAAACATGAAATAGAAATTGTAGTAATGACACTAACCAAGGAAATTGAGGGAAGGAAGAAGAATGAATAGAATCTTGATTAGTCCTTGAAGGAAAAATATGATGGATGCCACAGACTTAATTGTGAAATTGGCCAACTGCAACTTGATCTACAAGAATCCAAACATAATGAGAAAGAACTTAAAAAATAGAATGACAATCTTAAAAAATGATCTTGCTACTACAAATGAATACAAGGAGAAGTTCATGATTATCTCAGCTAAGCTTAATACACTACTTGAAAGCCAGGGGAAGAAAGGTAACATGCAAGGTCTTGGACTTGAGAAAGGTGAAAGCTCTGGATCTGGTCAAAGAAATCCCAAGTCATAAAATCTAAAGGACAAATATAAAAGGTCTCTGGTAAGACAATCTAATGCTCAAAGCTATCCATCTTTCGATGGTAATTGCTTTGTGTGCAATAAATTTGGTCATAAAGCTATTTAATGTAGAAATAGAATGAATGGTTCATCTTTTTCGGGCAAGTGTTTCAAATGCAATAACTATGGTCATAAATCAACTAAATACAGAAGTGCGATGAATAATTTTTTCAATAGAGGAAATGTTAGATTTTTGCATGCAATAGATTTGGACACATTGCTAATTAGTACAGATCAAGAGGAAATCAAGTGAATTATAGGTATGGACAAACAAATGTTGTATGCTACAACTGCAATAAATCCGGTCACATTGTAAAATTTTGCAAAAGCAAGAATGTGGACAGGAAGGGTCAAATAGACAAGAACAAAAATGTGCAGAATGATGATAAAGGAAAAGAAAAAGTGAATGTGGATGAGGTTAGGAAACAAAAGAACAAAACATGGGTGAAGAAGAGAGAATGATGCAAGAAACAGGTCCAAGCCTGAATTTGGTGCTGGAAATTCCTCGAGGAATTAATTTAAGGCCTTTGGCCTAAGTGGAGTTTTAAAGAAAATCCTATAACCCCCTGTTGGTAGTTAGTGTCTAAATTCGATAGGCTAACACAAGTTATATTTGGCTATTGTAGATGATTTGGAAGGATTTTCAAAAAAGATTAAGCGGTATTGAAGATCCACAGAAGAATTTTAGTGAAACAGTTCGAGAAACAGGGTATCTAGAAGGTTAATTTAGGGAAAAGTGCACTTATTACACCAAAAAGTTGGTGTGCAAATTATAAAATGTAACTTTACCTTGTCATTTGTCACTATGCATTTGAAGAGAAAGTGGAAGAAAGAGCTCTTCAAGAAGATTTTCCTAAGACTGAAGGTATGAAGACGATTTCCATGCAAACACTAGTTTGACGAAAAAGGTATTTCTCTTAGAAGATTGTGAACTTGTGATTTCAGAAATGGATACTCCTATTATTTTTGGTATCACTAAAATATCTCACCCTAAATTCAAGAGGCACCCCTTTAAATCTGTAGAGGAAGATACACTAGGTGCATTTTGAAATTTTTTGTATGGTGTTCTTTGTGTTGAAGATATTAGGGCGTACATTCATGCAAATATCAAAGAATTAGGAACTTCCCAAATGTTAAATCATTATTCAAACAAACTATGAGATGATTATAGGCTTAAGGATGAATTTAAGGTGTTGGAATAGAATAAATTTGTTCAGGCTATCAAGTTCCCGCTATTAGATGAAAATGAATGGGTTCAGTATGTTCTGAGTCGAATTCATGTTGAATTCATATGGTTGAACAAGCCATTCAAGATTACCAAGGATGTCATTAGGGCTATAATTTGTTTGTTCTCATCCGGTGATTTACCTATTCTGAAGTCTGTGAAGAACCAACTTGTCATAGATGCAACCAGATCAAAGTTTGACAAAAGGGCAATGACAATCAATGATATCATAGAGCCTAATGTAAAGTTTTCTTCAATGGTTATTGGGTACAGGATTTACTGCTCCAGTTGTGAGAATTTAGTCTTTGGTATGACCATATATGTTGCTTATCAACATGGTGAAAACAAATGTAGAATATGACCTATGTGAGTTACTACGGGTCCAACTAATAGAGAATCTAACTGACACAAAGCTCTCCCCTATTTAGGCAGCTCGTTAAATGGTGAGACCCTCGGTGTTACTCTAAACCCAAAGTGGGCTTAGGAGAGTTCTCTACACCTTTAGAAGATCCTAAAACAACCACGCTTCCACTATCTTGATTGGAGGATCCAGTGTCTTCAACCGACTTGTACTCCCTTGGGCTCTACTGATGCTCGGTTGATATTCGGTTGGTACTCGGTGGCTATGTTAACCGAGTGGGCTCGGTAGCTTTTCCGAGTAGTTTCCTAATGCTCGGTAATGCTTACCGCAAAGCGCCTTACTGACTTTTCTCTCAAATGGAAACCTACAAATTTGGTAAGGGGATGGAAAGGTTCCATACACAAATAAAATGTCTACTATGGGAGTGATTTCCACACACACTACTAGATTTAGGTAACAAGTTCAAGAGTTTAGACCTTGCCAGGCTTGTAGCCTTCCAAGCGAGGTTCTAGGGTTCTAGTTCCAAATTCTTAAAAGAAGTCTATGGAAACAAAGTATGTTCAGACACCCTTTAATGACTTGTAATAAACCTCTAGATCCTAAGATCCTAAATACAAAGAACGACACTTAACCACTCCTGGTTTACTAGTCCCGATAGGGCTAATTGACTCGGTTGATGAAAGAAAACTTCACCAGTTGGTTGTTCAAGGTGGTTTTCTGATTTAGATGGTGTTGGGAATCCCAAAGAGACCACAATCTGTCTTCAGATTGCTTTATCCACCCCCGAAGTGCTTCTATCACTTCACTTCTTCATTTCTTGAACCAAGCACATAGAGATGCTTGGTCTAGAATCTGCAAACAGACTTCTCTAAACAATCCCCCTTCTCCTGCGCTCTTGAGGAACTAAAGTACATGGCCCCTACTTGCATTTCCCAACTTCGTATGGGAATCCCACGAAGGAAATACAAGTTAGGGCATTTTCGACCAAAACCCTGGTCCAGGAGGGTTTCCTGAAAACCTAGAAAACTGATTCTTCCAACTTTCGACTCCGATCTCCAGACTGGCTCAAACTAAAAGAAACGGAGTCCTAATTCATGATATGTGTCAGATCAATCAAAGTTGTTCTTCGTACTTCTGTACAAATCCATACACAATTTTTCAATCCAAAATCTTGAGAAAAACAGGGATCTTTTGTTGATTGAATGCAAAATTTACATAGAGTTTCCTCACTGTTCAACACCCACTGTCTTCCACCTGCCTGAAAGGGCTATATGAAGACTTTCCTCAATGGATCCAACCATTTTTCAAATGGTTGTGACCGTTGGGCAGTTGTGTTACAGGTCAGTAGCAACTTTTCAAAGAAGTTGTCGACAACATTTCTTACATTATTGCAACTTTTACAAAATGTTGCATTATTGCTCTTAATGAGCCTATAGGCCTAAGCCTTGTTATTGAAACAACTTAAAAAAGGCACCTAGGAAACCTATCATCCTAAATGTGCCTTTGGACCATAGTAAAAAACCCATGGTTTATAACCACATCGAGGGTGACTAGGTCTTACATGTAGGCTTATTAAAACTTAACCTATTAGTCTAAAAGTTGTGAAGAGTGGGGAGTGCTCCTTGGGTGCTCCTTCACCATACTCCCATGTTTTAAAAACTCAAGTCCCACTTGAGAGTAGTTTCTGAACCAAAGTTCCATGCTTGTTGATACACTCTCCACTCATCCATGTAGCATCAAAATCTGGTAACCCCTTCCATTTAACCAAGTAGTCTTTGCAGGTCTTCTTCCTGGTTTGTTTGACAAATTTAGAGTCCAGAATCTTTTCCAACTGTAAAGGTTGGCTTGGTGGTAAGTCCTTTATCCATTCAGCTTGTTTATCTTCAGTGCCCTACAAAGTGTCATTAGATCCTGCATCACCCTTAAAAGGAGTGAGATCACAAATGTTAAAGATAGGAGAAATAGAAATAGTAGGGGGTAAGAAAATTTCATAAGCATTATCCCCAAATTTATGAAGTATTTGACAGGGACCGATCTTCCTCATCTGCAATTTGGTATGTCCCCTAGGTAGCCTTGCCTTATTTAGGTATGCCCATACTTGATCTTCTACTTTGAAAGTAACATGTCTCTTCTTCTTATCTGCATGTTCTTTGTACTTTGCAATATTGTGACTTAATTTATCTCGGACTTGATCATGAATCTGTTTGATCCATGCAGACAATTCTTCTCCCTATGCACTGACTTTAAAGTCAGTTGGTAACTCTATCAGTTCCATAACTCCTCTTGGATGGAAACCATAATTCACTTGGAATGGTGTCTTCCCTGTTGATCGGTTTACTGAATCATTGAAAGCAAATTTTGCTTGAGGAATGATAGCATCCCAAATTTGTCCATATTGATTTGTTAGACACCATAGGAGGTTGCCTAATGATCGGTTTACAACTTCAATCTTCCCATCCGTTTGTGGATGGTATGCAGAATTGAATGATAGATTTGTCCCCAACTTTTTCCAAAGGGTTCTCCAAAAGTGCCATTGGAATTTCACATCTCTGTCGGAGATAATGGATGTTGGTAATCCATGAATTTTGACCACTTTAAAAAACAAGTTAGCAATATGTGAAGCATCATTAGAAACTTTACAAGGAACAAAGTGTGCCATTTTGCTAAATCTGTCAACTATAACAAAGATACTATCAAATCCTTGCTTGGTTCTCAATAGTCCTAAGACAAAATCCATACTCACACTGTCCCATGGCTTTGTTGGAATCGGTAGTGGTTGATAGAGACCTTGATTGGTCCTTACTCCTTTAGCCCTTTGACAAATAGTGCATGACTCAACAAACTTTCTGATATCAGTCGATAATTGAGGCCAATGATAGTTTCTCCTTACAAGTTCAAGTGTATTATCTATGCCAAAGTGACCTCCTAGAGTACCACAATGTTTCTCTCTAATCAGATTCTCTCTCATAGAGAATTTAGGAATACAAAGTTGACCTCCTTTGAACAAAAGGCCATTCTGCAATAAATATTCAGACTAAGTAGTATTATATGCATCTGATAGAGTAGAGAAAACCTCATAGATATCACCGAAATTTGAATCATTCTTGTATAGGTGTTTGAGGGCATCAATTCCTATGCTTTGTACTTGCACTTCTTCAACCAAAATTACTCTTCTACTGAGAGCATCTGCTACTTTGTTTGAAGTTCCATTCTTATGCTTTATTGAAAATGTGAATGCTTGGAGTTGTTCAACCCATTTCATGTGCCTGCAGCTTAGTTTGTCCTAACTATTAAAAAAACTCAAGGCATGATTATCTGTAAAGACAATAAATTCTTTAGGAAGTAAGTAGTGCCTCAATTTCTTGAGGGCTTGAACCATCACATACAATTTCAAGTCATATGTGTTGTATTTTTGCTTTGCTTCATTCAGTTTTTCAGAGAAGAAAGTCACTGGTCTTCCATCTTGACTGAGGACTGCGCCTATGGCCAAATTACTAGCATCGGTTTCCACTGTGAACAATTGAATGTGCATTTTTCTAAGTTGATAGACAGTTTCTTCTCATGTAATTTTTGGAGAACTTGCTCCAAATGTCTCATGTGTTCCTTGATATTCCCACTAAAGATTAAGATGTCATCTAAATAGACCACCACAAACTTTCCTATGAAATCTTGAAGCACTTCATTCATTAATCTCATGAAGGTGCTAGGAGCATTGCTAAGGCCAAATGGCATCACAAGCCATTCATACAATCCTTCAGTGGTTTTGAATGCAGTGTTCCACTCATCATCAGGCCTTATCCTTATCTGATGGTAATTAGATTTAATGTCAATTTTTGAGAAGTAACATGCTCCTCCAAGTTGGTTTAGAAGATCTTCAATCCTAGGTATAGGGAATCTGTATCTAATTGTAATTTTGTTTATTTCCCTAGAGTCGGTGCATAGTCTCCATTTACCATCCTTTTTAGGGGCCAAAACACTCGAGACTGCACAAGGGCTAAGACTCTTTTGTATGAGTCCTTTAGTCAACAATTCACCGACTTGTCTAGTGACTTCAACATTCTGATCAGGGGTTAGCTTACCTGGAATGAAATCTATTTGGTGACAAATGTCCCTCAATGGTGGGAGTTCATCTGGTGTGTCTCCTACAACTATTCCTTTGTATTTCTGCAATAGACTATCTACTTCTTTTGGTACTTCATTGTGCCCTGTTTTCTCCTTTGGTTTAAGGACTAGGGCATATCCTATCTCATAATCTTGAATAGGACTTATCATTTCTTGTTCTCCTACCAGCATGACTAACTGTTCTTTAGGTTTTTCTTGTGGAGGATCAGGGAGAGGGAGTAGATTGTATTTGTGACCATTTTGAATAATTTGGTATTTGTTTGTGACTCCATCATGTTTAGCCTGCAGATCATACTGCCATGGATGTCCTAACAAAAGGTGACATACATCCATATCTACCACATCACAAAGAACTCTATCTTTATAATCTTTTATAGAGAAATCTACCCAAGCTTGTTCATTTATGAGGGTCTGTTGCCCTTTTGTCAACCAAGATTCATGGGATGGGTTTGGGTGGGGTATCTTTTCAAGTTTTAATTTATCTACCATCTCTCTAGATACAAGATTTTCAGTAGAACCAGAATCAATTACTAACTTGCATACCTTTCCATGGCTCTTGAAGTTGGTTCTGAAAAGACTTTTTCTTTGGGGAGGTTCCATTGATATTGGTGCTTGGATCAAAGTCCTCTTCATCATGAGGCTTACTCCATCTTCTCCAATATAGTCTCTCACGCTGTCAACATCATCTTCTTGTACTAGGTTGGCTCTTCTTTCACCTTGGTTATTCTGCTTGTCTCTGTCCGGACACCTATTGGTATAGTGCCCCATCTGGCTGCAGTTATAACATTTGATTTTTCTATTATTTCTTCCCCCATTTCTAGCTCTGCCATTTCCTCTTCTACCTCGGGATCCACCTCTTGAACTTCTTTCTCCTTGGGTGTTCTCCTTATTAGATTCTCCTTGTGGTCTATTGTTCTGTCTTCTTCCTCCAAAGTTTCCTCTACCTCTTTCATTCTTAGTTTTTCCTATACCACTCTGTTCGTTTCTCCTCCTGAATTTTTCCTCAACTTTTAATGCCAATTGATTGCATTCGTTCACTGTGGTAGGGCTTGTTAGACTGAGTTCATCTTGAACTAAGACCCTTAGGCCTTGCATATACCAAGAAATCTTTACACATTCTGGTTCAACAAGCTTGGATTTCATCACCAATCTCTGAAATTCTTCAGTATAGCTAGTGATGTCCATCTCTTTCTGTCTTAGACTCATTCTTCTTTTATGAAGTTGGACTTCACAATCTTTAGGGACATAAGTTTCCCTAAGCAGGGTCACCATCTTCTTCCAAGTGGTGACTAGATTCTTTCCATTCTTCACCCTATCATCTTGAATGAAGTTCCACCATGTGAGTACAGAGCCTTTGAGCTTTGTCTTAGCAATCTTCACCCTCTGATTCTCAGGGATGTCTTCACAATCACAGAAACTATTTAGGGCATCCACCCAATCCATTGCAGCATCCGGGTCCATCTTCCCATTGTATGTAGGCAACTCAAGCTTGGCATCCATGGTTCTCCTCTCCATAGATTTTAGAGTCTTCATAAGTAGCCTCTAGTCTACAGGACATTCTTCTTCCTCTTGCGCAAGGGGTTCTTCATCACTCCCTACTTTGACATCAATAGAGTTTCCACTGCTTTTCTTCTGAAGCTCTTCCCTTAGCATGTCCATTTCTTGCCTCATCTGCTGCATCTCGGTGTCTCTCCGATCATCACGCTATGTCCTTTGCTCCTTCAGGTATCTTACTATCTCTGCATTGGTCATCCTTGATGACAATCCTCCATCTTCATCTCCTGACATGGTGGTAGTATATCTTTACCCTTAAGGATCTTAGATGCTCTGATACCACTTGATGCAGAGCTCTCCCCTATTTAGGCAGCTCGGTAAATGGTGAGACCCTTGGTGTTACTCTGAACCCAAAGTGAGCTTAGGAGAGTTCTCTACACCTTTAGAAGATCCTAAAACAAACACGCTTCCACTATCCTGATTGGAGGATCCAGTGTCTTCAACTGACTTGTACTCCCTTGGGCTCTACTGATGCTCGGTTGATACTCAATCGGTACTCGGTGGCTATGTTAACCAAGTGGGCTCGGTAGCTTTACCAAGTAGTTTCCTAACGCTCGGTAATGCTTACCGCAAGGCGCCTTACTGACTTTTCTCTCAAATGGAAACCTACAAATTTGGTAAGGGGTGGAAAGGTTCCATAGACAAATAAAATCTCTACTATGGGAGTGATTTCCACACACACTACCGGATTTACGTAACAAGTTCAAGAGTTTAGACCTTGCTGGGCTTGTAGCCTTCCGGGTGAGGTTCTAGGGTTCTAGTTCCAGATTCTTACAAGAAGTCTATGGAAACAAAGTATGTTTAGACACCCTTTAATGACTTGTAACAAACCTCTAGATCCTAAGATCCTAAATACAAATAATGACACTTAATGACTCCTGGTCTACTAGTCCCGATAGGGCTAATTGACTCGGTTGATGAAAGAAAACTTCACCAGTTGGTTGTTTAAGGTGGTTTTCTGATTTAGATGGTGTTGGGAATCCCAAAGAGACCACAATCTGTCTTTAGATTTCTTTATCAACCCCCGAAGTGCTTCTATCACTTCACTTCTTCATTTCCTGAACCAAGCTCATAGAGATGCTTGGTCTAGAATCTACAAATAGACTTCTCCAAACAATCCCCCTTCTCCTGCGCTCTTGAGGAACTAAAGTACATGGCCCCTACTTGTATTTCCCAACTTTGTATGGGAATCCCACGAAGGAAATACAAGTTAGGGCATTTTCAACCAAAACCTTGGTCTAGGAGGGTTTCCTGAAAACCCGTAAAACTAATTCTTCCAACTTTTGACTCCAATCTCCAAATTGAATCAAACTAAAAGAAACAGAGTCCTAATTCATGATATGTGTCAGATCAATCAAAGTTCTTCTTCGTACTTCTATACAAATCCGTACACACAATGTTTCAATCCAAAATCTTGAGAAAAACAGGGATCTTTTTTTGATTGAATGCAAAATTTACATAGAGTTTCCTCACTGTTCAACACTCGTTGTCTTCCAGCCACCTGAAAGGGCTATATGAAGACTTTCCTTAATGGATCCAACCATTTTTCAAATGGTTGTGACCTTTGGGCGGTTGTGGTATGGGTCAGTAGCAACTTTTCAAAGAAGTTGCCGACAACATTTCTTACATTATTGCAACTTTTACAAAATGTTGCATTATTGCTCTTAATGAGCCTATAGGCCTAAGCCTTGTTATTGAAACAACTTAAAAAGGCACCTAGGAAACCTATCATCCTAAATGTGCTTTTGGACCATAGTAAAACATCCATGGTTTATAACCACACCGAGGGTGACTAGGTCTTACAAGTAGGCTTATTAAAACTTAACCTATTAGTCTAAAAGTTGTGAAGAGTGGGGAGTGCTCCTACACCACTAACTAAGATAAAGAAGAATAAGAAACACTCTTTCAAGTATTGTAATCTTAGCATGTGTCTATTATTTTATTTCATGAATGAGGTTCCAGGAGTTGGAAATGTTCACGGATCAAATGATAAACCAATAGGTGTGCAAATCATAGATCTCCTATATATGAGTGACAGTAAGACTTGGAGAAGTATTCTTTGGGGTTACTTCAAGGATTTTCAAAGTGAGATTCAAGCAAGGGAAAGGATCCCAAAATCAATTGTGGAGAAATAAAATAATACAATTTATTTTACAGTTGATATTGATCAGTGTCTAATGGAAGTTGTGTAACCTAGGACAATATGGATCATGCCTATGGAGTATGAAGTTGATGTAGAGATACTTGACATATATGCTCAATATCTATTGAGAAAACCATTGACACTTCTGAAGAGAGATTTGGAACTTTTGCAAAGAAAGACCTAAAGGTGTATCGAGAATTGAAGAGGCCATAAATAGTGAAAAAAGTCAGAAGAGAGGTTGATAATTTGGCAAAGAGCATGGACATTCATGTCCAAGTAGTTAGGGAAGCTAGGAAGAGATCAATGCAAGTAGAGGAGAAGCCAATCAAAGTTGATGCAACTAGCTTGGGTGCCTCTTCCCCCAAATCAAGACAAACAAGAAGTTGTGCACCCTCCTCCAATGTTCCTAAGCTAGTCAGCACCAAGAAGAAAGCACAAGCTGAATCTTCCAGAAAAGAAGGAAAGAGGATGAAAGTCTAGAGAACAATAAAATATGATGCTGGTAAAGATGATGAAGAGCCAAAATCTGATGAAGCGGTGAAGGAGATAAAGTCATAGGGCACTAAAGCTTCAAGAGTCTCCAAGCCCAGGCCATCCGAAAAAGAAAAAGTAAGTAACAAAATGAAGATTGATTTAGATAAGGTTGATATGTCAATTAATAATGTTGAGGAAGCCATAACCATGCATGGTAATTTGAAACCCCCTTTCTAAATTCTTTGATAAGTTTGATGATGCTGGGAAAAGAGTACTTGAGGAAGCCAGTATAAATATTTGAATACATACAATAGGGCTCTTGTTAAGATTATGTCTGAGATTCCAAAAAGTTTGTATGATATTCTAGAAATAACTAGAAGAGTAAATGTTAAGGCTGAGGATGAAAGATTGAAAGAACAAGTGTTGATTAGTCTATGTCATGTTATATTAATAGAAGAAATGAATCGAATATTCAAAAAGGCTAAGAAAGAATTTAGGAGAAAATCAAGGATAAACAAGCTAATGATTGGGCAGACATAGGAACTTGTAAAATATACAAAGAAGATATTGAAATCAATCTTGGAAGAGAACTAATTCGATGTTGTCACAAAAGAAGCCCAAGTTGATGATACATATGTTCCAGAAGTTGAACCCATTGAAGTCAATGTTCCTAAAGTAAATGTTTCTATTGTTCAGGGAGGTGAAGGTCTAGGAGAGATGAATATAGGTGAAGAAAAAGATAGAGAAGGTGACTACGAAGGAGCCTAAGATAAAAGTTGAGGCAAGAGACACTACAAGGGAAGTGAAGGAGGTTCTAGAGAAGGATAGCTTGGAGTTGGATGATCCTAAAATTAATCAAGGACCTATAAATTGAAACTTGCATCATTTACACAAGCCAAGGCAAGAGAGGATTTACTAAGATCCCACATAAAGGACAATGAGTTGCTAGGTCTTGCATCTGGTGTCCTAGAAAAGATTATGCCTACATTTGTCAAAGATACATCAGTCTCTCCCTTCGGACAACTGAAGAGCCTCATAAATTCTGTAAGTACTCACTTTAAATCTTTAGAGACATGAACAAAAATAAAGATTCAAAATAAATTTGATGCCAATAGATTTAGTAAGTTGAAGGTAATGATAGAATACTACTGGATAGTAGTGTAAAGAGTATAAAAAAGTCCCTATGTAAAGGTGGAAGCATATATAAATCTTGTCTATCATTTTCTAAATTTGTTGATGATATTCAAAAGAAGATAAAGGAGAATGAGAAGAAGTTAGCATATATGTCTTAGTCTTTTGATCCTTTAACTGTTTCTACAATTAGTCAAGAAGGTGAAGTCATATCTTTTCTTGACAAAATTAAGAGTTTGATGCATGAAAGTGATAGGATTATTGGTAGAGTTGGTGATATTCAAATTTAATTGCTCCAAAGTTGGAAACAATGTTCAATTCTTTAAAGGAAGCCAAGGATACCATGGTCACCAATGACCCCTAAGATCTTCAGATTGTGGAAATACAAGCATATCTCTTCTTCAATCACATTTCAATTTTGGAGAGTCTCAAGAAAGGTTGGGACAATGATTTGAGCTTACTGGTTTTTTTTTGTAGATATATTTATGTTCATGTAAGTTAGAGGAGTCTATTTGTACATATGTGGTTTATTTATATGATCTTAGCATGGATTTTGGTATGCAGATTCCCACCTTTTATCATTGATGTCAAAGGGGGAGTGTAAGGAAGTGATAAATGTATGTAGGGTTGTATTCATCTTAGGGGGAGTATTGAATTTTTGAATTTTGAAGCTTATACACGTGTGGTACTGATTTTGACGCTTAGTCATTTTTCACTAACTGTTGTCGTCAATGCCAAAGGGGGAGATTGTTGGCAAGAGACACTCCACAGGTTCTTAGGTGTTTTCATTGATAGAAACTCAAGTCATTATACCCATCCATGTGGCATTATCAAATCATACTGAGAATTAGATTGAAGATTTGTTCGAGTTTGGAAACTGTGAACAACCCATATGACAGTGTTCAGTATTTCAATCCAGTACTATTTTTTAGGTTAATATTTTGTGTAATGGATCTAAGGGAAAGTTGATGGATTATTGGTCTACCTTATTTAAAATTTTTGATGTTTGGTGTTATTTTGTGTGCAACTTAGATGCATCTATATATCAGTTTTTGGTTCAATAGTGCAAAATAACAGTCTTGTGTAGTTAATCCTTATGTGGATATGATGGAACAATTTTGGTGATTATTTTTGTGATCCAAGATATTTAGCTGACATGCCTGGTATAGTTTTCTCAATTATTTTATTCCATATTGGTAATTAGATTTAGATTTTTCTGATAGTTTGTACATGTTTGATTATTTCTCCAAGTGTTCTTGAGCCAACATGCAACTGATTTAATTTCTTGTTGTAGATATATAAGATCGATATCTTTGGTCATTTTGGTGTGTATAGAAGGTGGATATATTGATTGTGCACAATTTCAGATGCGGAAGATAAAGATTTATGCTCCACAACAAAGCATGAAAGTGTAACTAAGAAATGTGTAATGAAGTGTGTGAAATCAATATGATGCACTTAATCAGAACTGTATTTTGGCATTTGTAGATGCTATTTCTTAATTCAATCACTACTATGACATTGTAATTATCCTATAGGCAATAAGCTTTCTTATTTTGAGTAGTGAGCTCTAGGCAGTGTGCCTAAGTGCATGTGCATTCCCTATTGTAATACTTCTAAATAGTGTTTTCATCTTGCGGGTTCATCCCTACTGCGGTCTTTCCCTTGACCGGGTTTCCATGTATAAAAATCATGGTGTTATGGTGTTGTGGTTGTTTGTGTTATGTTCTTGCATTTTACTTTTATTTATATGTGTTAAGTGGTTGAAAGGTCATATTAATAAAGTAAAAAGTTGCAGAACACTGATTCACCCCCCTGTCAGTGTTCCTTAATTCCAACACAAGCATATTCTATCTAGCCACATAAGTTGGATCATACCTTTGTTTAGGTGTGTGTGTGTGTGTATGTGCATGTTTTTAAATTCCTTCCTTTTTGAGGCAATCTCAGGTGAAATTCATCTCTAAATTACGCTATGTAGTCAGACAATCTCCCATAGATGACTGAATAGAGCCTTGTTGCTAGATAGGCGTCTAGAGCTCTGAGAAGGATATCTTCTTGGTTTTTGCAAGAATATATCTAATACCAACTAGGAATCCATATCCCTAGTAGAGATACTAGCATAACTTGAAATTTTGAACTTTATAATTTTTCTTTAATTTAGAATTTTCTCTTTTGAGATGTTGATAATGAAGTCACTGGCCAGGTCAAAAACAAGGGTGGTCGCATGAGGTGCTTTTTAGATTTTTCACTTAATTTGAGTTTGAGTATCCACCAAATACTAACTCATATGGGTAATTAATGAATTATTAATGAGTAATGATGCCAATTACACACAATGAGACAATTATTAACTCTACTATCTTGGTTTATGAGTTAGTATCTTAGCAATATCAAATATAATCTTATTCTGCAAATGGTGAAGTAAATGCATTTAATTCTTTTCAAAAAGAAAAGTGTACAAACTTTTACCACACATATTTTTGAGAAGCCAAAGTGTGAGAATTAAATGTTCACCTAGAGAACAATGTCCTTGGGAAAGGAGCCTTGGTATTGTTGGGATATTTTCTAGGTTTTCTGAGAAGTGTCATTCCTAGTTCTTGATGACATTCGAATTGTGCCTGCAAAAGAATTTTCTAAGGGGTTTGAGTCTCGAAATGGTCATGTGCCAAGAAAATGTTTGCATTTCTTTACCCTAGGTCTTGTTTGCCTTTGGTAGGGTTTTATTCTTGAAAGGTTCTCAATCATGCCCTAGACCTTATGTTTTCAAATTACCTTTTTGGGCACTTAAGTTCTCAATATGCATGTGGCTTTTATCTTTTCCCTTTGAGTCTCTTGATCTTGCAATGAAGGTGTTAAGTCATATTTGATTCGAAGAATGACCGACAAAGTTAAATAGCTTGATTGTCTTGGGTTATCTCCAAATCTCTAGATACTGGGTAGTTAAGTGTTTTCATGTGGCGACTTGGTGATCAAGCTTTCTCCAAATCTCCTAATGTTTGGTGGTTTGTTCTTAGCCTTCAGAGACCTGGTGCAACTGTTTTCTTTGAATCTCACAAGGTAACAGTCAAGTCAAATATCATCCAGAGATTCAACAATAAAGGCGAAGGAATTGACTGTTTATGGTTATCTCCAAGTCTTGTAATAAAATGACCAAGTCACGAAGCATTTGGAGATTGAGCGATGACCACTGAAGGAGATCAAAATCAATGGCTGCCGCTGAGTCTCGAGATGGGACTATGGTTAACACTCACATCCAACGATTATGAGATAGCCTTTGTCGCTCAATCTCATGAACTAACCAGGGTCAAGCCAAATGTTCTGAGATTGAGAGATATGTTGTGGTTGTCGAATCTCATAATGGAACCATGGTTAAAGAAAAGGTTCTGAGATTGAGAGATTTGCCTTGGTCGCTGATTCTCTAGACTAGACCCTAGTTAAGATAAAAGTTTAGAGATCCTAAGTGAGCCTTCAGTCGCATGATCTCCAGATGGTGGGGTTAAGAATTACCGTAGTTAAAAGGAAGTGTAAAAGTATTGTAGGTCAAGGTTTATCTAATGGTGGTTGTGATGCCGCTTAGGGAAGATGCTTGAATGATATTGATTTTGTGTTCACGACTGTCATCCGATCTTGTTCAGGAAAAGGCTAATGAAGTGGTGGGTCCAGTTACCAGGTGTTGCAGATGTGCTTGCTCCTGATTGGTCACCAAAGATAATGATGTGGCAAACAAGGTTTTGAATCAAATAAAGGTTTTATTTAATTTTTGTGAGCCACACGATATGCCAAGAAAGACAAAGATCGACGACCGTGTTTTAAATTTGTTGATTAACCGTTGTCACTGGACTTTTTGAAATTCTGCTAGGGTTTTTCTACAGGATTGAATCGAGTTTAATTCAGTAAAGGAGTGGTTATTAAATGCAAAGGTAGCTAATCTATTTGATCTGATCTTGTTCACCATCACAGAATGGTCTTGAAGTGATTCTTGACTGAGAAGGGTGTCCATGTCATGGAGAGATGAGTGAAAAGGTCATGCCATTTATTATGCGGTTGAAGACAACAAAAGGCCAAAATAATGAATTTCCTATCTTTATTGTATACTAGTTAGGATTTTGGACTTAACTGAAGATCAATTTGGATTTGATTGCTCCAGATTTCCTGGCATGTCTTTTCTATGGTGAATTGTCTGATTCCTTGGTTGTTGTAGTTGTTGGAAACCCTAGTTCTATCCTAGCTACTCGAAGCTTGTTTCATCCTTTTTTTGAGGATTCCAAGATGGCTAGTGATATATATATATAGCAAGTTTTTACTTTTTTAAAGGGTGGTGAAATTTATTTGTAAGGAGAGTTTTTGCATCTATGTTCTTATCTAAATAACTTTTGTCTTTGAATGTATTGATACAGAAAAATATCAATGAAAATGTATTGAGACTCCTTTGCATATTTTGTTGTCTTTTTGTGTTAATCTTGATTTTTTCATGTATTAAATATGTAAGGCATTTTTAATACATCATTTACAAGGTAAATAGTGGGGTTAAGCTTAAGTCTCTTTCAAGGAAAGGGTAAATCTTAAGGGAGATCTATGAGAATTCATGGTTTATACAAGAATTTGATGACAGTATGTGTGAATGAGAGGGTGATTTGTAAGGCATCTCATCTAGGTTTCAGGATATTAGATTTGAGGGATTTCTGTGGATGCATGTTTTGTAACTCTTTGCCCTAGGATTTGGCACTAGTCTTTGCTTGATTTGTATTTCTCACCATCAACACAATTAAATAACAATTTATCTTAAGTTTATGTTGAAAGAATTAGATGTTTATGTCTATGTCAAGGCTATAGATAATTATTGTGATTCTTTAAAGAATTGAATCTATCAAGTACACCCACGTGAGCTTAAATCTCAAAGTGAAGGACATAAGTCCTTAGCATCTTAGTGTTTGATATTGTTAGATGCATCTTTTGGGTCCATAGAGTTATGTATCAGAATTTCTAATTTGTATTCATCATCTGCAATCTTTTTAAGCACTAACAAAGTTGGTGACTTTGCTGGGGAACTAATATTTTTCAATAGGCTTGTTACAATTCTCTGTTAACCGTCTATTGTTTTATTTGAAGACCAGTTTACAAAATTTATCCCCACATGTTCTATGGGCGGCGACTCTGAAATCTATGTTTACCAATTGATGGTTTAGGATATAGAAATTTTTGTAAGTATCTTGTTAAAAATACCATGAGTTGACAAAGATATACTAGGTCATACTATAGGGATCACCTAGAAAGTAATATAGGTGATGAACTCCCCACACCTAGTAGAAAGCAATGGTCTAGAAGGGGTTTGTTTAACCCAAATTCTCCAAGACCGTCTAAGGGACGAGTTTCAACACCTTTTCCTATCAAGGTCTCTTCTTCTTTTGAAAATCCTAAACCTGTTAGAAGAATAGACCCTGATGCAATTAATCCCTCTCAGGATGATGAATTTACAGATGTAAGGTTTTTCCTTGCACAAGAAACTCTAGACTGACCAGGAGAAACTTTTGCTGCTGAGACTGCTTCCTATGATTCTGAGAAATTGCATGATGAGGTCATAGCTCTAAGGAAAAAGGAGCATGAACAATTATTAGAAATTTCTAACAGAAGAAAGAAGCGAGAGTAGGATATTTATGAGCTACTCATGGAAAGACATGATCTTATAAGAAAACAAAGAACAATGAGCTCATGGCTCAAAGTCTTAGTCAGGAATAAAAAGGTCTAGATAGTAATTTGTTTGGTGATTTTGGAGCTTTGAGACAACAGGTTGATAATGATGAATCAAATTCTAAGAAGGATGAATTTTAAGGACAAGGCCCAGTTCTAAGGCAGTTGCATCCATCAGAGATCAAGAGAAATGAGGATCTCAAAAATAACACCAGGGATGCATCTGATAAAGGAAAATAGAAAATGGTTAGAATAATTATAAATGAACCCAAGCAGGGTAAGGTTATTGTTGATGTTGTCTCCCAAGAGAATGTAGAATTGGAAAGCCTAGAAAGGCCAAGGAGGACTTGGCAATTCAATTAGAAAAAATGGAATTGGAGGTTGCTGCAGATGAGATGAAGAGGAAAATTGCTTTCCTACATACTAATATGAATACAAGTGCCAATAGCTCAGTCTATGTTATTATTGGGGAAGTACCACAGAACCAACCAAGTGGTCCCAAGCCAAGTTTCTAGGCTTCAGGCTCTAAACAACTGGTCCAAGCACTAGTCCAAAACATCAATTCTACAGCTCCATTGGTTGGTGGTCTCATGGGAAATGTGTTGTGTCAAACTGTTGGAGGTGGTGGAGCCCAAGCTTCACAAAATTTTTCAAAGAAGGCTTGTTCATTTGGATAGATACTGACCATTATTGTTTGATGGTATCCCTGGTCAACCAAATGCTATCCCAAATGAGGTAAGAGACAAAATCCCTAAGTTCACAAGAAATAATATTGTCACTTGTAAAGAGCATCTTAAGTCTTTTAAAGATAAGATAAATGACTATGAAATTGAAAATGAAGATGTTGTAATGAAGTTATTTGTCCGGTCATTAACAAAAGATTCTAGGGATTAGTATAGGGGTTTCCCTAAGAATAGTATAACTTTATGGGATGATTTTGTCAAAAGTTTCAAAGAGTAGTAAGTTGAACATGTTAATTCTAGTTATATGCTCAATGAGCTCAATAATATAAAAAAACATCCAAATGAGAGTATGTTTGAATTCAATAGTAGGTTTCAAAAGGCAATGTATAAATTATTCCAAGTTTTGAGATTAGATGAGGAAGTTTGCCTAACCACATATTTCAATGCTTTGGATGGAAAAATGTTTGATCTTTTGAGAGATAAAAGCCCACGTACTTTGAGAGATGCTTTCAAGTTAGCAATAAATATTGAAAGTAACAGGAAAGCATCTGGTCAAATGTACAAAAGGGATGGAGGAAGATTGTGGAAAGAAACCAAAGCACATGATAGTTGACCAACCAAAGAAGAGGATAAGGTTGACAAGTTGACAAATTTTGTTAGAGATCTTTCAACTAGGTTGGAAAAGGGTGAGAGAGGTTTTTAGGACAATAGACCTCCATATCAGAGGCAGGAAAGATTCCCTAGGTTGCATGATCAGCCTTACAAGACAAATTGGAAAGATGGGAAGCTTGTTTTTGATACCCATGAGACTCAAAAAGGAAGGGATACCACTGATCCTTTAAAAAAGAATGCAACACATAATGTAGAGAATACTCCATGGTGTGTGGCTTGTAATATGCCTCATTCACCTTATCAGTGTGTTGTGGCCCAAGATTTGGTAGAAGATGTGGAAGACCCACATGCAAGAGATAATGAAAGATTTGAAAAGCCTGCAGTTAATATATTTACCACTGAGAAAGTGGAAGAGATTTCATCTTCAGAAGATGAAGAAATACTTGTTGATGTTGATTATAGGAGAAGAAATTTCCCAAAATATGAGCAACAAGTTTTTACCCATTCAGATCAAGATGAGTCTGAAAATGATGTTTGCAAATCAACAAATGTGATTAGACTAGAATTAGGTAAAGCTCACTAGAGAAAGACCAGTGAAGAAGAAATAAGGACTCTTACTGTTGCTACCATTTCTCAAGCCAGATCCTCATACAATTTGAGGAATAGAAGAGTAGACCCTGATCAAGGAGCACCGAGGTCATTTTTTGTAAAGGATGATTCCCAAGGTAGGGTTTCTCCAAAACCAAATGATATCAGAGGCAAGGGTGGTAACAACAAGAAAGAACAACTTGTTCTTGTTCAAGATACTAAGAAGAATGAGGATGTTGCCATAGACAATAGAAACAAAAGGGTTAGTAAGGGAAGATATTTGTTTGATCCTCTTACTGAATCCCCAACCTTTGACATGAGACATGCCCTATCTCAAATGAAAGTCTCAATCCCCTTGTTGGAAATGTTGAAGATAAAAGAGCACAAGGCAACAACATCGGCCTTGATAAATGAATAAGGATATACTCCTGTTGTATTAGAAAAGGAGAATCTAGTGGATAGACCTGAGAGAAGAAAGGAGATTTTTGACTTTTATGTTGGACATATTGTAACCCAAGAACCATCATCAATTGATCCTTTCTATGTCACTCTGATTGTCAATAAATTTTTGTTGAAAAAATTGTATGATAGACTCTAGTGTTCCAGCTACAGTAATGCCATATCATGTTATGATAGAACTAGGACTTCAAGTTGACACTTCCAATGGAAGGTGTTATGACATGGATAATAGGGCAGTTCCTATGGTGAGAACCTCAATGGGAATAGAAGTGAAGATTGTTGCATTCCCTAAGGCCACATACAAAATGGATGTAGTTGTAGTTGATACCAAGCCTCATTATGGTATGTTTCTATCAAGACAGTGGTAAACAATAGTAGGAGGAAAGTTACAACTAGACATGTCATATGCTACCATACCTATAAATGGTACTGAGGTTAAATTGTACAAGGAGCCCCGTTCTTCTGTTATGGTTGAGATGGTAGCACCTGAGGATCTAAATGGTTGTATTGACATTCACATGGAAAATTTTATTGTCAAAGAAATTAAGACACTATTGAGGAATACTGATCAAATAGTTGATAAGTCGATGTTGCAGCAAGATGGGCTATGGCAGATGTTCTTTGATGGAGGGTTCTCTAAAGAAGGATCAAGAGCTGGTGTATTGCTTATACCCCCATCAGGTATTACTTTTAAATACTCCTTTTTGTTAACTTTTCAATGCACAAATAATACTGCTGAGTATGAGGCATTGATATTGGGATTAGATATTGTGATAAAATATGGTATAAAATGTTTAAAAGTTCATGGAGATTCCCAATTGATTATTGCTCAGATTAGATCTAAGTGTGTTGCAAAGGATGATAGGCTAAAATTGTATAGATATGTTGTCTGGGATAGAACAAAATTATTTGATGCTTTCAATATTCAATGGGTAAGGTCAAATAATATCATGGCATACTTCCTTGCAAATGTTGCATTGAAAAATAATGATGTCACTCTTACTAGTGTCTCAATGTTAGAAATTAAGAGCAGGCCTGTTGTGCCTGATAATGTTTGTAATTGGAAATTTTTTGAGGATGATGGTGATATCCTTAGATTTATTCAAGGTTTGGATCAGTATGATGGACAACAGATTGATTGTGATGCCTCAACAGAAGTTGTTAATGGAAAGGATTGTATCCTTGGAAATTAAATTGTTCAGTTAGCTTCTAATCATATTCCTAAGGGATTAGTTGAACTAGAAGGCATGTTTAGAATAAATAGAAATTACATGTCACACAAATCCAATGCTAAGGTTGAGGATTTGGAAGAATAAACTTACGATCAAAGACATCCCCACAATTGGTGTAAATTGGAAAGAAGCTAAGTAGGGATGTGAGAACTAATTTGATAAGATTGCTGAAGAAATACAAACATGTGTTTGCTTGGTCTTATGATGACCTCAGAGCTTACAGAAAAGACTTATTTCAGCATGAGATCCCTTTGAAAGAAGATACCAAACCTTTTAGGCAGAAACAAAGGCCTATAAATCCCTTACTAGCTACTAAAATGAAAATAGAGTTGACAAAGTTAAGGGATGCATGCATAATTGAGCCTATAAGGCATTCATCTTGGGTCTCTAACTTGGTACCAGTCAGAAAAATAATGGTAACATAAGGTTATGTGTTGATTTCAAAAATTTGAATGTTGCCTCATTAAAAGATAATTATGGATTGTCCAACATGGAGGCCATGCTTCATAGGGTGACTAGTTGTGAGTTATTATCCATGATGGATGGTTTCTTAGGGTATAACCAAGTGCTAGTTAAAGAATTAGAATAGTTTAAAACAACATTTACTACTCCTTGGGGAACTTATGTATATGTCTACATGCCATTTGGTTTAAAAAATGCTGGAGCAACTTTTCAAAGGGCAATGGATGTGGCTTTCAAGGACCTTATCAATGTTCTCATGGTAGTGTATCAAGATGATTTGACTGCTTATTCAAAGAAATTTGATGACCATTGTAGTCACTTGGAGAAGGTCTTGGTCAAAGCACTGGAGTTTGGCATATCATTGAATCCTAAGAAATGCCATCTTGTTGTTACTGAAGGAAAGATATTAGGGCATATAGTGTCCAAAGAGGGAGTAAGAATTGATCTTGAAAGAGTTGAAGCAATTCAGAAGGTCCCTACTCCCAAGAACTTTAAAGGTGTATAATATTTCCTTGGACAAATTAATTTTGTTAGAAGATTCATTGCTAACTTTGCAGAAATGGTCAAGCCCATAGTTAAGCTTTTGAAAAAGGATGTAAAATTTGATTGGAATTAGGATGCACAAAAGGCCTTTGAGAAAATTAAACAAACAATCCAAGAAGCCCCTATTTTAATATCTCTTGATTATTCCAAACCTTTCTCCTTGTTTTATTTTTCATCTTTTCATACTATTGTAACAGTTCTATTACAACATGATGGGGAAGGATTTGAGCACCTCATTGCATTCTTTAGCAAAACATTAGAGTCAGCTGAACTGAATTATGAGCTAATGGAAAAGAAAGTGTATGCATTAGCAAAGGCAGTTAAAGCATTCTAGCCTTATTTGGTTTGTGCCAAGGTTAATGCTTATGTTCCTCATGCTGCAGTGAAGGAAATTCTGGTCTAGAGTGAAGTTATAGGGAAAAGATGCAAGTGGATTAATAGAATCCAAGAGTTTGATTTGGAGCTTCATATTACCAAATTGGTTAGAGGTTTGGGGTTAGCAAAGTTGATGACAGAAGAAAATATGGACTTGGTCTAGGTAAATAATGTTACCATGGGTGAAAGAATAATTACAAGCATTGAGATGCAGCCATGGTATACAAATATTGTGCATTTTCTTAAAAATTCTAGTTGCCCACATGGCCTAATGACAATCAAAAGAGGAGCCTCAAATTGCAAGCTCAAAAGTGGGTGTTGTTGTAGGGTGAATTTGTTAGATAGCTAAGAGGGGGTGAATCAGTTAAATCAGTTATCCTATAGTCCCAAACTCTCAAATGTACTTTTTCAAACTTTTCAACAAAATAAACAACTTGGTAAGATAATATAACTATCTTTCTGTTCATTTACCGAATACCAGTAATTTCCAAAACTATCTTTATTGATTAATCAAGTATGCAACATGTAAAGTATGATAGAAAAACAATCATAATAAATAAAACATAACACAAAGATTTAACATGGAAACTGTACTAAGGGAAAAACCACCTAGGACCGGTAACCCAAAATATTTCACTCTTCTGAAGTGAGCTCGGTTAGGAGCCAACCTCGTGAAAGGTTACAATGCACACTGTTAGGTGTGACTTGGTTAGAGGATTTATCACTAACAGTTAACTCTTGACCAACATTCACTATGGGGTCAAAAAGAAAACAATTAACATTCCTTGAATGTCATATTGAAATACAAAAGACTGTTAAGTCCACTCGGTTAAGAGATTTTACTGTAATAATGGTTAAACTGATACAGTAGTGATCTGATCCACATACAACTCTATTTTCAAGTATTCAGATCTATGCTAAGCTCAAAATAACTCATCTGATCAATAATCAATTCACTTCATCATATCTTCCAACTTACTTCACTCAGTGTATATATCTCTAACGCTCAGTTGTGCCTTCAGTTTAGCTCAGTTTTGTCTGTAACCAGTTTGATCAGGAATGCATGAAAAATGTCTTCATGCAAAATCTTTTGTAGTCCCAATTCATTCAACATGATTCAACAATGAATCTCATGTCTCTTAAATAGACGTGTAAACCATTTTCATATCAGCCATTATTTTGCCTCTTAATCTCCTTCATCCATTTTGTCACTTCAAGCGTCCTGAGCAGATGTGTCAATAACACGTTTTAATCTCTTCCCTTCAATCATCTCTGAATTTTGTCAGTCGTGGATATTATAACAAACTTAATTTGTTACCTCATAATCATGTGCAATTTCCAACTCACCAATTTCAATCAGCTATTATAACATTTAATTGTATCATCTTAAAATGGAAGCACTTCCATGTTAAGAGTGTTTAGCCCTCCGAGTAAGTGGTTTGGGGTCATGTTAAGCACCTTGATTGGATCTTTTCATGTATTTGTCTTTCTCCCCACTTTCCACTTCTTCTCCGCGCTTGATTTCTCCATTCTAGGTGAAATTAGGGTTAAGGTCTTAAGGACTTTCCTGATTTTTCCTCTTCCATGGCTCTATTTTTTAGGTAGGGTTAAAAAATGAGACCTCCTAGTCCTTCATCATTTCAATCATAGGATTTTCTGTCTATTCCAAACACTGGGTCCTGTTCTAACATCAAATCTTGCATCTCTGGCATCACCTGGAACCTCTGCTACAGAACCTGACAAAGTTAGGGTCTAAGGTCAGGGTTGACCTCGACCCTAACTAGGTCAGGGTCGACCTCAACCCGGACCAAGTCAGGGTCAACCTTGACCTTGACCTCTTCCCGCCAAGATTTCAAATTTTCAATTTTTGGTAATTTAGCTTTTAGGATAATTATTTCTCCGCCTCCGGGTCGGTTGTTTCGGACTTCGAAATGGTAAATCCTTTAATTGCATTTAATCAAGGTATATTTTCTAAAGGTGAGGACCTAACTGGGATTTAATTCTCCAAGGTGGCCCATCTAGAGGAGTGTGCCCTAGTTCACTATAAAAGGAGGCCTTCCTCTCTCATTTTCACATCTCAAGTTTTCATATCTCATCTCAAGCATCTAGAGCTCTCAAGTGCAATCAAGTGTTCAAGCATTTATCCATCAAGGAGATCCATTGTTAGCTATTGAAGGATTCAATCTCTTTGGAGCCCCCTTGAAGATCCATCCTTCTCCATGCATTCAAGCCTTCTCATATGCAAAGATCAAATCAAGATTGGTGTTGAAGATCAAAATACCATTGATTAGAGACATCTTGTCATCCATTGAAGCATTCCTACTTGTGGATTTGAGGATTCGAATCCTCTTCAAGGACTTCAACATAAGCAAGGTGATTTGTTTCAATTACTTTGTTTATGCACAATATATTTCAATTCAATTCCAAGGTTAATTCCTAAATTGGGGTTTGACTAAGGCAAACCCCCCATACAACCAAAAACCCCCATTTTCTTGCAAGTACAGGTGTGAAATCTCAGATCTGAGAGTGAATTCAGATACCCTTTTCGAAAATCTTTCAGGATCTATGAACAGAATCAAAATCGGACTTCAAATAAATAATGTGGTCTTTGACCTTTTAAAAGGTCAAAGTCAACCTGTGTGAATTTGGAGAAAAGATTTTTGGGTTTTGTCCGCCTCGACATTTCCGATCCAAAACAGGTGATAGAATCTTCAGAAAGTTCATACAGAAGCCAGAATTCAACATTTTCCAGATCTTCTCTAATTCAAGGTTAGTACATGCACTTCAATTATTTCAATTTTGAATATAACACATTCTACAATAGGGAAATATTAGATTTACTTTATTTTCCATATTAACCATAAATTGATTCGATTGTGTATTAACCTTTAGGTTGATCAAATCAGATCTATTTCTTGGGGAATTTGGGTTTGAGAATAGATCTCATATTTCCCCCTAAACATTTGAATGAGGTTGAATCCATTTTAACATCATTCATTTTGGTGAACCCGACATACTTACTCTCTTTCTTTTTTGGAATTGGATGCCCTATTGTGTTAGATTCTTCTTTATATTATCTTCTTAGTATTAGATTTTTCCTTTGTGTTAGATCTTGTATGCTAACTAGACTTTATATTCATATTTCATGTGTTCTTAGTTTAGTTCATTTGCATTACATTGGTTTATGAGCTTTACTACCACTAGTCCTACTTATAACATTCTGGTTAGACGAAGTCGTAGACTCATGGGTGCCTTTGATCTTGAATCTTCTTCTCCTTTCCTTAGGATCCCAGATGATAACTTACTTCTTCATGATTCTAATCCTATTATGGAGTAGAACTCTTCTCACTCATCTCACGATGAGGATGATGCTTTAAGAGTTCCTCCTAAACAATTCCAAAAACTTTCCACTGAACTTGATAAAATGGGTAATTGGCTAATCCAAGAAAACCATAATCAAGATTCTATTCAAGCTTTAGAGGCTCTTAAGAAAGTTCTCCGTGATAATGATCAAGGTGTTAACCTCTTGCGTGGTATTACTCACCTTGTGCATTCAAATGTTAAACCTTTAGTTCAAGAAGCTCAAGATGTAGGGTTGATTCCTCCTATCACTAGTGTTGAACCTCCCTCTAAACCTCTACCTAGTGTTCCAACTTATTCTCCTTCTTTGGTGACTGTGACGGTTCCCTCTATTCCCATGAGTATTCCTCCTATATCCCTTCCTACATCACAACCTTCATATCATAATGTTCCTTTTACTTATTCCAATCCGCTTCCAACTGTAGTTCCTAGTGTTCCTCCAGTTGTGTCTTCTATCCCCGCAGTTCCTTACACATTACCTAGTGTGTCTAATGCTTCTACTCCTCCTATTTCCTCTAATGATTCAACAATCATTAGTTTGGTTCAAACTATATCATCCTTACAACAACTTGCTTCCTTAACTCAAAACAAGTTTAGTATTCCTACATGTGACATGGGAGGTCCTTTGTCCTTGGATATTATTCGAACTCCTGTTCCTCAGCAAGTCGATATGCCTCATCTTGAGAATTATAATGGAAAGGGAGATCCTGTTCATCATGTTAAAACATTTTAGATCCTTTGTAGTGATTATTCTCATGACCATAGGATTTTAGCCAAACTATTTGCTCGAACCTTTCATGACAAGGCCTTACAATGGTATTGTTCCTTGCCTCCTTATTCCATTGATTCCTTTCCATAGCTTGCTAATGCCTTTATTCAACAATTTCAAAATAATATTGGCCCACAAGTGTTGTTGACTGATTTAATGCATTGTAAACAAAGTGCTAAAGAAAAGTTGATTGAATTTATTGGTCAATTTAAACATTTGCATGCTCAAATTTCCTATCCTATTCCTGATATTGATATTCAACGTATGTTTATTTCAAATTTACAAAAGGATATTAGAGATAAGATTTTGAATTTACCTCTTTTCAACAACTTTGTGCAACGCTTCATCATTATCAATTACAAGTGAGTCAGTTTGAGAGCAACAATCCAATGGCTCCTGTTCCAGTTGATAAGAGTGATGCTGCTCCTAATCCAAACAAGTTTCAAAAATTCAACAACTATGCCAAGATAAACAAACAAGCGAATGCAGTTGCTGATCAGGTTGTTGTTGCATCTCATAATGCCACTTTTGCATCCACTGCTTTTTGATTAAATCGTATGTTTACTCCTCTTTCTAAAACTTTACATGCTATTATGAATAGGTTGTTAGCTGCTAATATGATTACTTTACCTCCTATTCGACCTCTTTTACCTACTACGATTGCCTCTAAATCTTTTGATCAAAATGCTTTTTGTCAATATCATTGTCAGAATGGTCATGATACTGAGAGATGTTATTCTTTAAAACATAAGGTCCAAGATCTCATTGATGCTAAAGCTTTATCTATTGATAATCTGGATAGTGGTGGGAATTCATCTGTCTCTCCTCCTAATCAGAACCTTCAAATCTATACGAACCCTTTACCTACGCATGATACTAATACTATTGCTCAACCATTTGCTATGGAAATTGTATATGATTCAAAGATGGATGATCTTAATCATGTCATTAATCAAGTGGAGCATGTTGATAAACCTATATCTCCACCTCAACCTTCACCTCAAGTTCTATCTCACCCTCAAGTTAAACCTAAACCTAAAGTGAAACCTCAACCTAAACCTCGACAACAAGTCAAGAATAAAAGACCTTGGGAAATTTTTATTACCTTTAATGACTCTAAGATTATTAAAGCTCTTGATGGTCCCCTTTACATTGCTACTAGGATTGCTCAGATACCCACTCGTGGTTGTCTTGTTGATTCTACTTCCTCAGTCAATGTTATCACTGAAGAAAATCTTTTTATGAAAAGTTTACAATGTGACTTCTATGATACATCAGATGTGTGGATTCAAACTTGTAATGGTTTTCTTTATCCCTCATTTGGTTCTATTACCTTGCCCGTTGAACTTTTTGGAAAACTTGTGAACACTACTTTCGTTGTGGTTCCTACTTCTGATCAATTTCAAGTTAAGCTAGGTTTGCCTTGGTTGACTGCCATGCATGTTGTTGCTTCCCCTATCCATAAGTGTCTTAAGTTCATTCATGATGGCGAAGTGAAGAAGATCAATCATAGTCTATATCAACCTTCTCGGCCTAGAGATTGTGCTGCTCTAGATTTCTATTGGCCTTCCCTACCTAATTCATGTCCTCCTTGCCCTGATAATCTTTTCCAATCATATCAAGCTTATAAGCATCATAAGATTCTTCAATTAAGCATATCTCCTATGGATCTTAATCGTGGTCTTTTACCTACACCTTCGATACCTCCTTTAACTATGGCTTCTAGTTCTGTTAATCAAGTTCGTCCTACCAAACCTATCAAAGATCTTGTGATTGTTCCTCCTATGGTTGATAGTCCTATTGATCTTCCTAAAAAACCTATGAAGGATCCTGTGATTGTTCCTCCTAGTTCTCATCCTATTTCAAAAAAATTAAAATGTAACTGATCTGCTAATGAACGTCGTAAAAAGCGTCGTGCTCATGCTAAAGCTAAAAGATCTCTACTTTCTTCAGATACACCTATGCATAATGTATTAGAAGATGTTGTTATTAATAATGATGTTCACATGCATGATTATGATGATTCTATTTGTATCTTAGATCCTATTTCAATTAATTTAGATGAAGAAGATACTCTTGATGATACTAATGATGTTAATGATGAATTAGGTTTTCACCCATACTCGGTTGATATTGAATGCGTAGGTGATAACTAACTCGGTTATTACTGTCACTCAATATACACAAGACTGACTCGGTGTATACATAAATCTTCTATTACCAACCACATTAACTTGTTCAATTCTGATCTCTTCTTCATAATAGAATAATGCAACATGCTCAAGTCAACAACATAATGCCATAGACTCATCAGTAAATTACCCAATTGTATACCTTATCCTTATCTATCATATCCATCTTTTCCTTATGTAGATGTCTCACTTTTTCACCATTTATTCCTTCTACAGATGTTCAGATGTTTGTAACTATCATGATAAGTATAGTCAAAACTAGTTCACATCAATGACAATATATTGACTGATTTAATCATCTTGCATATCACTTTAATAGCTCGGTGATCTCTATTCACTATCTCTTCAGTTCATCAAGTTATTCAATCAGTTTTAGGTCATCAATATCTCCCTTTGGCATTGATGGCAACATAGACAATATGAAATATGTCATACCATACCAAACATTTGTTCTACAACTATAGAGATAAATGTTATAGCTCGGTAAGCTCTCCCTAGCTTGATATTTAATATGTTTAATCACTACAACAACATTTCATGCAGACTCTCCCTGTGGATTTGATCTTCTTCAGTTCTCTGATTCTTTCTCCCTGTAGTATAGATTTTTCATTGAAATCTCTCTCCCAATATTTCCAATATTGCATAGAAATATCTCTCCCTTTGACAACAATTCCAAAATAAAATAAATAGCTCTTCAATAGCCAAGTAGTTCTTTGTTGTTCGGTCCAGATCAAGTACGTTCATGTACTGATATATAATTCTCTATTCCAACTTCTACAATCTTTCACAACTTTAGGAATCCTAAAGTGTGAGCTACATGCGTCAACATGAATGATTTTTTTATAAAATTTAGGTTGATGCAACCTCCTGATCACCTTAGTGACCGATAGACAGGGGATGGACCCCTAGTCTAGTCCTTAAGTATTCAAATGTTTCCTTCGGTAAGGGCTTGGTAAATATATCTGTAAGTTGTTCTTTAGACTTCACAAATTCCAGTTTCACTTGTTTTCTTGTACTTGCTCCCTCAAATAGTGATACTTAATAGCTATCTGCTTTGTCTTTGAATGCATCACTAGATTCTTGGAAATATTTATGGCACTTGTGTTGTCACAATATATAATCACTAGATCAGTGATCACCTCATTCATTCCTTCCAACAATTGTTTTATCCATGCAATATTTGAACAATTAGCAGTAGTGAAAACATAGTCTGCTTCAGCAGTAGACTGAGAAATACATGCTTGTTTCTTACTTTTCCATGTTACAAGTCTTTCTCCTAAAAAGAATGCTCCATCGGTTGTGTTCTTCCGGTCATCAAAATTTCTAGCCCAATTTGCATTAGCGTAAACTTGGAGCTCAAAATTTCCTTCCTTTTTGTACCATAAACCATAATCTTTAGTTTTCTTCAAATATCTTAGAATCCTTTTAACAATAGTTATATGTGATTCCTTAGGATTAGCATAAAATCTTTCCACAATCCGAATTGTGTGTGCTATATCAGGCCTACTATGTACCACACACATCATTTTTCCAATTATTAATCTATACAATGTCTAATTTACCTCGGTTGATTCATCATCTTTTGCCAACTTACATCCTATCACCATCGGTGTACCTATTGGTTTTGAATCTTCTATGCCAAAATTCTTCAACACTTCCTTGATGTATGTTGATTGAGTTATGAAAATCCTATCAATTTTTTGTATAATTTGCAAACCTAGAAATAATTTAATCTCTCCAAACATTGACATCTCAAACTCTTTTCTCATCTCATCAGCAAATGATTTGCAAATAATATCATGTCCTCCAAATATTATATCATCAACAAATATTTCAGAAATCAAAATATTGTCATTAGATTCTCCTTTCAAATACAAATTAATATTGTCACTTGTTCTCATAAAACCAATACTAATAAGATAAGCATGAAGTCTTTCATACCATGCTCTCGGTGTTTGTTTCATTCCATACAGTGCTTTGTGTAATCTACATACCATGTTCTTCTTATTTGGATCAACAAAACCTTCAGGTTGTTCTATGTAGACCTCTTCCTCAAGAATTCTATTCAGAAATGCCAATTAAATAACTTATCTTACTGAGTTGTTTATTTTGTTGAAAAGTTTAAAAAAGTACATCTGAGAGTTTGGGACTATAGGATAACTAATTTAACTAATTCACTCCCCTCTCAGTTATCTAATAGACTTATATGGGAAAGATAAAGATGAAATATTTCTTGTGTTTGGATAAAGACTGTCTGAGAAATTATTAAAAGAAATGCACTCTGGACTATGTGGAGGGCATTATTTAGCTAGGGCAACAACTCACAAGATCATGAGGACTGGTTATTATTGGCCTAGTTTGTTCAAAGATACTCATTCATTTGTCAGAAAATGTGAGCCATGCCAAAGATTCTCAAACAAGTTAAAATTCTCAGGAACATTATTGTTAAACCTTGTAGTTGCAGAAGCTCCATTTTCTATGTCGGGTATTAACTTCATTGGGGAATTTGCAAAGAAATCTAGTGAGGGACATAGTTGGATACTGGTTACTTTACAAAATGGATTGAGGCAATCCAAACTAAGAAGGCCACTAACATAGTGTTAATTGAGTTCTTGATGAATAATGTGGTTACTAGGTTTGGTGTTCCTGTCAAACTAGTAATGGACAATGCCATGTGCTTCAGGTCAGAAGAATTTGTTGATTTCTGGTCAGAGATGGGAATTACTTTGTCATATTCATCCCCATATCACCCACAGGCCAATGGACATACATAATCAAGTAACAAGAGCATTCTATTGATCGTGAAGAAAACATTGGAAAAGAACAAGAGAACTTGACATGCAAAGTTGAAACTTGCACTATGGGCAGATAGAATTATAGAAAAAAGGGCCACAGGTAAGTCTCCATTTGAATTAGTATATGGTATGAAGTCTAGACTACCTGTTTACAATTTATTGCATGTCTATCAATTCATGCAAGATGAAGGTTTAGAGGTTTGTGAACCTTTGCAAGACATGATGGTCCAATTGATTGAATTGGATAAGATGAGAAGGGAGAATCAAAAAGAAAATGTTAGATTACAACAAAAAATGAAATACATTTTTGACAAAAGAGCCAGTATCAAGAAGTTCCAGACTGGTGATTTAGTCCTTCAATGGAATGCCAGGGATGAAGATAAGGGAAAACATAAAAAGTTTGAATCATTATGGTTGGGCCCTTATGTTATTCATTAGATTCATGGAAAGGATTATTATTTTTTGAAGAATCTGGATGATGAAGAACATAAATTTCCAGTGCATGGACAATTTCTGAAGTTTTTCTTCAATTGAGTTTCATCTTTTCCATGTACAGTAGTTTTGTAATATATGTATAGGTGTGTTTTCTTTTGTTGTTTGTTTATTTTCCTCAGTAGGTTAGTGTTTTTGTGGTCTTCCACCAAAAGATTCATGAATTATTGCTATGAACTTTCTTTCAAGCATCCATAGATAGAGCCATAGTTAGGATATTTTCTAGGTTTTCTGAGAAGTGGCATTCCTAGTTCTTGATGGCATTCGAATTGTGCTTGCAAAAGAGTTTTCAAAGGGGTTTAAGTCTTGAAATGATCACGTGCCTAGAAAATGTCTGCATTTCTTTACCCTAGGTCTTGTTTGCCTTTGGTAGGGTTTTATTCTTGAAAGGTTCTCAATCGTGCCCTAGACCTTATGTTTTCAAATTACATTTTTGGGCACTTAAGTTCTCAATATGCATGTGGCTTTTATCTTTTCCCTTTGAGTCTCTTGATCTCGCAATGAAGGTGTTAAGTCATATTTGACTTAGAGAATGAGTGACAAAGTTAAAGAGCTTAGCTATCTTGGGTTATCTCCAAATCTCCATATCTCCATATACCAGGAAGTTAGGTGTTTTCATTTGGCGACTTGGCGATCAACATTTCTCTAGATCTCCTAATGTCTAGCAGTTTGTTCTTATCCTTCAGAGACTTGGTGCAAGGATTTTCTCTGAATCTCACAAGGTAACAGTTAAGTCAAAGATCATCTGAAGATTCGATGATAAAGGTGAAGGACTTGATTGTTTATGGTTATCTCCAAGTCTCGTAATAAAATGGCTAAGTCACCAAGCATTTGGAGATTGAGTGATGACCGCTGATGGAGATCAAAATCAACGACTGTCACTGAGTCTCAAGATAGAACTTGTAAGGAAACTTAGGTGCGAAAACAGCTTCCTACACTAACCTCCTAGGGAAAGTATTGTGCAAATTCTTTCAAATCCTTACAATTTCAGATTCGTTAACTACTTTAACAAAGATATTGTAGCATATACCATACATACAGAAAATAGATAGAGAAGATTGAAACACATAAACACAAAGATATGTAGGTGGGGAAAAACCTTTTGGTAAAACAACCCCACCCCTCCAAAACTTGCACAATGTATTATCTTCAACACAAAGATTACAACACACTTGCAATGCAAGTTCTTTCAGGAAATGAGAGACAAAGCCAACAAGACTTATCAAACTTGTGTCTCTCCCATAGAAGTAGCATCATATATATAGGCTCCTCAAGACCCAACAAATACCCAAAATAGGTGTTTGGCATCCAACCACCAAGACCGATGCACAAAGCCACATGTACACAGTTGTTACATGCAATCCCAAGAATAGGCATCGATCCCTAGAATAGACTATGACAGCTTGTCATAGAATCCGCCAAAAATAATGATCACAAGAGAAGTGTAAGAGAATCTGTCATACCAACCTATTTTTGGCATATTCTCTTACACACACCAACCACTCCTTCTTGGGTGCCCAAATAGGCCAGAGTCAAAAGATTCTCTTACTCCTGTCATAGCACATTCCTTAAATAGCTCTTGCGCGTCATAGGAATCCGTCATAACCGTTTCAGCCATGATTTCCTTACACATAATACAAGATGCCGACACATCAAGTGGAGGGACACATCAACATGCCAACTAGACATGTACACTCACACTTAATTACATTATTTGCAAAAAATACATTTACAAAACAAATAAATAGAAATAGGAATTATCCAAGGTTGAGACACCTTATTCCTAACATTCTCCCACTTGTCGAACACCTTGTAAGAGCAACAGGAACATAACATGAACTAACCGCTATAGGCCAAAAGGCACATAGAATCCAAACACCATCTGAACTTCTCAGTGCCCACTAGTTTCATTAATGCATCTGCAACATTCTTCACAGTATCTACCTTCTCCAAATTTACCTTTCCATCTTCCACCATATCTCTCACAAAGTGAAACTGCACATCAATGTGCTTCGTTCTGGCATGGAAAGTTGGATTCTTCGCAAGGCAAATAGCACTCTGGCTATCACACCAAATAGTAATTTGTTTTACATCAACACCAACATCAGAACACAATCTCCTAAGCCAAATGGCTTCCTTACAAGCATGAGTAGCAGCCATGTACTCAGCTTCTGTAGTGGAAAAAGCAACCACAGGTTGTCGCTTACTCATCCAACTGATGGCACCACCAAACATAGTGAACACATAATCACTGGTGGATCTCCTGTTGTCAATATCACCTGCCCAATCTGAATCCACAAACCCACGAATAAAAACTGAATGCGGAGATCTAGAAGAGTTACCATGATAACATATGGAGTAATCTGATGTACCCCTCAAATATCTGAATACTCGCTTAACTGCATCCCAATGTACCCATCCAGGGTTAGCCATAAACCAACTTAGGACTCCCACTGCTTGGGCAATGTCTGGTCTAGTACAAACCATAGCATACATAAGACTGCCAACTGCACTAGCATAAGGTACTCTACTCATGTCCTCCACCTCACTAGGAGATTTTGGACAATCATCTACAGATAACTTTGTTCCCACAGAAATAGGAACACATAGTGGTCTACAATCTGCCATGTTGAACCTGTCCAACACAGACTTCACATACTTACTCTAACTCAACCAAAGTTTTCTGTTGGACCTATCTCTACTGATTTCCATACCCAAGATGTACCTTTCTGCCCCAAGATCTTTCATCTCAAACTGTGCTGACAACTAAGATTTAAAATCAGAAATCATGCCCTTACCCTTCCCAAACAACAACATATCATCAACATATAATGCAACAATAAGAAGGTGATCATTTTCAACTCTGAAATAAACACAATGATCTGATTTCGATCTTACAAATCCAATTGACAACACAAAGGCATCAAACTTAAGGTACCACATCCTAGGAGATTGCTTCAAACCATATAGAGATTTCTTTAATCTGTAAACTAAGGATTCTTTACCTTTAACAATGTAGTGCTCAGGCTGTGACATATAAATCTCTTCCTCCAAATCACCATGAAGGAAAGTTGTCTTCACATCCATTTGTTTTATCTCTAAATCATATGATGCAGCAAGAGACAACATAAATCTAATGGATGTCAAATTTGCAACAAGAGACAATATTTCACCATAATCTATTCCCTCTACCTGTGAATACCCCTTTGCAACAAATCTAGCTTTGCACCTTCAACACTACCATCTGCACAGAATTTCTTCTTAAACACCCATTTACAACCAACAAATTTTCTCCCTTTAGGCAAAGGTACAAGGTCCCAAGTTTTGTTCTTCTCCAATGAATCCATCTCATCATCCATAGCCTCAATCCAGGAACCTAGATCTTCCATGCCCAAAGCCTCTTTCACAGATCTAGGCTCATCAGTGTTAGTAATCAAAGCAAAGGCACAACTGGAATCTAACATAGAGTAACCAAACCTTTCTAGTTGCTTTCTTTCTCTCGTGGATCTCCTCAAGGGCTGAGGTTGAGGTTGTTCTTCCTCTTCTTCTGAACTATCAGAGCTGCTAGAGCTCTCCTCATCATTAGACCCAACATGGTCTCTCTGTTCAGTCTTCTCAGGGGTAAGAGGCAACTGAACAGCATCTTTTTCCTTTTCTTTTTCATCTGGTTGTAGCACAATAGGAGAAGATGTTAGCTCTTTGAAAATAACATTTCTACTATACAACACCTTACTAGTCACAGGATCCCAAAGCTTGTATCCTTTCACACCAACACTGTATCTGATGAAAATACATTTGACAGCTTTGTTTTCCAACTTAGATCTTTTCTCCTTTGGAACATGTGCATAAGCTTCACAACCAAAAACATGAAGATGTCTAATTGAAGGCTTCTTACCAGACCACACTGCCATGGGTGTCTTACCAACAAGGGCTGATGTAGGAGATCTGTTAACCAGATAGCAAGCAGTGGCCACAGCTTCGGCCCAGAACCTTTGTTCTAAACTAGCTCCACTAAGCATACTCCTAGCCTTCTCCATCAGTGTCCTGTTCATTCTCTCTGCAACTCCATTTTGCTGCGGGGTATAAGGAGTTGTCTTATGCCTCTCGATACCTTGTTCTTTACAAAACTGTTCAAACTCTTCTAAGCAAAACTCACCACCATTGTCAGTTCTCACACACTTAATCTTCTTACTAGTCTGATTCTCTACAAGAGCTTTAAATTCCTTGAATCGACTAAAGACTTGTGTCTTACTTTTAAGAAAATAAATCCATGTCCTTCTACTGTAATCATCTATGAAAGATACAAAAAATACAAACTTGGAGATTGAAGGAACTTTTACAGGACCAAATACATCAGATTGAATAAGATCCAAAACATCAGAAGATTTGTGAGAACTAGAGTAAAACTTAACACAATTTTGTTTACCATAGACATAGTGTTCGCAGAAGTTGAACTCGAGATTGCAATCATTTAACCCCTCAACGAGATTTTTATTTTTCAGGGTTCTGAGACCTCTTTAACTAATGTGGCCAAATCTCATATGCCACAACATTGTCTTTTCTGTAGGAAGCTTACCTTCCAAAGTGTTTGCACTACCATTAGAACCAATAGCCACAGACTTCTTCACTGCTTGTTCAGATGGTGAGGATGAAGAACTATTACATAGAGGAATACATGCATCTAGCTGAAATAAGGTACCTCTCCTAGAACCCTTCGCAAGCACCAGTGATCCTCTCATCATCTTGCATCCTTCTTTCAAAAAAACAACCTACACACCTACATCAGTTAGCATACTTACAGATAATAGGTTTCATGCCAAACCCAGAATGTGCATAACTCCGTTGATTCCCTTTACTCGTCCATTAGAAAATCTAATAGTGACCCTTCCGCGTCCAACTATCTTTAGGTGAGAATCATCACCCAGATACACCTTTCCACCATCGAACTTCTCATACTTTGAGAACCAATTTCGATGAGAAGTCATGTGAAAAGAAGCACCTGAGTCTATCAACCACACATCATCAGATGCATGGGCATCCAAGGCTGCGATGAATGCATCACCATCTTCTTGAGATCTTTTTGAAGCTGAATCTGAACCCTTCTTCTTCTTCTTTGGTTCTTTGCAATCTTTACAGAAGTGCCCAGATTTATCACAGTTCCAACATTTCACCTTGGACTTTCCAAGAGTCTTAGAACTCCCATGGGATTTGGATTTGCCCTTCTTTGACTTGTTGTCATTCTACTTTCCTCTGTCGTTGGATCTCCCGTGAACAGCAAGGGCTTCCTTAGACGAATCCGAAGTCTTTCTTCGCATCTCCTCAGATAGCAGCGAAGACACCACATCATCCATACGAAATGTGACTATAGTACTTCCGAGGGCCATCACAAGATGGTCCCATGAATCCTGCAAGGAACAAAGCAGGGTCATACAATGAGCCTCCTCCTTGATCTTGGCACCGGATGATGCCAATTGTGCAACCAATAAATCGAATGCGTTGAGATGATCAGTTACAGATCCACCTTCCTCCATTCTTAAAGAATACAACTTCTTTCTCAGGAACAACTTATTCACCAGATATTTGGCCTGATACACAGACCCAAGCCGTGTCCACAAAGAATTTGCAGTAGTCTCATCAAGAACATTCAGAAGAATGGCATCTGCTAGACAGAGTCTGATGAGACCCTTAGCCTTCCGATCCTTGATATCCCAATCTGCTTGAGATATCATTGTAGGTTTCACATCAAGTGAAGCAGCCTCCCATAGATCACGGTCTTCAAGCATGTCTTCCATTTTGAGTTTCCACAACTCGAAATTAGTGCCATTAAACTTCTCCACCTCCATTCTTCCATATGATGAACTCGCCATCTCAATCTGCAAATAAGATTCAGAATGTTCTACACAAAACTCCCACTCAACTTGAGATTAGCTCAAAAAACTCTACCCAATAACTAGGATCAAAAGTTGATCAAGCTCTGATACCACTTGTAAGGAAACTTAGGTACGGAAACAACTTCCTACACTAACCTCCTAGGGAAAGTATTGTGCAAATTCTTTTAAATCCTTACAATTTCAGATTCGATAACTACTTTAACAAAGATATTGCAACATATACCATACATACAGAAAATAGATAGAGAAGATTGAAACACATAAACACAAAGATATGTCGGTGGGGAAAAACCTTTCGGTAAAACAACTCCACCCCTCCAAAACCTGCACAATGTATTATCTTCAACACAAAGATTACAACACACATGCAATGCAAGTTCTTTCAGGAAATGAGAGACAAAGCCAACAAGACTTATCAAACTTGTGTCTCTCCCATAGAAGCAGCATCATATATATAGGCTCCTCAGGACCTAACAAATACCCAAAATAGGTGTTTGGCGTCCAACCACCAAGACCCATGCACAAAGCCACATGTACACAGTTGTTATATGCAATCCCAAGAATAGGCGTGCATCCCTAGAATAGACTATGATAGCTTGTCATAGAATCCACCAAAAATAACAGTCACAAGAGAAGTGTAAGAGAATCTGTCATACCAACCTATTTTTGGCATATTCTCTTACACACACCACCCACTCCTTCTTGGGCGCCCAAATAGGCCCAAGTCAAAAGATGCTCTTACGCCTGTCATAGCACATTCCTTAAATAGCTCTTACACATCATAGGAATCCGTCATAACTATTTCAGCCATGATTTCCTTACACATAATACAAGATGTCGACACATTAAGTGGAGTGACACATCAACATGCCAACTAGACATGTACACTCACACTTAATTACATTATTTGCAAAAAATACATTTACAAAACTAAATAAATAGAAATAGGAATTATCCAAGGTTGAGACACCTTATTCCTAACAGAACTATGGTTAAAGCTCACATCCAACGATTACGAGATAGCCTTTGTCTCTCAATCTCATGATCTAACCTGGGTCAAGCCAAATGTTTCGAGATTGAGAGATATGTTGTGGTCGCTGAATCTTGTAATGGAACCATGGTTAAAGAGAAAGTTCCGAGATTGAGAGATTTACCTTGGTCACTGATTCTCTAGACCAAACCCTGGTTAAAATAAAAGTTTAGAGATCCTGAGTGAGCCTTCAGTCGCGTGATCTCCAAATGGTGGGGTTAAGACTTGCCATAATTTAAAGGAAGTGTAAAAGTATTGCAGGTTAAGGTTGATCTGATGGTGGTCGTGATTCTGTTGAGGGAAGATGCTTGAATGATATTGATTGTGTGTTCACGACTGCTATCCGATCTTGTCTAGGAAAAGGCTAATGAAGTGGTGGGTCCAATTGTCAGATGTTGCAGATGTGCTTGCTTCTGATTGGTCGCCAAAGATAATGATGTGGCAAACAAGGTTTTGAGTCAAATAAATATTTTATTTGATTTTCATGAGCCAGATGATGTGCCGGGAAAGACAAAGATCAATGACCATGTTTTAAATTTGTTGATTAACCGTTGTCGCCAGACTTTTTGAAATTTTGCTAGGGTTTTTCTACAGGATTGAATTGGGTTTACTTCAGTAAAGGACTGGTTATTAAATGCAAAGGCGACCAATCTATTTGATCTAATCTTGTTCACCATCATAGAATGATCTTGAAGTGATGCTTGACTGTGAAGGGTGTCCATGCCATGGAGAGATGGGTGAAAAGGTCACACCATTTATTATGTGGTTGAAGACAACAGAAGGCCAAAATGATGAATTTCCTATCTTTATTGTGTACTAGTTAGGATTTTGGCCTTAACTAAAGATCAATTTGGATTTGATTGCTCCAAATGTCATGTCATGTCTTTTCTATGGTGAATTGCCTGATTCCTTGGTTGTTGTAGTTGTTGGAAACCCTAGTTCTGTCTTAGCTATTTGAAGCTTGTTGAATCCTTTTTTTGAGGATTCCAAGAGGGCTATATATATATATATATATATATATATATATATATATATATATATATATATATATATATATATATATATAGAAAGTTTTTACTTTTGTAAAGGGTGGTGAATTTCATTTGTAAGGATAGTTTTTGCATCTGTGTTCTTCTGAAAGAATTTTTGTCTTTAAATGTATTGATACATAAAAAATATCAATGAAAATGTATTGAGACTCCTTTGCATATTTTGTTGTCTTTTTGTGTGAATCTTGAAATTTTCATGTATTAAATATGTAAGGCATTTTTAATACATCATTTACAAGGTAAATAGTGGGGTTAAGCTTAAGTCTCTTTTAAGAAAAGGGTAAATCTTAAGGGAGATCTCTGAGAATTCATGGCTTATCCAAGAATTTGATGACAGTATGTGTGAATGAGAGGGTGATTTGTAAGGCATCTCATCTGGGTTTCAGGTATATTAGATTTGAGAGATTTCTGTGGATGCATGTTCTTTGACTCTTTGCCCTAGGATTTGGCACTGGACTTTGCTTGATTTGCATTTCTCACCATCAACACAATTAAATAATAATTTATCTTAAGTTTATGTTGAAAGAATTAGATGTTTATGTCTATGTCAAGGATACAAATAATTATTGTGATTCTTTAAAGAATTGAATCTATCAGGTACACCCGCCTAAGTTTAAAAGCTCAAAGTGAAGAAGGACATAAGTTCTTAGCACCTTGGTGTTTGATATTGTTAGATGCATCTTTTGGGTCCATAGAGTTATGTATCATAATTTTTGATTTGTTTTCATCATCTACAATCTTTTTAAGCACTAACAGGTATGATGAAGGTCACTTATGATGATGACTTGCCATCAAGGGTAAATGTTTGTGTGTGGATAGACTTGGATGACTATAAAAAGAGATTACCACCTTTAGAAAATCACTCCAAAATTAGCATTCAATGTAAGGTCTTTTTCATTAGTGTGCCTAACAGTGTAGGTTTAGTCTTCCATGGATACATCAGTGAGGATTACAACAACAAAGGCCCATAACTACTTTCTGAGCTATATGATTGATACATAGTTGGTGTGTACAATTAATATAAATGATTAATTGGTCCTAGTAGCTATGAAGTGGGTCTTAGGGGAGGACTTTTTGAACAATGAGGACCGATATGGGGTTAACATAGAGATCATTTCATAGTTTGTGGGCTCCCTATAAGACCTAGGTGAGTTGATGGGTTGTCCAATCAACTAGCAGGTTGTTTGGGAATGACTATATTGAAGGTTTGGAAAAGGTTTTGAGGACAACTCAATTAGGAATTGGGCTTCTGTTGGCTACTTACTTGAGGGTATACCTTGAGAAGAATGTGATGGTTCCCTAGTTGCCATTTGTGTTTATTTTCTTGACACTGATAATTTATACACACCAAGAGCAAGTGAGTCATGCTCTAACATTTCTAAAATAGTTGGTCAACAATAATCTTGACATAGAGATGACGAACTACAACTAATTTGGAATTTGATTGAAGAATCTGTGATTAAAGACCACTAAGGAGTTGTTGATTAGATATGTAATATGATTAAATCAGTATTATGTTGTCATTGATGTCAACTAGCTTGACAACACTTATCTTGTAAGTTACTATACCGAAACATTTGAAGAAAGGTGAAAGAGATTAAGAACATAAATATCTACACGAGGAAGATGTATATGTCAGATGAGGATAAGGAATTCATTGAGTAACTTGTTGATGAGTCTATGACCTTATGATATTGACTTCATTATGTTGCATTCATCTATGATGAAGGATAGAGCTGAAAGACACAAAGCAGTGTTGTTGGTAAATGAATCATTTTAGTATATACTGATAGAGTGTAGTGTATACTGAGCACAGTGTTAATCAAGCTTGTGTTCACTGACGCATTTCTTTGTTAACCGAGCAGAACAGAAAGGAATTAAATGATCAGTTTAGTTGATAAGATTGATGAGATGGAAAGTGTATGAAATCGAGGTAATAGATAATGTTTGTTATGAAGATCGACGACTAACAAAATTCAAGGAAGATCTAATGGAGCAGATTGAAACGTGTTATTGACACATTAGCCGAGGAAGGTTAAAGCAGCAAAATAAATGAATGAGATTAAGCGGAAAAATCTGATGGAAAAAAAGAAAACAGTTTACTCATCTATATAAGAGACTTGATTTTCATAGTGAAAGGTGCCAGAAGAAGAAGATACTGCAGAGTTATCGTGTGAACAAGTTTTCATGCATTCTAATCATACTAGTTAGTGAGAACCCAACTGCAAAGAAATTATCGAGCGATAGAGAGTAATTACCGACGGATAGTAAGTTGATATATTGTTGAAACATAAGTGTTATATTGATTAGAAAGATTTGTATGAGCTGAATATTGATCTGTAATCTGTAATTGAAGTTGTATTAAGGCAGATCATCTACTATTACATATTTAACCATTGTACACAATCAAATCTCTTAACTGAGTGGACTATAAAGTCTTATTATGTATAATTCATAGAATGAACATTGTTATCTTGTCAACCCCATAGTGAATGCTGGTTGGACAATAACTGTTGGTCTAAAATCCTCTAACAAGGTCACACCTAATAGTGTGTTTGTAACCTTTAATAGGGTTGGGTCTTCACCAACCTCACTTCAGAAGAGTGAATATTTTTGGGTTGTCGGTCCCAGGTGATTTTTCCCTTCACAGGGTTTCCACGTTAAATCTCTTGTGTTATGTGTTGATTGTGATATTTGTTTGTTATCATACTTAGCATATTGCATGTTATATTTGATTGGTAACTAGTATAAGTTTTAGACTGATATCGGTAAAAGCACAGACAGTGAAAGTATTTTATGTTTACCGAGTAGCAGAAGTTGAAGTAATTATTTTGGATTATACATTTTGTTTTGGGACAAGTGATTAACTGATTCACCCCCCTCTCAGTTAGTCTAACAATTGGTATCAAAGCGTTGGTTGCTTAGAATAGAGTTTTAAGGACTTCAGCACAAAGGTCTCAAGATGTATAAGAGGGAAGTGCCAAGACTGAACAAAGAGAACTTCACAGTATGGCAAAGTTGAATGAAGTTGCACATATTTGGAATTGGGAATTCTACACCAGAACTGATGGAGAATGGCTACATTGAACCGACCCCTGGTCCCTTAACTCTTGATCAACTGAAATACATGCATGAACACAATATTACTATGATGGAACTTGTTGCTGCCTGTACCGACATCAAATTTGAAGACATTAAGGGATGTACTACTGCCAAAGCCATGTGGGACAAACTAACTCTAATATACATTGGAGGTTTGAATGTTAAAAGAGCCCAAGTTGAAAGCCTAAGAAGCAGATTTGATGATATGAAGATGAAGGAAGGTGAGAACATTGTGTAGTACTCAAATAGACTAAAAGAGGTAGTACATGCTATTAGAGCATCAGATGGAGTTATTGATGATGAAATGGTGATAAGAAAGATTCTCAGAACTTTACTGCCAATTTATGCAATCAGGATCTATGCGATTCATGAAACAAGGGCGACATCCAACCTTACTCTTGACACACTGATTGGTAAGCTTACAACCTTTGAATTGAATAACTTTGATAATAGTGTTGTTCCTTCTATGGAATCCACTTTCATGACGTCTTTGAAGATTGGTAAGTCTAGCAGGAATAATAAGAATAATGATAGTGATAGTAATATCGATGACGAGCTTGATGAGCTTGAAGCTCTTATGGCTAGAAGGTTACGCAAAGGTAAAAGAAGGTATAGAGGTAAGCTACCTTTGGCATGCTTTAATTGTAAAGAAGTTGGCCACATTGCTACTAGATGTCCACATAAGAAAGATGATGATAGATCTAGAGACCGATTTGAAGGAAGCTATGGGAGAAGAGTCAACAGAGGCTACCAACACAACAATAGAGACAATCGAGACAGTAATGACAAAGGGAAAAGGGTATGTTACATAGCTGAGGATATTGAATCTAAATCTGATTCTGATGATGACATAGAAGTTGTATTTGTTGCTATGAAAGATGATTCAAAGGAAGAAGAGAAACATGAAGAGACAACATTGATCTCTAAAGTAAGCAGAAATGATACATGGATCATAGATAGTGGCTATACACATCATATGACTGGTGATGTAGAAAGATTTGATCAACTTGATGAATACAATGGAGGATCTGTGAGAATGGGAAATGATGCACCCTATATGGTAAGAGGTAAAGGTTCACTGATGATTAATGATAGAATAAAATGTGAAAATGCATATTGGGTAGATGGATTGAATTATAATTTGTTAAGTGTGGCACAGTTGAACAATTCAGGCCACCAACTTTCTTTTGAGAGCAAAAAGGTAAAGATTTATGATGATGGAGGATGACTTGTCAGAACTGGTACATAATCCAGAGGTAATCTATTTTATCTTGATATTGATCAGTTTTCTTGTTTGATAATGAAGGATGAAGATGCATGGTTGTGGCATAAAAGGTTATGCCATGTGAATTTTGATAACATGATCAAGATTAGTAAGAAGAAAAAAGTTAGAGGGCTGCCTAACTTGTCAAAACCTAATCATACTATGTGTCATGAATGTCAAAAAGGTAAGATGACTAAGTCTAGTTTCAAAAGTAAAGACTACTCAACAAAGAAGATACTTGAGTTGGTTCATACCAACCTATGTGGTCCTATGAGAACTCAGAGTTATTATGGTGATAGATACTTTATTCTTTTTGTTGATGACTATACTAGACTGATGACTATTATGTTCTTGAAAGAAAAATCTGAAGCTTTTAAAATGTTCAAATGGTATAAAGCAAAGGTAGAAAAAGAGACTGGTAAGGAATTGAAATGCTTAAGATCTGATAGAGGAGGTGAATTTATCTCTGATGAATTTACTAATTTTTGTAATGAGCATGGTATCAAAAGATAGGTCTTTGCACCGAGGACACCTCAGCAAAATGGCATTGCTGAAAGAAGGAATAGGTCAATAATTGACTGTGTAAGAACACTAATGCTGCAAAAGAATATTTCTTAGACATACTGGAGGGAAGTTGTCAGTACAGCTGTATATGTTCTTAACCGAGTACAACTGAAGAAGGACACCAACCGGACACCCTATGAATTGTGGTTTGGACACAAACCTAATGTAAGTTATTTCAAGATTTTTGGAAGTAAATGCTTTATTCTAAAAGATGAGAGAAATGGTAAATTTGATTCAAAAGGAGATGAAGGGATATTTTTGAGATATTCCACTAAAAGTAAAGCATATAAATGTCTGAATAAGGTTACAAATAAAATAATTGAAAGTACTAATGTTTGTGTTGATGAGTTTGATGAAAAGAACACAGAGGATAGTACAAAGGAATCAGAAGACTACGGTAGATTCACTTACACTGAACAACCAGAGTATCTACCGAAGCCACAACCTGTGATAATCGGTCAATAGGAAAATAATGCAGAACAATAGGAAAGGGACACCGACGAGCAGGATGGAGCTACCGAGCAAGAAAATGAACCTGCATAGGATGAACAAGAAAGAAGAAACTGAGTACTGGCTAGTTTTTTTAGAAGACATCATCTTGAGACACAAATTATTGGAGACAGACAAGATGGCATGCAAACGAGGAGAAAAGCAAGACAAGGTACATGTCAAGTTTGTGAATTTGAACCAAAAAATGTGAAAGTTGCATTAGAGAATGAAGAATGGGTTAATGCAATGAAAGAGGAAATAGAGAAAATAGAGAAGAAAAAAATCCGGTCCTTAGTACCCCGACCTAAAGATAAGAATGTTATCGGTACTAAGTGGATATTCAGGAACAAACTAAATGAAAATGGTGAGGTGACAAGAAACAAAGCTAGATTGGTATGCAAGGGATATGCATAGGAAGAAGGCATTGATTATGGTGAGACATTTGCACCTGTTGCTAGATTGGAAGGTGTTAGAATGCTATTTGCATATGCTACACACAAGAAATTCAAAGTCTATCAAATGGATGTGAAGTCAGCATTTCTGAATGGTATACTTGAAGAAGAGGTCTACATAGAACAACCTGAAGGGTTCATTGATCTAGACAAAAAAGACATGGTATGTAGATTACATAAAGCTTTGTATGGTTTGAAGCAAGCTTTGAGAGCCTGGTATGAAAGGCTGCATACTTACTTGTTAAGTATTGGATTTGTTAGAACAAATGAAAACAACAATTTGTACATGAAAGGTGATACTGATGATACTATTATTATTGTTGAAATATTTGTAGATGATATTATTTTTGGAGGTCAAGATCATGTATGCAAAGCATTTGCTGATGAAATGAAAAAGGAGTTTGAAATGTCTATGTTCGAAGAGATTAAATTATTTCTAGGACTACAAGTGATTCAGCAGAGTGATGAGATATTCATCACACAATCTAAGTACATAAAGGAAGTACTAAAGACATTTGGCATGGAAGATGCTAAACCTGTGGGAACACCGATGGTTACTGGATGTAAACTGACAAAGGAAGATGAAACTACAGAGGTAAACCAGACACTTTACCGATCCATGATTGGTAAGTTAATGTATGTAGTTCACAGTAGACTAGATATAGCACATGCTGTGGGAATTGTTGCTAGATTTTCTGCTAACCTTGGAGAATCACACATGATTGCTACTAAAAGAATCTTAAGATACCTAAAAAAGATAGAGGATTATGGATTATGGTATCCTAAGGAAGGCAAGTTTAAACTGAAAGTGTACACCGATGCTGATTGGGCTGGAAATGTGGATGACAGAAAAAGCACCACCAGAGGAGCATTCTTCTTTGGTGAAAGACTTGTAACTTGGACAAGTAAAAAGCAGGCTTGTATTTCTTAGTCTACTGCTGAAGCAGAGTATGTTGCTGCTGCTATGAATTGCTCAAACATTGCATATATTAAGCAAGTACTAGAATGTATGAATGAGGTAATCACTGACCTAGTGATTATATACTATGACAACACTAGTGCAATTAATATTTCAAAGAATCTAGTGATGCACTCTAAAACAAAGCATATATCTATTAAGTATCACTACTTAAGAGAACAAGTGCAAGAGAAGCAAGTGAAGTTAGAATTTGTTACATCTAAAGAACAACTTGCAAATATCTTTACAAAGCCTCTACCAAAAGATACATTTGAATACTTGAGGACTAGACTTGGGGTCCGTCCCCTGTCTAATGGTCACTAATGTGATCTGGATGTTGCATCAACCTAATATTATCAGAAGATCACACATGTTGATGCAGCATAGTTCACACTTTGGATCATGTTCAAGGTTGTGATTAAGTTTGGAAAACTAAAATAGATTGGGATATCAATATACAAAGGTACAGAAATTGTATTGGACAATAGAGAGTTACTTGGCTACTAAAGAGCTATTTGTTTATTTGTTTCTCTAGCATTATTGTCAAAGGGAGAGATAAATAATATGAAAGGAGAGATAAACATGCACCGATGAGAACTATTTAAGGGAGAGACAATCTGAAAGGAACAGAACATTGCAGATTAGTTACAGAGAACAGAAGCAGGAACCTGAGAGCTGAACCGAGCACATCTATAGAATGACAAAGCTGTATTTTATAATGTTGTTTAGTAACATAGTGATTAAACATATTAAGCTAGGGAGGGCTTGTACATTTGTTCATAGAGTTGTAGAATACATGTTTGGTATGTGTATGGTACATTTCATATTACTTAAGTTGCCATCAATGCCAAATGGAGAGATTGATAAACTACAATTGATTTGGAATCTGATTGAAGAATCTGTGATTAAAGATCACTGAGGAGTTGCTGATTAGATATGTAATATGATTAAATCAGTATTATGTTGTCATTGATGTCAACTAGCTTGATGACACTTATCTTGTAAGTTACTATATCAAAACATCTAAAGAAAGGTGAAAGAGATGAAGAATAGAAATATCTACATGAGGAAGATGTATATGTCAGATGAGGATAAGAAATTCATTGAGTAACTTTTTGATGAGTCTATGAACTTATGATATTGACTTCATTATGTTGCATTCATCTATGATGAAGGATAGAGCTGAAAGACACAAAGCAGTGTTGTCGGTAAATGAAGCATTTTAGTATACACTGACGGAGTGTAGTGTATACCGAGCACAGTGTTAACTAAGCTTGTGTTCACCGATGTATTTCTTTGTTAACCAAGTAGAACAGAAAGGAATTAAATGAACAATTTAGCCGATAAGATTGATGAGCTAGAAAGTGTATGAAATCGAGGTAACAGATAATGTTTGTTATGAAGATTGACGGCTAACATAATTCAAGGAAGATCTAATGGAGTAGATTGAAACATGTTATTGACACATCAGCCGAGGAAGGTTAAAGCGGAAAAATCTGATGGGCAAAAATAAAATGGTTTACTCGTCTATATAAGAGACTTGATTTTCATAGTGAAAGGTGTCAAAAGAAGATACTGCAGAGTTATTGCGTGAACAAGTTTTCATGCATTCTGATCATACTGGTTAGTGAGAACCGAACTGCAGAACAATTACCGAGCAACAGAGGGTAATTAGCGACAGACAATAAGTTGATATATTGTTGAAACATAAGTGTTATATTGATCAGAAATATTTGTATGTGTGTGTGTGACTTATACACCTTCATGAAATTAACAAGATTAACTAAGAACAACAAGAATTAGAGCAAATTAATCTAACAAATGCACAATTAATCTATCAACATCGCATGGATCTCTAAAATAAAGTGGTAAATGAGGCTCTCAACTCTCATCCTCACTAGTGACACTATAAAGATGAGAATTAAGCTATATGATATGCAAACTAGATCTAATTATCAAATTCTAGCTCTATTTGATCAGAAATCTACAAAATGATCAACAATTAAGCTAATTATCAATGAAAATAGCTAAGTGAGTGGTGTGGATGCATATTGCAAGAGCTTTGCTGCAATTCAAAGATATGGAGTGGATGATTTATGCCTCTAAATGCCTTCAATATATAGGATTTTCCCAAGGGTAGGGGTAGAGTGAGATAACCATGGTTATGCGTGGGTAAGGTCAATTGGCTTTGCTTTGTCTATAAATGGGGGGACAAGTATTTAAATGGTTTCAAAAGGCTCGACCATTTCAACAAAAGTGAGTGATTTGTGTCCATTTTGTCTCCTTTTTGCTTTGTTGAGGGAAATTAGTATTTATTAATTAATTAAAGTAATTAAATTTAGCCATGAAGGGTAAGATGTTCATTTTGATTTTTCATTCCAACAACTATGTCATTAATTGAATTTAATCATTTTCGTAGTGTTTTTCTCCTTTTCAAGCTTTATTTAATCATTTAATCATTTAATTGAATTTTCCTTTGATTTGAATTTCCTTTGTTCCATTTATTGATTTTTCGTGCTATTTTGATGATTTGATTGCACCTTTTGATTGATTTAAGCCTTTTGCCAATTTTTCGTGTCTACAGTATGAGCTAAATATTGATCTATAATTTGTAATTGAAGTTGTATTAAGGCAAATCATCTACTATTACATATTTAACCATTGTACACAATCAAATCTCTTAACCGAGTGGACTGTAAAGTCTTATTATGTATCATTCATAGAATGAACATTGTTATCCTGTCAACCCTATAGTGAATGCTAGTTGGACGATAGTTGTTGGTCTAAAATCCTCTAACAAGGTCACACTTAACAGTGTGTTTTTAACCTTTAACAGGGTTGGGTCTTAATCGACCTCACTTCAGAAGAGTGAATATTTTTGAGTTGCCAGTCCCAGGTGGTTTTTCCCTTCACAGGGTTTCCACGTTAAATCTCTTGTGTTATGTGTTGATTGTGATATTTGTTTGTTATCATACTTTGCATATTGCATGTTATATTTGATTGGTAACTAGTATAAGTTTTAGACTGATATCGGTAAAAGCATAGACAGTGAAAGTATTTTATGTTTACCGAGTAGCAGAAGTTGAAGTAATTGTTTTGGATTATACATTTTGTTTTGGGACAAGTGATTAATTGATTCACCCCCCTCTCAGTTAGTCTAACAAGAGAAAGGTTGGCTCAATGAATTTCATGTAAGGGTGATCTTCAAGAAAGGTTAGGATACTTCAGACAATGACAAGCTTAAGGAAGATGAATTTATACCTATTGATTAGGAGGGAGAGGAGGAACTTGGAGATGACTCTCCAACTAATTCTCCTGGTCTTGCTGCCAACTAGCCCTTCTAAGAATATGTGGAAAAAAATATTGACTCCTCATTTTTTTGAAAGATTTTTCTCTCTTTTCTTCTTTTGAAAGACTTTGACAGTATATACATACTTGTACAAAGTTCTCTTACAAATAAAATATATATCTTGTGTGATGGATACATCGTGTACTAAATCTGTCTTTCCTTTGTTTCAATTTTAATTTCCTTTTTCAAATATTTTTTGTATGAAAATCATGCTAAAAAAATGTAAGAAATTTTAAAATAGAAGCTTGTTTGTACATTATGTAAGGAAATTATTTATTTATTTTTAGAAAATTTCTTAAAATTTGTACCAAAGATGGGAAAACTCTCCGATATATGAGTATACCTTCCTCCAAGAAGGTTAGTGAACTAGAGCACTTTGTTTGAGTCTTAGCATGTTTAACTCATAATGCTAGTGGGTGTGAACTCCTTTTAGTCTTTTCACCATCGTAGGGCTGAGAATGATTTTCCACATTGTTTTTATCCTTTTTAATTTTTTCATGGTGGCATTTTCGTGATCAGGAAAATAATTTCACCAGGGTCCCTCTAAAGTAGACAAGTGGCGATCAACAAAAATGGAAGTGGATCCCACTCTATCATTTGAATGGCCTGGCTTCGACTAGGACATGTTTTGCAACGATGGACTTTTTGGGAGATCCCTCGTTAGAGTTAGAGTTAGATGAGAGAAACACAGTGAAGTTACATGGTAATGAGGTGGGGATGTTGAGTTAGCTTGCGATGCACATTTAAAAGGGGTGTTGAGAACTCGATGGACTAGAATGTGGTGAAGCATAGGTCTAGACTGTGATCGATGGGAGTAATTTAGGTTGTGGATGCAATTTATAGTTTGAAAACATAAAATCATCATAAGGTGTCACCTTTTAACTATTTTTTTAAAAATCATTTATACTAACTTATTTTATATTGCAACATCTTCAATACATTTTAATTTATAATTTTATTTACATATTTTATCTATCCTACTATGTTGCATTTATGTTGATAAATAACATTTATGTCATTGAACCATATAAGCTATAAACAACCTTTTAGATTCTTGCATGAGTTTTTGAAATGTTCTTTCAACCATACACAATATATAAAAGCTCATAGTACATAGGAGAATAAAAACTATCTTGCATATATTTTGAAATAAATATAAGTATCTAAAAGAATAGATATGTCAAACAAAAAAAACTTAGTATGCTAAGTCATTTCAAGACTTTATTTAGTCTAGGTACATAATAATATCATTAAGATGTAACCTTTAGCAATTATTTTTTAAAATTCAATAATTTTTATATCACATCATTAATTTATAGCAATTCAGGGCTTTTATTTGCATAAAAATGTGTTTACTATTGTACTGTGGTACATTACTTTGCTATAATTATTTATGTAATTTCCACATAACGTATAAAGAACACTATAGATCCCTTCCATGTTTCTTTATCCCAAATAAACACAAAGTAGCACATTTAGTTCAAAATGCCCCACTACCAATCATCCTAATCTCTATACCCTTGATGACCTCGTAAATAAACTTGTTTGCTATGGAAAAGGAATCAAATGTTTAAGTTTGTGGCTAAAGTTTTGAGGATATCCATGATTTATTATTTTGTGTTACAAAATATCTACTAATAATGTTTCTAAGTTATAACAACTATATCAACATCCTAAAGTACACCTTCCACAATACAAAACCAAGATCACTATAAGAGAGAGGCAAAACAAGAGTGATATTTTTTTATGAGAAGTATAATAATTAATGATACTGAACAAATACTGTGATCCAAATGAGCTTTCTATTGAGTTTTGTTAAAACACACATACTAATCCCACAAAAGGAAAAAATGTATTAAGAAAACATTTAAGAGAAATCACATGCCTATTTTCTCTACATAGTGTATGTGGACTTCCACTCCTATCAAAATGCATAGCATTTATATAAAATCTAATTATTTGTCACAAATGCAACAAGGTGATAATAGATTAGGTTATATTTGGTCAATATGTGAGATTGTACCAATAAACATATGCAAGAGTGATAATGATAGTAAAATCTTAAATGTGTAAAACGAAACAAGGTCACATAGAAAATAAAAAGATAACTCATCTCAAGAAATCATTTCAATAATAAAGATCCAATAAAAACATTCACTATATTAGTAATTCATTTATTCACAATATGATAAGATATTTTACACTTGTGCTTAACACTAACCCATATTCAATTTTTTATAGGCGCATCAATATGATAATTGAGATTTTACATCTTTGGTCATTTCTTTGTTCTCAATTAATATAACATTAAGATATAATACCATAAGAACAAAATGGTCACCAACATATTTGAATTATATGCAATGATTAGTTTTTTTTAATAAATTCTAGTCCTAACACATGATTATCAAAGTTTTGATATTACATCCTTGGTGATTAATTTATGTCATATATAGACTTCTTCAACGTGCATGCCAAATCCTTATTTCCTTAAACTACATTTTATTTTAGTTCTAGTAAAGATTCTTCTTCTATATTCGTAGGTAGAATTATTTTATGTGCATCCATATGTTGTACCTTAATACCAAAATCAACAAGAATGCAATTAATTTAGTGGAAGTTACATTAATTACCTCAAACTTTTATTTGGGATAAAAAGGAACTAAAATGGCAGTGAAAATGTTGGTGATGGGCAGGTGATAACCTAAGTGTTAGCATTCCATATTTAGCAACACTTGAATAAAACCTCACTAGAGTCAATTCCTTCACTTGGTAATATCACTTAACTACCAAGAAAACTTTGTATTGATACACTTCATCCTCAACATTATAATTTTTCTTGAACACTCTTGTAACCAATTCACATTCTTTTAGAAAATAACTCTACTAAATCTAATATTATTTTCTTATCCAAGGGCTCTACTTCATAGTCGGTTTTCAAACTTTATATTCATTTGGATCAAGAGCCTCCCCAATAGATTTAGGACATCATCAATCATACATGTGTTAGAATTTGAAAAGACTAATAACCTAGAATAACTAGTGTAAATGAATAGAAATACAATTGTAAATGTAAATGATACAAGATCAAAATAAAAACACAAAATTTAACCTCCGAGAGAGAACTCCAAAAGGTAAAGAACAAAAATAACATTAGGATAATGTAGGAGAAAATAGCTACATAATGCAATTACAATGCAATAGAATGGAATGTCAAGACTAGCTAGAAGTGGGTATATATAGAAAATGAGAGATGGGAGAGGTGGAAACTATGATAAATGGAAAGAAGCCACCAAAATATACTAAAATAAGAAATTATATATATCATGGAAGATGATAAAAAATTCTACACAATAAAATCCAAAAATTGATATACAATTTGTATGGATTGTGGAAATCTAATATTGATGACAAAACATTATACACAATCAAATCCATAAATTGATATAGCATTAGTACGGATTGTGGAAATCTAATAGATTTGGTCTCATGGAAGATACTGACATAATTCACCCACTCACGCTAACACTCACTTTATTAATCTTGATAAATCTTAATGAAAAGTGTAGGGAGAACCTAGGAATATGGAAATTTAAAACCAACTAGGAAATCAAAACCTACACAAACATCCTCCCTTAAGAGAATCTTAGGTAGGTGAAAATATGCTTAATCTCAAAAATTGATGCCATATTAAGTACCCATGTAAAAGAAGTCTCCCCATAGAGATAAAGCCCCCTATAGATAGGTAGAGAGAGAGAGACAGAGACAGAGACAGAGAGAGGATACTTGTTGGCTCTCCAACAAATTTTGTAAATGAAGGAACTAGATCTTAGTGAAGGTTTTTTTGAAGATGTCTACAATCTGATCTAATGTCGGATAGGGCCTAGGATTGATGGTCTTCTCATGAATAATCTCTCGAATGTTGTGCATGTGGATCTGAATGTTAGACATAGGAAGCACCAAGAGGGGGGGGGGGGGGGGTGAATCGGTGCAAAAATATTCTTTAATTTCCTTAACCAATTCCAAAACCTAAATCCACAAAAAATTAAAAGTAAATATAACAGAATAAGCACACATAGAATCATAACACCATGATTTATTTTTGAGGAAAACCCTGTTAAGGGAAAACCCCCCAATTGGGATGATACCCACAAATATCTCACTACTACAGTTATAAGTACCTTATTAAATTTATAAGTAAAAAAGATGGGGAATGAAAATGCATTTAGGCTTATAGCTTAGATCTTACAACTCAATTACAAAATACAGATTTGGCCCTCAGTCGGGTTCACTGATTATATACAAATTACAATATAGAAAGGACTTATAGTCCCAAAACTAAACTAGTTAGTAGCATCAATAACGCCTATGCAGTTCCAATGAAGCTCGAATAATATTATAAACATCCAATTTTTACATCAATATAGCTCACACATCATCACACGAACATCCATACCCTTCGTAAGTTAGAAACTTGATCTTATATATTTGATCATAAGTCTAAAACATCAACTAGGCCGGCTTCAATAAGAAAATATGAGATGTTTACTTCCTTGAGAAAAACCACCGATCAAAACATATTGCCAAATTGTGCCAATCAAAATGTACCATGGAGGAAGTTGGCTTAAACTACATCCACCATCCAACCAATCAGATCATCAATCTAATAGGATAATTGATCGATCCAATATGCTAGTGACTCACATAACATAATTTTATATAACTGCGATACATAGTGAATCATAACTCCACTAAACTGCATCATAAAAACTTGTGATCATAGAGATATACATAACATGATATCTACAACCATACTCTAGCTTTCCAACATCTAACATTTTGATCTCTGTCCAAACTCTCATGATTTCTAAACCTGTATCCTAAGTTGTTCTCCATACTTAGCCGATTATCAACACAAAATCCTTTGGTATACAAAATATATGACATATGATCAAGAGAAAAATATATAGTTTCCATCAATGACAACATACACTGCAATATTAGGTTACTCTTGCCAACACTGAATGCATCTAGTCCTTAATGGACCAAATTACATGAGATATACATGACACTTTGGTTGTCACAAAAGATGATTATAGGATTTCAAAAATAAATCCCAACCTTAGTGACAATTTTATCACACCAAATAGCCTTAGTAGAAGCATGAATTGTGTCTTGGTACTCCGCCTCTGTGGATGAAAGAAACAATTTAGACCACTTCTTGCCCAACCAAAAAATTGGATCAATACCAAGAGAGAAGAAATTCCTAAAGTAGACTTGTAAACTTGAGAATCCCTTGCTAAATCTGAATTTTTGTATTCCACGAATTCAAAATCTACATCCTTTGCATAGTGAATCCCATAACTATAAGTATCCTAAATATAGTGAAGAATCCTCTTAATTTCTTTCCAATGCAGCTTATGGGCATCCTGCATGAATTTAGAGAATAATATTACAACATATGAAATGTCAAGTCTTGCGCACATGGGCGATATTAAAGATATGAAGTCGCGCACATGGGTGATAGTTGATGAAGGTAAATAATTTGTTCACTCTAAGTTTAAGAAGTATATCATACCTTGGAAATACAAACACTTCTTTGAATGTCATCAAGTATGTTGATGCAATAGCTCTGACTTTACACAAAAACCCAAAAGGAAATTATGAAAGACAAAACCCCATGGAATGGATGTTGTAATTTTCCACAATGTTTGGTTAGGGGAGAGAAGAATACTTAGAGAGGTAGGTGTATCTCCTTCCTTGATAGAAAACTCCTTCTCTTGGCCTCTAATGGGGGAAACAAGCTGGATCTATAGAGAGAAACACCTTGAATGCTTGAGAATAATGCTAGATCTTGAATGTTTGGAATTTGTTGCTTGATAGCTCTTGGACTTGATTATGAATACTCAATCATGATAAAGGATGGATAATAATAGATACCAAATTAAGGAGACATAGGGTGTTTATATACCTCTCACAATATTTCAGACATCAAAACTCAAGTAGGCTGACCACAAGATCCAATCTCCTACTAAAACCTCGACATAGGGATTCAGGAAAAATTTGGGCCAAAAAGCATGGGTACAGAATGTTTGAAATGTTCTATACCTAGGAAAATCAACCCAAATTTGGATTGGGTGTCATGAAGATAGGGAAGATGTAAGATAATCTAGTACAACTAATTTTGAGCTCGGGACATAACACAAAGGCTAGGTGATGAAATGAGTTACAAGATTTGAGGAAAATAGAGGAGCACACTTAGAAATAAGGGCTAACCTTGATTTTAAACAATATTGAAATGAAAGAGGACCTATATCTTGTAAGATTTGATGAAAAACAAATCTATTAAGCCCAAGAAACCTGCATGCAAAAACCTGTCACAAGGAACAAATCTGTAGGAAACAAACAAGGGTTTTGCTCTGACAATATGAAAGTTTATTATTATCAACTAAAAGAATGATGCAAATATACAATGGATCAATCCTTATAGAAGGAGATCGAAAAACCTAATGGGAAACCCTAATAGGTAAATAGGCATTTAATAATTAGATTTCATTATTAAGTGACTAATGCAAGTGCATAAAGGGAAATCTTAAGAGGTAGTAAAGTTAATTTAATCAATGTAATTAAATTAATTCTTTACTCTAACACCCCCCCTTAAGATGAGAAACAATGCAACTACAAACAATGCAAGAAAGAAGCAAATGAACTATAATGTTGAATGCAAATTTGGTGTTGGCATTACTAACCGGTAAGCTCTCTACTGGTCCTAATGTTGTCATTGAGGCAAAAGAAGATAGAGATTTGTTGTCTCTATTATAGAGGGAACTCTTCATCAAGAGAGGTTGTGAACCGATCACTACACTAAGCATCAGAAACCAGTTAATGCCCTCCACCGAGAAGAGTGTATACTAGTATCAACCAAGGACTAGACCTCAACCGGTATAGATAAGTAGAAACAAAAGCATATCCAAATAATGTCTATAACAAAACCAGAACAGTGCAACTGATAACCTACCACACCAAAGGCGTGTATCCGGTAAGACAAGAAAGGAACATTCTAAGGCGTCTGACCTCAACCAATATATTATACAACACCGGTATGAGCCGATAGTCAACTTTCTGTTGCAACCAACTCTTCTTCACCGGGATTTATTACAGTAAATCCAAGTGATCTTGAGTTGTCTTGGTGATCAGTTTGAGGCACAGGTAAATGATTTAAAGCCGAAATCAATGGTTTCTTGAGGTGTGACTGAAGGATTTAAAGCTAGATTCAATGGCTTTAAATCAAAGTGTTATCTCTCATGAAGAAAGGTTGCTTGACACACAACTGTTGTTTTCTTCATGTAGTGGATGAAGCCAGAGATTGCATCGGATGCTTGCTCAAAAAAAAAAGACTTCACTGAGTGATGGATTCGTTGGATCTTAGGATCAGGTCATGCATTTGAGGCACAATTAGAGAAACAAAACTGAATATACTCTTATGTCTGGTGAGAAGAAGATTTGCCTTCATTCTGCCGAGAAAAAGAGTGAACATATATGCTACAGAAGCAAGGGTTAAAGAAAATTGAGAAGAACAGGTTGTGCAAAGGTAGCACAACAATAGTTGAGAACACACCTGTGTTAACCGATGATGATTCTCAATTGAGCACAAATAGAGATCACATCTAGCTGAATAGAGCCTTCTATAAAGATCTTTATTCTATTATTTTCTAGCAAACTACAATAGACAAATCCCAGTATTTGGGTGGACTCTAACAGGTCCCTTATATCAAAATCCCTTAACCAAGTGACATTTTTTCAAGGTGTTTGAAGTCCCTTAACTAGGCAGGTTTTAACATACCTTATTGTACAAAAATCCCTTGACCTAGTCGCACCTAGCAAGTGTGTTTGTATCCCTTAACCGGGTAGGCTCTTAACAGGGCGTACTTCAGAAGAGTACAAATTTTGTGAGGTTTCCTCACACTGTGGTTTTCACCCTCATCGGGTTTCCACATGATAAATCTGGTGTCTCTTTGTGTTTTTTCTCTTACTATTTTATTTGCTCAAATCTGCTTAATTTTATGTTGTAAGTTTACTTCACTAGATTCAAAGAAGAAATTTTTTTTACAAGTGTTGATTCACCCCTCCCCTCTCAACACTGGTTGGGACTGTCATTTGGTATCAGAGCCTCGTTCTGTTCTTCTTTTTTTCTTAATCACACAAAGAAAATGCCATGATGATGAGAAAGCAAGGACCAAAGTTTTCAAAAGAAAACTTCACCTTATGGTGCAGTAGAATGAAGCTGTATATGAAGACCATCGGTGACCAGTACCAGAATCACATTACCACTGACTACAGTAAGCCCACTGGCACCTTGACACTTGATGAAGAGAAAATCAAAATTGAGCACATGGCTTCTATGGACATGATTGCTAGCACTCTACCAAGCCACGTCTATGCTAAGATTGAACATCTTGACTCTACCTGCAAAATGTGGAAGAAGCTACAAATGGTCTATGGAGGAGATCCCAATGTTCAAAGAGCCAAGGTTGAAAGCCTCAGAGGAAAGTATGACGACATAAGGATGAATGATGGAGAAGATATTGAACAATATAGCAATCGAATCAAGGAAGTGATCAACTCCATCAGAAGCACTGGAGGCAAGATGACTGAAGAAGAGGTTGTAAGAAAAATATTGAGAACTCTCAGACCTCAATATGCTATAAAAATATCTACCATTCAAGAGCTCAGATCGGTGACCACTGATCAAGTCACCCTAGATGTCCTAATCGATAAGTTGGTTTCTTTTGAATTAAGCAATTTTGATAATAGCCTATCTGTTCAGGAAGCAGCATTCAAGTCATCTATCAATACCTCTTCCACCAAGAAGGGAAGGGAAACCGGTAACTCCTCTACTGGAAAGATCAGCAATCTCATTGACAATCTATTCTCAGAAGAGATGGAGCAAGATGAGTTTGAAGCTCTCATTGCTAAGAGATTCCCCAGAGGGAAAGGGAAGTATAAAGGGAAACTCCCCTTAAAATGCTTCTCCTACAACAAAATCGGACACATTACTGCCCGGTGTCCTGATAACAAAAACATAGACAAAAGAGATTGGTTCAAAAGCAAAGCAAAGAAGGAGTGCTATCTTGCAAAGGAAGGTGTCATAGAGAATGAATCTGAAGACTTGGAAGAACTGGAAATTGCATTCATTTCAATAAAGGAGGAGAGCCTAGCTATTAATGAAGTTGCATTCATATCCAGATCTCATCAGCATGATGATTGGATCATTGACAGTGGATGCACTCACCATATGACTGGTGACAAGAGCAAGTTCATCAACTTGGAGCTCAACGACAATGGAACAGTCACATTTGGAAACAATTCCATCAAGGGTAAGGGATCTATTGTTCTCTGCAACAATGTTGTCGATGAAGACGTATACTGGGTCAAAGTACTTAGGTACAACTTGATGAGTGTTGCATAGTTGAACAACAAAGGTTTCCAGTTGGAATTTGGTCAAGGCTCCTGCATAGTCAAAAATCAATCTGGATCTCATGTTGCAACCAGTAGATAGAGAAAAGGCAATCTGTTCTACCTAGACTCAATAGAAGGAGCATGTCTAATTACTTCTGTCAAAGGAGGATCAAGCAAGATCAGTCTTATCTCCAAAGAAGACAATAGCTGGCTATGGCACAAGAGACTCTGTCATATAAAATTTGACAGCATTGTCAAAGTGAGCAAAAAGAAATCAGTCAGAGGACTCCTAGAAATTGCAAAACCCGCGGGTGGTATTGATGTTGTGCAAGGCAGGAGAATTCCCGATGGAGATGTCCTAGCCCCCAACAAATAACCACACAATGGAAAATAATAAAAATACAGAGATATAGATCCACTTTATCTTCTACATGTCCTACATCCAAAGAATTGACATCATCTCTTTTTTGATGAATCACTCTTCTCTTTTTCAGCTCCGCTTCTAATTCAGCCACTTGTTTCTTCAAATCCAGTATCACAACTCTTGTCTCTTCTTGATATCTCTCTCTAATTTTCTCAAGTCTAGGAATTATAAGAATCCATCCAATCACCAAAGTCATATTTTTCTTTCTCTTCTCCATACTCGCATCCTCTTAAGGAAAATTTCACCCAACCCAAGGTCCTGGTGCAAACTACCTCACGCTCGATGATCTATCTACACACTCAAGAACTCCTGCTCTGATACCACTTGATGAAGGGCAAGGCAGGAGAATCCCCAATGGAGATGTCCTAGCCCCCATAAAATAACCACACAATGGAAAATAATAACAATATAGAGATATAGATCCACACACACTGCCAATACTCATAATAGAATCATTATATTTTCATCCAACATGCCCGGCTATAAGGCCTTCTGGGTTACGACCAAATACAATGAAATTACAATAGAAACTCCACAAGATCTCACAAGATCCAAACCAAACCCTAGCTAGCCTAGATCCACACACTGGTAGGAACCCCCAAGGAAGATCTAAACTTGTGCTCGCAAGCCCACCAAGCAATCCCCTTGTTTCCCAAGCCGCAGCCACTAGCTCCTCTCAAAACTCGCTCCTCTACCTCTTCCTCTTCTCCAAGATGGATGATTAATATGCCTAAAGACTTCCCCCACAACCCCTACTTATACCAATCTAAGCCATAGGTCAGCCCTGAACATAAATTAAATACAAATACCGAAATTAAATGCCACAAGTTGGCCAACAACAACAATTAAATGCCCAAAATAGATGTCTTAGTAAAATCACGATATCTCCTAGCTCTGAATGAATTAGAACTCGTGCTTAGAACCGTAGGTGGAAATATAGGCCCTCTTCAATCCCTAAAATTTGTAGCCTCTAACTCTTTGTGGAAAATTACTTATACAGCCTGTAATAGGCACCAAATTCCTAAGCAAGGCTGAGCTCCTCCTAGTCCATGCTGAGCAACCAAGACCATGCCAAGTTCCATTAAATACATCAAAACCAATTACCCAAGACCCAAGTAGGTTTATCAAACTCTACCAAACCCCTCACATATGAAAAGAAGTCCACACAACTCCATCAAATCTCCCAAACATGCAGGATAGCCAACTACCCTGGGATGCTCCTGCATCAGGTATTTGCAAGGATTGTCAGTTAGGAAAACTGATAGGAGCAAGCTTCAGTAGCAAGTCCTTCTCTGCTGAAAATATCCTAGATCTTGTACACACAAACCTATGTGGACCAATGAGGACAAAGAGCTATCATGGAGACCGGTATTTCATGCTGTTTGTAGATGATTTCTTGAGAATGATGTGGACACTCTTTCTCCAAGAAAAATTAGAAGCCTTTCACATGTTCAAGGTTTACAAGGCTAGAGTGGAAAAGGAAACTGACAGAAGCTTGAAATGTCTAAGGTCGGACAGAGGAGGTGAGTACACCTCTCAGGAATTCACTCATTACTATGAGGAACATGGCATACAGAGACAATTTTTTGCACCTAGGACTCCTCACCAGAATGGAGTAGCATAAAGAAGAAGTAAGATGCTGATTGACTGTGCCAAAACTCTGTTGATCCAAAAGAATCTTCCTCATTACTTTTGGAGAGAAGCCGTCAGCATAGCTATCTACACAATCAACCGAGTTCAAGTCAAAAATGAAACCGGTAAGACACCTTACGAACTATGGTTTAAGCATACTCCCAGTGTAGGCTACTTCAGAATCTTTGGTAGTAAATGCTATATCAAAAGAGAAATGTTTTCTGAAAAGTTTGATCCCAAGAGCGATGAAGGAACATTCTTGGGTTATTCTACCAAAAGAAAATCCTATCGATGTCTGAACAAAAGAACAAGAAAGATAATTGAAAGCATCAATGTAAAAAATTGATGAATCATCTGTACCAAACCAGAGGATCGGACATGTCAATCATGAAAATCTTAAATTTACTAATGGAGGAGATGTCTTTGAGTTCAATGAAGCAACAATTGAAGAAGAGAAGACAACTCTCACTGACAGGAATCAAGAGCGAGAGATTGTGCCCAAAGCCGATAGGACACCTCAGGATGGTGAACAAGTAGATGCTTAGATCCATGTTGAAGATATTGCTCAACAGGATGAACCAGACTAGGAACATAGGATGGCTCTTCCAAGGTATGTCACATATCACTCTACTGACAATTTAATTGGTGACAAGCATGGGAACATCCTGACCAGGAAGAAGGCCAAAGAGAACGTCTGTCTTCTCTCATGTGTTGAGCCCAAAACCACCAGAGAAGCCCTTGAAGATGAAAATTGGGTCAAAGCCATGGATGAAGAAATCAAACAAATAGAAAAGAATGACACATGGGAACTTGTGCCAAGACCTCATGACAAAAATGCCATTGGGACCAAATGGGTTTACAGAAACAAATGAGGATGGTAAAGTCATCATAAATAAAGCAAGGTTGGTTTGCAAAGGCTATGCTCAAGAAGTTGGTCTAGACTATGGAGAAACATTTGCACCAATAGCCAGACTAGAAGGGGTGAGAATTCTTTTGGCCTATGCAGCTCACAAAGGCTTTAAAGTGTACTAGATGGATGTGAAGTCTGCATTCCTCAATGGAATACTAGAAGAAGAAGTCTACATTGAGAAACCTGAAGGGTTTACATCTGCTCAAAAGACTGATATGGTCTGCAAACTCAAAAAGGCTCTCTATGGGCTCAAGCAGGCCCCAAGGGCTTGGTATGAAAGGCTGCATTCATATCTTTTGACAATTGGATTCATCATAATCGCTGACAACAACAATATGTATCTTAAAACCGGAAAGGATGAAAATCTAATTGCTGAAATCTTGCTTGATGACATCATCTTTGGAGGAGATGACAAAATGAGCAAAGCATTTGCTGAAGAAATGAAGAAAGAATTTGAGATGTCTATGATAGGGCCCATAAAATTCTTTATTGGACTATAGGTCCATCAGCTAAAGGTAGGTATCTTCATCTCTCAGTCCAAGTACATAAAAGAAATTCTCAAGACTTTCAGACTAGAAGAATCCAAACCGGTTGGAACTCTAGTGATAACCAATCTTAAGTTATCAAAGGAGGATGATGCCAAAGTAGTAAATGAAACAATGTATCGGTCCATGATAGGAAAATTATAGTATGTTGTTCACAACAGATTGGACATTGATCATGTAGTTGGCATAGTGGCAAGATTCTCTGCTAATCCCAAAGAAACACATCTAATTGTAGTAAAAAGAATCTTCAGATATCTAAAGAGAATTGAGGAATATGGCTTATGGTTTCCACACAAGGGTGGATTCCAAATTAAAGTCTACATAGATGCAGACTGGGTTGGCAACGTGGATGATAGAAAGAGTACAAGTGGTGGTGCATTCTTTGTAGGTGGAAGAATAGTATCATGGACAAGTAAGAAGCAGAATTGCATTTCTCAATCCACTGCTGAAGCTGAATATGTTGCTATTGCAATAAACTACACATAGGTGATCTGGATCAAATAATTGCTAGAAGGTATTTAGGAACAGGTACCTGAACTGATCACAATTCATTGTGACAGTACCAATGCCATAAATATATCCAAAAATCATGTTATGCACTCCAAGACTAAGCACACTGCCATCAAGTACCACTACTTGAGGGAACTTGTACATAATAAAGAAGTAAGATTGGAGTATGTGTCCATCAAAGAATAAATTGCTGATATATTTAAAAAGCCATTACCAAATAGCACTTTTGAGTATCTCAGAGGTAGACTGGGGGTTGTACCCCTCTTAGATCATCAGTAATCATAAATGGGAAGTCATTAGTTCATTATGATTTTAAAAAAAGGTTACATCTTATCTTCTATGAACTGATGAACAAGACTGTTGCTCGCAAGGGGAGCAGAGTATGCAAATCTTCCTGATTAGCCTTTTGGCATTCTATTGGAAAAAAGGGGGAGGATATGATTATTACCTATCATATTTTTTCCATCAATGCCAAAGGGGGAGATTGTTGGCATTACTAACAGGTAAGCTCTCTACCGGTCCTAATGTTATCATTGAGGCAAAAGAAGATAGAGATTTGTTGTCTCTACTATAGAGGGAACTCTTCATCAAGAGAGGTTGTGAACCGGTCACTACACTAAGCATCAACAACTAGTTAATGCACTCCGCCAAGAAGAGTGTATCCTGGTATCAACCAAGGACCAGACCTCAACTGGTATAGACGAGTACAACTAAAAGCATATCCAACTAATGTCTATAACATAACTGGAATAGTGCAACCGATAATCTGTCACACCAAAGGCGTGTATCCGGTAAGACAAGAAAGGAATGTTCTAAGGATCCTGACCTCAACCGATATATTATACGACACCTGTATGAACTGATAGTCAGCTGTCTATTGCAACCAACTCTTCTTCACTGGGATTTATTGCAGTAAATCCGAGTGATCTTGAGTTGTCTTAGTGATTAGTTTGAGGTGCACGTAAAGGATTTAAATTCGGAATCAATGGTTTCTTGAGGCATGACTGAAGGATTTAAAGCCGGATTCAGTGGCTTTAAATCAAAGTGTTATCTCTCATGAAGAAAGGTTGCCTGACACACAACTATTGTTTTCTTCATGTAGTGGACGAAGCTAGAGCTTGCATCAGATGCTTGCTCAAAAAACAAACACTTCACTGAGTGATGGATTTGTTGGATCTCAGGATCAGGTCATGCATTTGAGGTGCAGTCAAGGCAACAAAACTGAATATATTCTTATGTCTGGTGAGAAGAAGATTTGCCTTCATTCTACCGAGAAAAAGAGTGAACCTATATGCTACAGGAGCAAAGGTTAGAGAAAATTGAGAAGAACAAGTTGTGCAAAGGCAGCACAACAATAGTTGAGAACACACCTGTGTTAACCGGTGATGATTCTTAGTTGAGCACAAATAGAGATCACATCTGGTTGAATAGAGTCTTTTGTAAAGATCTTTATTCTATTATTTTCTAGCAAACTACAATAGACAAATCCTAGTATTTGGGTGGACTCTAACAGGTCCCTTGTATCAAAATCCCTTAATCGGGTGACAGTTTTTCAAGGTGTTTGAAGTCCCTTAACTAGGCAGATTTTAACAGACCTTACTATAAAAAAATCCCATGACCGGGTCGCACCTAGCAAGTGTGTTTGTATCCCTTAACCGAGTAGGCTCTTAACAGGGTGTACTTCAAAAGAGTACAAATTTTGTGAGGTTTTCTCACACCATGGTTTTCACCCTCACTGGGTTTCCGCGTGATAAATCTAGTGTCTCTTTGTGTTTGTTCACTTACTATTTTATTTGCTCAGATCCGCTTAATTTTATGTTGTAAGTTTACTTCACTAGATTCAAAGAAGAAATAAATTTTACAAGTGTTGATTCACCCCTCCCCTCTCAGCACCAGTTGGGATTGCCATTTGGGTCCTGACAACATGGCCCGATGAGGTACCCAATCACAACCAAATCTCTATGAAACAGAGAAATGGGGAAAACCATAGGGAAAAACTCTCCTTCAAAAACAAATAGAAAGATTCCAAAAGCAAAAAAAAGAAAGGAAGGTAGGCCTCAATGAGACCCCCCAAGGACAACTTCCTTCACCCCAAGCATAGAACATAGCTAAAGATACCGTAGGGATGCAAAAGGCTTAGTGAAGATGTCAGCAACCTGCTCAGAAGTGGGAACATACTCCAAGCTAAGAGAACCATCCTGAATCAGATGAATGATGAAATGCATATGGATCTCAATATGCTTGGTCCGCTGATGCTCAACTGGGCTGCGGGAAATATGAATGACACTTTGATTGTCGCACCAAAGAAGAGTAGGACTATTAGGAGGAAACCCAAAATTTGTCATCAATTTTTGAAGCCATAAAACCTCCTGACTAGCTAGCACAGTTGCTCAATACTCTACCTCTGTAGATGATAATGCAATAATAGTCTGCTTCTTACAAGACCATGTGATAGGACCAGAACCAAGACAAAAAACAAATCCAGAAGTAGACTTTCGACCATCTATATCACCACCCCAATTAGAGCTCTAATACCATGTAAGATTTGATGAAAAACAAATCTATTAAGCCCAAGAAACTTGCATGTAAAAACCTGTCACAAGGAAGAAATTTGTAGGAAACAAAAAAGGGTTTTGCTCTGACAATATGAAAGTTTATTATTATCATCCAAAAGAATCATGCAAATATACAATGGGTCAATCATTATAGAAGGAGATCGAAAAACCTAATGGGAAACCCTAATAGGTAAATAGGCATTTAATAATTAGATTTAACTATTAAATGACTAATGCAAGTGCATAAAGGGAAATCTTAAGAGGTAGTAAAGTTAATTTAATCAATGTAATTAAATTAATTCTTTACTCTAACATATCTAAATCTAGGTGTCTATTAAGTATCATATGAGGTCCCAAGCTATATAAAAGACACTAAGGTATGTGCAAAATAGTCCTTAAATTGTGAACTAATTAGGTGCTTATAATTTAGGATGGTACACTATCTAAGATAGGGGTTCTTTGTAGCTTGTGTGACGAAGGTGAGATTACCATTATTGGTGATGGGGTTTCTATGCACTCTTTTGATCCCTATTGGGGATGGTTGGGTGGCATGTTTGTGACTCTACCCTTAGTGTCCTTGTTAGGTGTTTCTTTATTTTTGATTGAGGTTAAATTAGTTTTTGAAGGGAATCATAACCTTGTACACTAAAGGAACTTAAGGTAACACAATAATAGTTCCCCAAAAAAAAAGATCAGCCAAAGCTTAAGAGGAACATACAACACTAAGAAAAAAATTGAAACATATCCAAAATACAGCAAAAGATACCACATTGCAGATCAACTACAAGAGGAAAGAAGGCTATCCATTCATCCCCCTTTTATGGGAGCGAAGGGTCATGTCAAATGAAGAGGATGATCTTTTAGAATTTTTACCTTTGATAGTAACCCAACCATCTTCAACCTTAGCAGCTGCAACCTGCCAAGATAAAGGATCCAAATTTGAGGACCCATCACAAAAGCATCATCCAACACCAGGCCAGAAGAAGCCCCACCCAAAGAACTACCAGCAGGAGGAATCACCGAACCAGAGCAAGAAGGACCCAAAGCACCACCCTTACCAACAGCCCCAAACCCACCAACAACAACAGACAATGAAGGATCAGAAACAATAGGCATAGAACCACCAACGGGTCCAACATCAACAGAAACCAATAGAGAAAGGACAAAGTTAAATCCAGCAGTCTCAGAAATATTCCCATTAGCCACAGAAGAAACCAACAAAGAGTTAATTCCAGCAGTCTCATAAATATTCCCAACAGGCACAAAAGGGGCATCTAGAGGAATAACACAATTGTTCCTCTTACTAGCCTGAGAAGAATTTTTCATAACAATATAGTGTTGTGAAGAGGCTCCCTTCCACCAAGAGGGAGAAGATTTCTTTTTCTTAATTTCCAGGCCACATTAGGAGGAGGCATGGCCAATTTTAAAGAATTTACGACATCTGAAGGGAATACCCTCACAACCAAGTTGTTGGATCCATGATCCTAAAGATGATTCTATTTTTATTTCAGTTGGGAGGCCCTTCAAAATGTCAAGTTCTACTAAAATACGAGTGAAGGTGGAATGATAAATATTATAAGAATCATGATCCAACACCAAAAAATCCCCCAACGCCTCCCCCACCTCCTCAAGGATGGAGTCATGCCAAAGGTGAAGAGGGAAGTTTGGGAGTCGAACCCATAAAGGGACTTTATTGAAAATGTTAGATGAAGGATTAAAATCCAGATGCTAGGGTTTAACCATAAGCATGAATTTATCATCCTCCTGGCAAAAAAAATTTTCACATAGAATCTTCATTCTATCCTCAGCTAGATCAAACTTAGTGATGAAAAAACCTTTCGCCATAGGAAATATGTGAACCACATCAGAAAGCAAAGGTTCCCATTTACGAGTAACCCACTCGTGAAGAAGGGGGAGACTAGGCTAGAAACCCCTAAAATGACAGATCAAGCCATGTTCTTTAAGGATTTTTGTATTGTACTCCAAATCCACTTCAGTCGTTGAAAAGAGCCAGATCGAAAGGGAGCCACTCACCAAAACCAAAGAAGTAACCCTAGGTCGCTTCTCCACCATAGAAGGCTTGGATATAATATTAGCAAAGGACTTTCCCTGAGACCCGAAAACAAAAGACTAGGATTCCAAACAGGAGGAGGACCAGTTTCCAAAACCCTATCCAGCAGTACATCATGGATACCCTTCCCCACATGACTAGACAACACCAAAAAAGAGGGTGTTGGCTAAAGAGGAGAAGAATCCATAGTAGTAATAGTAAAAGCATAGAGGGAGCCTCCAACAAAGATGGAATCAAGATCTGGACAAACAGTCAGATTGGTTGGGGAAGAAGTTACAGAGGGATCCCTAGACGATGCGCCAGAAGCAACCCCCACTACAAAAGAAAAAGCACCACAAGAGGGAAGAGACGCACAACTGCCAGCAGTAGCTAAAGGACCAGTCTGACCTACCACAGATGAAGGCAACCCAATGCCAAGAGCCCTAAATGCAGGCGCAAAAGACAAAGCAAGGCAGGATGGCAAAGACACACATCTTCCAGCAATAGCTGGAGGAGTAGTCTGACTTGTGGCAAATGCAGGTGACCCGATGCCAAGAGCCCTAAATGCGAGTGCAGAAGACAAAGCATCAAAGGAGGGCAAAGACACACATCCGCTAGCAACAACCGGAGGATCAGTCTGACCTACAACAGATGCAGGCAACCCAACGCCAGGAACCCTAAATGCAGGTGCAGGAGGCATCATGTTTTTTGTTAGGTGTTTCTTTGTTGTGGATAGTTGTTTGTCTAGCTCTTTTTGGTGGTTGGGGTTTTCAAATCAGCCCTTGCCCTACACTTTAGTTTGAATTTTGTGGGGGCCTTTATTGCTTTCTTCTCTATTTGTAGTGTTGGCAGTCTCATTGAGGTGGTTAGTACTTCCACAGGTACTATGTCTTAGGGTTCTTGGACTGGGAGCTTCTCTTGGGGGTTATTTTGGGTCTTGCATTCAAGTTTGAAGGATGTCCTAAAGGTTTTTGAAGTAAATTTTATTGGTGCTTGTGATAGGGTCTCTTTTGATTATTTGTTGCAGATTTCTTGTATTGGTGGAGATCATGGATTTTTGGTGACCAAAGGTGTGGTGGATTGCAGTGGTGGCATGTGTTTGCATGAGGCCTATTGGGCCATGTTGGAGGCTCCTAGTGAATGTTGAAGACAAGATCTTGTATCCCCATGTTGATGGGTTTTCTCCCTTGAGGGATGACTAGATTTTAATTGTTAGTTTTTGTGGAGGCACTAATTCTATTGATCAGGTCATGGTCTTAGCTCAATGGGTGTGGACTAAGTAACCCAATTGGGAATAATCTAGTTTTTACCCCAAAGGATCCTATTCAAGTGGAGTCACTTGGGTTCTATTTCACTCCTAATAGTCATATGGAGGTGGACCTTGTGTTTGTAGTTAAGGTGGTGCATTTGGATTCTACTTGCACTCATAACAGTCCTATGGAGGTGGACATTGTGTCTTTAAGTGAGATGGTGATTTTGTTTTGGTTTTCGTAGTTGTGGTGTTGCAATTTGGGGTCTCACCTTATTCATTGGTTGTTATGTCTCTTTTGGAAGTGGAGAATGTGTGGTTACCCCTATTTGACCATCCAAGGTCTTTATTAGAGGTGGAAATGGTGTGTTTACCCCTATTTAACCATCTAAGGTCTTTATTGGAGGTGGAAATGGTGTATCTATCAAGATCCTTACTATTGTCTGACAGTCCCAACCGGTGCTGAGAGGGGAGGGGTGAATCAACACCTCTAAAACTTATTTACTTTAAAACTAGTGAAGTAAACTGACAATAGAAAGGAATACAAATTTAAGCAAATAGATTAGTAAGTAAACAATCACACAGTGACACCAGATTTATCACATGGAAATTCGGTTAGGGTAAAAACCATGGTGTGAGGAGACTTCACAAATTTTGTACTCTTCTAGAGTATGCCCTATTAGGATCCTTCCTGGTTAAAGGATAAAAATGCATTTGTTAGATGTGAACCGGTTAAGGGATTTGTTATAAGAAGGTCGGTTAGTGCCTGCCTAATTAAAAGACTTTGAACACCTTACAAGATACCACCCGGTTAAGGGATTTGATACAAGGGACCTGTTAGAGTCCACCCAAATACTGAGATTTAACTATTGTAATTGCTAGAGAACAATAGCAGGTTTAACCTTTTACAGATGGCTAAGCATAGCCTGATTAGATCTTTGTTTGTGCTCAACTAAGAAGTATCACCAGTTGGTGCAGGTCATGTCTTCTCCTCTACTTATATGCTTCTTTGCACAGTTCTTCTTTCTCACTTCTTATTTCTTTCTCACCCTGGCTTCAACAGCTTATAGGTTCACTCTTTTTCTTGGCAGAATAAAGGAAACTTCTATTTGCCTTGGACATAAGAATATATAGGGTCATGGCCCTAATTGTGCTCATTAAGCACGACCTAACTTCAGATCTTCATGGATTCATTGCTCAGTGGAGTGCCAGTTTACTAAGGAAATGTTTGATCCATGCCCTTGCTTTATTTGGCTAATGAAGAAAGTAGTAGTTGCATGACAAGCAACTTTCCTTCATAGGAGATAACACTTTGTTTTAAATCCACTAATCACGGCTTTAAATCCTCCAAACTTGGCTCAATCTGATTGCCAGTTTTAAAGCCATTGATCTTGGCTTTATAACCTCCAGACTTGCTTCAAATAGATCACCAGTTTAACTCAAAGACTTCTGGGTTTAGAGCAGAAAATCTTAGTCAAAGAGTTAGTTAGAATAGTTAATCTGACTATGACTTCCTTGGTTCATGACCGGAGTCATTAATATACTAGTTATGGTTGAGTTCAATTCTTCATGCTGTGAATAGGTAAGAGTCCATGTTTTTGTCCTTGGCTTACCGGTCGCACCATCCTCAATTTTTTGTTCCTTGCTTGGCTTACTAGTTTCACCATCCTCGGTTGTATTGTTGACACCAGTTAGCATTTTCTTTAAGTGTACTTGACTACATCAATTGTAGCATGGTCCTCAGTAGATGTTGGAATCCTCTTTTCCTTTACTGTGTACATAGCCCAGTGGCTAAGGCTTTGTATAATGACCGGTGGTATCAGCCAAACCATCCCTCTTTCATATAGATCTCCTTGGTTCTGTAGACTTTATAGAGATGACAAGTCTCTACACTCTTTTTCCCAATCAATGACAACACTAGTACTGGTTACCGGTAGCAGGCTTACCGGTTATCATCACTTAATGCTAACAATCTCCCCCATTGGAATTGATGGCAAAACTAATGGGAAACTAATCATCTTAGCTTGTACCTCTGTACCACTACAACTATTACTTGCTTCAGTTATTGCCAAGATCTCCCCCTTTTTGATAGTGATGCCAAAGGCTAGTCAAAGAGACTACGTTTGTCTAATCTGCTCCCCCTATGAGCAACATTCCTTTTTCATCAATTCAAAAAAGATGAGGTTTAACCCTCTATTAAAGCACAATGAGCTGATGACCAACTTTACAAGTTTACTGAAGATCGTGAAGGGGTATCACCCCTAGTTTACCTCTAAGATACTCAAAAGTACTCTTTGGTAATGACTTTGTGAAGATATCGGCAAAATTGTTCCTTGGTGGGAACATACTCCAATCTCACCTCCTTGTCTTGTATGAGCTCTCTCAAGTAATGACACTTGATAGCAATGTGCTTTGTCTTGGAGTGCATAACATGGTTCTTGGATATGTTAATTGCACTAGTGCTATCATAATAGATAGCTATCAGTTCAGGTATTTGTTCTTTAATTCCTTCCAGCAGTTGTTTTATCTAGATCACCTATGTGCAATTGATTGCTGCAGCAACATATTCAACCTCTGCAGTAGATTGGGATATACAATTCTATTTCTTTCTGGTCCAAGAAATAATTCTTCCACTGAGAAAGAATACACCACCACTTGTGCTCTTTCTGTCATAAATGTTTCTAGTCCAATATGCATCGGTGTAAACTTTTACTTCAAATCCTCCCTTGTGAGGAAACCATAATCCATAATCCTTAGTTCCCCTTAGATATCTGAATATTCTCTTAACTGCTATTAGATGTGTCTCTTTTGGCTTTGCAGATAATCTTGCCACTATGCCAACTACATGTGCAATGTCCAGTCTACTATGAACATCATACTGCAGTTTACCTATCATGGACTGATACATTGTTTCATTTACTTCTTTAGCATCATCCTCCTTTGATAACTTGAGGTTAGTTATCATTGGGGTCCCAACCGGTTTAGAATCATCAAGTCCAAAGATCTTAAGAATTTCTTTGACATATTTTGATTGAGAAGTAAAGATTCCTTCTTTCAGTTGATGGACCTGTAGTCCAATGAAGAATTTTATTGCACCTATCATAGACATCTCAAATTCTTTCTTCATCTCTTCAGCGAAGGCTTTGCTCATTCCATCATCTCCTCCAAAGATGATATCATCCATGAAGATCTCAACAATTAGATTTCCATCTTTTCCATTCTTGAGATACATATTGATATTGTCCCTGGTTCTTGTGAATCCTATGGTTAGAAGGTATGAATGCAACCTCTCATGCCAAGCCCTTAGAGCTTGCTTAAGCCCATAAAGATCTTTCTTCAATTTACAGACCATTCCATCCTTATGTGCAGATGTAAAGCCTTCCAGTTGTTCAATGGAGACTTCTTCCTCCAGTATTTCATTTAGGAATGTAGACTTAACATCCATCTGGTATACTTTGAATCCTCTATGAGAAGCATAGGTGAGTAGAATTCTCACTCCTTCTAGTCTTGCTACTGGTGCAAACATTTCTCCATAGTCCAGTCCAGCTTCCTAGGCGTATCCTTTGTAGACCAATCTTGCCTTATTTCATATTACTTTTCCATCCTCATTCAACTTGTTCCTGTAGACCCACTTGGTTCCTATGACATTTTTGTCCTTAGGTCTTGGCACAAGTTCCCATGTATCGTTCTTTTCAATCTGCTCAATTTCTTCCTCCATGGTCTTGACCCAATTGTCATCTTCTAGAGCTTCCTTGGTGGATTTGGGCTCTACACAGGGAAGTAAGCAGATATTTTCTCTAGCCTTTTTCCTGGTTAAGATATTTGCATGTTTTTCACCAATTATATTGTCAATGGAATGATATGTGACATACCTTGGAAGGACTGGTCTTTGTTCCCGGTCTGGTTCTTTCGGATGAGCATTATCTTCATCATGGTTCTAGGCATCAATTTGTTCACCATCTTGTGTTACCTTGTTGGGTTCAGGTACAATCTCCCACTCTAGATGTCTATCCATGTGTATTTCTCCTTCATCTTCAGTCATTGGTTCATTGAGCTCAAAGGCATTTCCTTCATTTAGGCCTTCAACACTATCATGATCATCATGACCGGTCTTCTTATCTAGTTCTGAAGATTCATCAACTTTTATATTGATGCTTTCAATTATCTTGCCTATTCTTTTGTTCAGACACCGATAGGCCTTACTTTTCGTAGAGTAACCCAAAAAGGTTCCTTCATCACTCTTAGGATCAAGCTTTCTAGAGTACATATCTCTTTTAATGTAACATTTACTACCAAAGATTTCGAAGTATCCTACACTGGGAGTATGCTTAAACCATAGTTCGTAAGGAGTCTTACCAGTTCCCTTTTTTACTTGAATCTGGTTGAGTGTGCAAACAACAGTACTGATAGCTTCTCTCCAGAAGTGATGAGGCAAATCCTTCTGAATCAACAAGGTTCTGGCGCAATCAATCAGCATCCTATTTCTTCTTTATGCTACTCCATTTTGCTGAGGAGTTCTTGGTGCAGATAGTTGTCTTTTTATTCCATTCTCCTCACAGTAGTGAGTGAACTCTTGAGAGGTATATTCACCTCCTATGTATGATCTCAGACACTTCAAACTCTTACCGGTCTCTTTTTCCACTCTAGCTTTGTAGATTTTGAACATGTGGAAAGCTTTGAATTTCTCCTTAAGAAAGAGTGTGCACATCATCCTGTAGAAGTCATCTACAAAGAGCATAAAGTATTGGTCTCTATGGTAGCTCTTTGTTTTCATTGGTCCACATAGGTCAGTGTGCACCAGGTCTAGAACATTCTCAGCAAAGGAGGACTTACTATTGAAAGATGTCCTGGTTAGCTTTCCTAACTGACAATCATTGCAAATACCCTTGATGGGCTTGGTAATCTCAAGAAATCCTCTTACCATTTTCTTTTTTCTCACTTTGACAATACTGTCAAAGTTTGTGGCAGAGCCTCTTGTGCCATAACCAGTTGTTGTCTTCTTTGGTCATAAGATAGATGTTTCTTGATTCTTTGTTGACCAAGGCTATGAGACAAGCTCCTTCCATTGAGTCTAGCTAGAAGAGATTACCCTTGCTCTGTCTACCTGTTGCAACAGGAGTTCCAAATTGATTCTTTACTATACAGGAACCTTGTCTGAATTCTAGCAGGAATCCTTTGTTATTCAGTTGTGCAACACTCATCAAGTTGTACTTGAGTCCTTCAACCCAGTACACATCTTCACAGACAACATTGTTGTAGAGAGCAATAGAACCTTTACCTTTGATGGCACAGGGGGCATTGTTCCCAAAGGTAACTGATCCATTTTCATTGAGCTCTAAGTTGATGAACTTGTCCTTGTCACCGGTCATGTGGTGAGTGCATCTGCTGTCAATAATCTAGTCATCATGCTGATGAGATCTGGATATGAGTGCAACTTCATTTATAACTGGATTCTCCTCCTTTATTGCAACAAATGAAATTTCTGGATCCTCTGAGTCTTCAGACTCATTGTCGGTAACTCCTTCCTCTACAAGATAGCATTCCTTCTTTGCTTTGCTCTTGAACTAGTCTCTTTTATCTTTAGATTCATTATCAGGACACCTTGGAGCAATATGTCCTATCTTGTTGTAGGAGAAGCATATCAAGGGGATTTTTCCTTTGTACTTCCCTTTTCCTCTGGGGAATCTCTTAGTGATGAGTGCTTCGAACTCATCTTGCTCCATCTCCTCAAAGAGCAGATTCTCAATAAGGTTGCCAATCTTTTCGGTAGAGTAATTAACGGCTTCTCTTCCCTTTTTGGTGGAAGAGATATTGATAGAAGACTTAAACGCTGCTTCTTGAATGGATAAGCTATTATCAAAATTGCTTAATTCGAAGGCAACCAACTTTCCGATTAGGGAGTCTAGGGTGACTTGATCTTTGGTCACCGATATGAGCTCTTGAATGGTAGTGATCTTGATGGCATACTGAGGTCCAAGAGTTCTTAGTATTTTGCTAACCACCTCTTCACTGAGCTTTCCTCCAGCGTTTCTGATGGAGTTGATCACTTCTTTGATCCGATTGCTATATTGCTCGAGTCTTCTCCTTCATTCATCCTCATGTCATCATACTTTCCTCTGAGGCTTTCAACCTTGGCTCTTTGAACATTTGGATCCCCTCCATAGACCATCTGCAACTTGCCCCACATCTTGAAGGCAGAGTCAAGATGTTCTATCTTAGCATACACATGATGAGGTAGTGTGCTAGCTATCATGTCCTGAGAAGCCATGTGCTCAGCTTTGATCTTCTGTTGATCGGGTGTCAGCCTGCCAGTGGGTTCAGTGTAGTCAGTTGTGACATGGTTCTAGTATTAATCACCATTGGTCTTCATGTACAGCTTCATCTTGCTTCACCAGAGAGTAAAGTTTTCTTTTGAGAACTTTGGTTCTTCCTTTCTCATCATCTTGACTTTTTCTTTGTGTGGTCAAGCAACAAAGAAAATAGACTTGGATGCTCTGATACCAATTGACAGTCCCAACCGGTGCTGAGAGGGGAGGGGTGAATCAACACCTCTAAAACTTATTTACTTTAAAATTGGTGAAGTAAACTTACAACAAAAAGGAATACAGATTTAAGCAAACATATTAGTAAGTAAACAATCACACAGTGACACCAGATTTATCACGTGGAAACCCGGTTAGGGTAAAAACCATGGTGTGAGGAGACCTCACAAATTTTGTACTCTTCTAGAGTACGCCCTGTTAGGAGCCTTCATGGTTAAAGGATAAAAATGCACTTGTTAGATGCGACCCGGTTAAGGGATTTGTTACAATAATGTCAGTTAGTGCATGCCTAATTAAAGGACTTTGAACACCTTACAAGATGCCACTTGGTTAAGGGATTTGATACAAGGGACCTATTAGAGTCCACCCAAATACTGGGATTTAACTATTGTAATTGCTAGAGAACAATAGCAAGTTTTACCTTTTACAGATAGCTAAGCATAGTCTGATAAGATCTCTGTTTGTGCTCAACTGAGAAGTATCACCAGTCGGTGCAGATGTCTTCTCCTCTACTTTTGTGCTTCTTTGCATAGTTCTTCTTTCTCACTTCTTCTTTCTTTCTCACCCTGGCTTCAGTAGCTTACAGGTTCACTCTTTTTCTTGGCGGAATGAAGGCAACTTCTATTTTCCTTGGACATAAGAATATATAGGGTCATGGCCCTAATTGTGCTCATTAAGCATGACCTAACTTCATATCTTCATCAGATTCATTGCTTAGTGGAGTGCCAGTTTACCGAGGAAACGTATGATGCATTCCCTTGGTTTATCTGGCTAATGAAGAAAGCAGTAGTTGCATGACAAGCAACTTTCCTTCATAGGAGATAACACTTTGTTTTAAAGCCACTGATCACGGCTTTAAATCCTCCAGACTTGCTTCAATTTGATCGCCAGTTTTAAAGCCACTGATCTCGGCTTTATAACCTCCAAACTTGCTTCAAACAGATCGCTAGTTTAACTTAGACTTACGGGTTTAGAGCAAAAAATCTTAGTCAAAGAGTTAGAACTAGAATAGTTAGTCTAACTATGACTTCCTCGGTTCATGAGCGGAGTCATTAATATATTGGTTACAATTGAATTCAGTTCTTAATGCTGTGAATAGGTAAGAGTCCATGTTCCTATCCTTGGCTTACCGGTCCCACCGCCCTCGGTTTGTTGTTCCTTGCTTGGCTTACCAGTTATACCATCCTCGGTTGTATTGTTGACACTGGTTAGAATTTGCTTTAAGTGTACTTGACTACATCGGTTGTAGCACGGTCCTCAACAGATGTTGGAATCCTCTTTTCCTTTAATGTGTACATAGCTTGGTGGCTAAGACTTTGTATAGTGACTGGTGGTATTAGCCAAACCATCCCTCTTTCATATAGATCTCCTTGGTTCTGTAGACTTTATAAAGATGACAAGTCTCTACACTCTTTTTGCCAATCAATGACAACACTAGTACCAGTTACCGGTAGCAGGATTACCGATTATCATCACTTAATGCTAACATTGTCTTCTATCGAGGTGGATACACTTTCATGTTTTGAGGTCTCTTAAAGATGGCGATCTTGGTCCTCTCTTGGATCCTACCCAAGCAATTGTTGTGTGTTGTTTGGGTTTGGTGGTTAGTTTGCCCCACTATTGTCGGTTGTTTGTAAGGTGTCTCTCATTCTATAAGCTTTCGATTGTGTGTTGTTAAAGGTTTGTTTGGCTTGTGTGTTGTAACTAAGAAATTGTGTTGATTGTGTGTTATTAATGACTTGTTTGACATGGGTGTTGTAAGAGGCCAGTTGTGGCATGTTCCTTTGTGGCCTTTCTTGGTCCTTTATTCCTTGGGGCGAGCACCAAGTAGTATTGCTACTGATTTAATAAAAAATAAATAAATTGAACATTTACTATACTACTCTACCTCTATTACATTGCTATAAAGGCAAGCATAGGTCACGTGACACTTGTTATAATGAAATTTTTTAAAATTAATTAATTATTTCAAATAAATTGATTTGTAAAAATAATTTTAATATAATTATTTAAAATTTAATATTCAATTTTCTTAAAAAAATTAAAATTATTTGATTAAGTCAATTACTAAATGTTAAAAATTTCTAAATTTATATTACAAATATAATGTTTTTATTTCATAGAATTGACTTTATAAATTTAAAATTCAAAATTTCTTAACTAACTTCAACTTTATAATTGTTATGAGTTGATTTGGTATAGTTGTTATAACTAATTGTTTCACATAAATTAATTTTTTAAACAAATGTTAGCATTTATTTTTTTAAATGTGAATATTCAAATTTATTAATTAAAAGTTTTAAGTTAATTGATAAAGCCAATTATTAAAGGTCAAACCTGTACTGCAAATATAAAATAAAAAATAAAAATAGAACAGTCAATATCCACTATCAATCTTTTGAAAAATACAACCAACCAATCTTACCTTTAAAACATGGATGTGGAAGGCGTCATCAAATCAAAGATTAAAGCATATGTTAGTGTATTGAGAAACAAATCAATTCATGTGAGCAACAACTCAGAGATAGGTTTTGATTCAACATAGAAAATTATCTCTTAGAACATGGAATGGCTTTTTTGGATTTCAGCTGTGGTTTCAGCTGGTTTAGCAGTGTTTCTGATGGAATTGGTGAAACTTATATGGTTGAAACCCCTGCAAAGTAAAAAGTATTTTGAAGCCCAAGGGATTCAAGGTCCTCCATATAAGTTGTTCTATGGAAATGCTCCTGATATTGTTAGATTGGCCAGGAAGGAAAGCTCTAAACCATTGCCACTATCAGAACACAACATAGTTCCTTGAATTCTTCCTGCCCATAATCATTGGATGGAAACATACGGTACATTTACTCCATCCCTGTGAAACATTAATGAGATCCTATCAATTAAGCAATGTGTTTATTAATGAAGTGATGTTTATGTATTTTATCACTGAGCACCATCTTGTGAATAGATCATATAGCTTGAATTTTGTAGTAGAATATAAGAACAAAATGATCTATAACAACCAGTTTATTATACATTATCTGTGATGTATGTCAGGAATTTGTTTTTTGGTTTGGGACTAAACCTAGGCTTTATGTTACTCACCCTAAGCTTGCAAAGGAGATATTATGTAACAAATTTGGACATTGTGACAACATTCAATATAAGCAGCTCGCAAAACTAGGCCTTGGAAGGTTAGATGGGGAGAAATGGGCGAAACATCGAAGAATTCTCAATCCTACTTGTCACACTGAACTCTTGAAAGTAATTCCCTTAAACAAACTGGTGTCTTTTCCTATGCAAACAACTTGAATTGCAAAAATATCTATAAAAAACCTAATTTTGTAATAAGCTAGTGATCACAGAAATTCTTATGATATTGATATGAGGATTCAACTCTGTATTTTTTGAGTCAAATTTTTGGCCCATATTTCATGAATGATGGCTCACAAGAAATCATCTCTCATAGAGAATAAATGGGTTCTTGCAAGCTATGAGGATAAATTTGAGATTGAAATTTGTAGTTTTCAAATCAAACTCAATAACTTATGTTTCATTAGTAGTGGTTCACAAGAACCTATTCAAACACGGTTGAATTCATTTTGCTCAAAATTCACACAGATGAATCTTGGATTCATTCCCATGGTTCATAAGAACCCATTCACTCTTGTAAATCACTCATAAAACATGGATCAATACATTTGACTTGAAAAATAAAAATCTCTTTTTAATCACATAAATCCTCTGCACATTGGCCTATTTCTCATAGGCCAAGTGATATTTTATACACATTGCAACACAAATTTTCATGTTGTCTTTGTGACTCATGTTTTTTTTATGGGAAGGGTTTAAGCCACATTAGGTATTGCTTAGTTGTTACCTCTTTCATGGGCCTTGGTTTCTATCTCCTAGCTTAGGGGAGTGGACCTATTGGTTCCACATCATTGGGTGGTTAATCTATATTATATTGAGGTATTGTTTGTGGTCTCTTTGATGATCCTTGCACGTGTTCCTTTCCAGATCTGCAATTGAAGATTTCATATTGTATATTGTATCATGTTGAGATGAAATGATCTATATGTATTCATGTATCATAAAGAGCCATATGACATGTCATAATGATTTAATTCTACTTCAAGAAATGTATTAGAGAATGGGTAGTTCTAAGTGAAAGAAAGGGGGAGATATTATATTATGTGTTGAACACGTTGTCAGCATTAAAAGGGAGTTGTTTATAATACTTTCTCGTATCCTTCATATTCTTTTATGATGGTAAGCTATTATGGAAATGATCTTAGATATAGTTATGTGTTGATGTATCTAGTAAAGTATTTATTATCTCTTAATGAAAGTAATTATCGTGAAATGGTAGATTAATAATTGGAATTATAAAAAATGAATAGTTATGAATCAATAAAATAAGTTAGTAACTTTATTTTAATGTTCAATAGCTGGTTTATATTTACTTAGTGCATAAAGTGAGTATGGTTTAACAAAGTACGTAAGATAATGCTTACCTTAATGAATATGAACCTTTTCCCTAAATTATTAAAGAAAAGTCATATAGACGATGGTAGATGTTTATGAAATCAATATGGAATTAATGATATGAGGAATAATGTTGTTATGTGATTAACTTATGTTTAATGAAAGAAATGAGTTAGGAATATTTACCTTGGTGCATTAAGATTAACATAGACCAATAAAGCTTGTAGTTCGATGAACAAATCATGAATGTAAATAGGTTTCTTTAGTAGTGACGTTGGGGAACCTATGAGGAATTAGGATGAGTATATCTTGTATTCAAGTTTATAAACAAGTGCATAATTATATTTTATGAATATTAAGTAATGATGAGCATTGTTCTAGCTAACAAAGGAAAACAAATTTACTTGCATCTTTAGAGGTTTTATGTCCTGTCTTCCTGGGTTCCCTAGTAGGGGCATTACACAATCATGTTCCTAATATAACCAAAGGTGTGAGAAGAATAGAATATGTTATCATAAGGTAGATGAGTATATTGTCCCCACACTCAGATGAGACACTTCAACAACAAATAGAAGATTGTCATATGTGTCAGATATAATAAATCCATACAAACCACTCAAAATTGCAGATACATACAAGGTACTGTCATTGAGAAGTCAAATAGGGGTATGCAAGTTGATAAACACATAAGGGGAAATGACAAGGTAGACAAGCATGATGAAATAGTTAGGAAAAGAGAAGGAAGAAAAGAATAGGACATGGAATAGATACACAAGAAGAGGAAAAGAAGGAAGAAGAACAAAGTAATCTCAGATGAGGGATCTATCTCTATAAGATCCAAAGGTGGGTCAAAGGGACTTGTCCTCCTATTCAAAAATAAGATGCAAAAGAATGCACCAATCCAGAAGATTTTATGGGAGTATTATTCAAACTGGATTGATGTAAGGAGGTTGCTACTCAAGGGGAGTAGCAAGCATGGTAAAGGTAAGTCTAGCTAGTTTTTGAGATAAAGTAGATGTAAAGAGTCACATGAGTCTGTAGAAGTCGGTGAGATATGACTTTGATGTGTAATCAATATTTATATAGCACAGTAGTGTGAAAGAAAGAAAGTGAAAGAGCTAGACAAGAGAAATGAAAGAAATTAAGATAAAGGAAGATGACATTGTTATGAAAAAACTATTGGATGAGATCAAATGGTACATCTTTTTCATTGACATCAAAGGGGGAGAGAAGAAGATGTGAAAAATAATAAGAGCTACTAAATCTATAGAAGACGATACCAGATTAGAAATATGAAGCAAGTTTATATGCTTTCACATAAGAAACAAGATGAAAGAGGATGTTGAGTCGCTTACATCCTAATGGGAGAAACAAATGGAGAGAAGGTTATGTAATCAAATGGGAACCAAATTAGGTAGTTGGCCTCCAAGGGGAGATACTTGGTCAAGTATTGGGGTAGAGGGACTCTAGCAGATAATTTGTTTGGTTGGTCTCAAGGGGAGACTATTGGTTTTAGATTGCATTAGTATGTTTTTTCCATCACATGTTGCCATCAATGCCAAAGGAGGAGGTTCTTGGAAATTGGCATGTTGGATGTGTTTTCATTGATGTCAAAATATCAGAGGAATCACAGGGATGTCAACATGGCAAAAAAGTTCAAAAGAATTGATTATAATATTTATTTGTTGAATGTTAATTGAACTATTGCAGGATAGTCAGGTGAAAAGGTTGTTCGGAGGTTCAAATATTGAAGAGGAAGATATGAAGATTTATATATGATTCAAGGTTAGATTTGGTGACTAGCAGACATAGAGATAAATAGTTTTGATAGGAAGATAACAAAGGGTCTGGTGTGCTGAACAAAGAGTGAATCTTTATGAGTGCACTTAGGGATATGTTTGGGACATACTCGGGTGTCTTCAACTCAAAGGGTTGGTACTTCAAAGGTCTGCATGGCATAATTCTATTGTCTCAGAGGTTGGAGTGAGTGTTCATGATGAACAAGCGAAAAATGGATAGAAAATCCAATGACTGCGATGAATTTGTATAGATTAGTATTTTCAATGAAGCTACAAGATGTTCTTGAATTATGTGCTTGATGATTTGATGACATTTATGGATCAGAAGGATCTCGTTGGTGGAATTTTTGGTCAATAATAATATATGTATTATTATCTTTGTTCTTGGCTAACTAGGTTGGTAAATCATGTTGTGCAAGTGGTAAACTATGAAAACTAAGAGATTTGTGATCTATGGGTGCTTGCTAAGTGTTATTATTTGGATTTGAAGGTTAGAGATGAGTTTTAATTAGAGATTTGGTGTGGTGATTTGAAAAGGTGAGTTAGGGTTTGTAGACCTAATTCTTGATATAAGGTGATGAATTAGGGAAAATCTAGTTATGGGTCATGGATGCAGATGCTAGAGGGTGCTAGCAAAGGAAGGGACAAATTGGGAAATGATGAGAAGAGGTTCAACAAGAGGTTGAAAATTTACCTGCATTGTGCTACATTGGAGTTGTATTAGACATGAGGTAGATATCATTCTCATAGTTCACAAAAGGTTGAGATCATTGGAGTGATCATATTATAAGAAAGTGAGTCCTCCTTGGGGTTGGAGCCAGATGGATTTGTTTGAGAAGTGAGCCTAAATGCACGTGCATTCCCCATTATTGTTATAAATTTATACTTCTAATAAGGTATTTTCTTATTGTTGTGTCAACTTGTATGGATGTGTTCTTGATTTTTTTATGCATGCATGTTTTACATTTGTTTTATTCAAGTTAGATTTAAAGGGTACACACAATTTAAGGGTTTGAATTTTAAGGTATTGGCAACAACTAATTACCCCCTCCCCCCTCTCTCTTAATTTTTTTTGCCATAATATCAACAAGTGTGTGTTACTATAACTGATAGTAATGTTTAAGATTGATTATATGATGGAGCTAATGGTGAAGACCGACCAAGATAAGAGGAATACATCATTGATGTCAAGCAATTGATTTTTGTTTTATATTATGTTTCCATATCATTCGGTAATGATATAAGGTGAATGAGTTAAGGAGAAGAAGAAATGAGATTTTGTGAAGTTGAATAACTTATATGAGCAACTGATACAGATTAGACAATGATTATATTATGTTGATCTAATTATTTTTTACCTAACATATGATTATGTTAAGTTGGTAAAGCATGGTGATGAAGATTCGACAATTCGGTAAGTTAAGTTTTTTTGGCTTCCGAGCAAGAAAAGTCACTCGCTAAGGTAAAGGTAAAAAAGAAAGGTCACTCAGTAAAACAAAAGGAACTCAAGGCATCGAGCGATGTAACCAAAATCCAAATGGACGACACTGAGAAAGGAACATATATTAAATAAGGATTGAATCAACATTTAATGATTATCTATGATGAGTTGGATGATCATGATGATGAGGAAAGTTAGTTACAAGAGATCTACAGATAGGAAAATTCAAGGTGAAGATCTAAAACAAGATCTAAGCGGCAAAAGAGCTGGAACAAAACTCCTAGAAAAGTTCAAGTTCCTAGGTGAAAAGAAAACATGTTACCGAGATCTAGATTCAAGGTATAATGAAGTGGATAGTTAAGATTGATCAAAGAAAAACATAATAGAGGAGATTAAGAGGCAAAATTTGTCTATATAAAGGATGTTGTTGTATGGACAAATGGCTGGCAAACTGAATAGTTGAAGGGTTACCAACTATTGCAGTGAAGAAGGAACAAAGAGATTTCGAGTGGAAAAGAAGGATTTGATGAAGTGTTGAAGCCAGTGGATAATGAAGAATTGAAGTAAAGACAATAGAGCGCACAAGGATTTGATTGAGAAAAGATAGGTCATTTTCTTTACTGATGCTTACTATAAATTGTAACAAATAAAGCCCTTAACAGAGTAGACCTAACAGTCTTATTGTAAAATTCTTAAAAAAGGTAACATTCTAAAGTTCTTAAAGCCCTCTAACAAGGCCACTCCTAATAGGGTGAAGATCCCAATAGATCTGAGGTAAATCCATTGACCGGGTCACACCTAATAGTGTGTAATGTAATCTTTAACTAGATTGTCTCTTAACCAGGCATACTTCAGAAGAGTATTTTCATAGTCGGTGATAATTCCCACAGTGGTTTTTCCCAAAGCTGGTTTTCCACGTTAAATATTGGTGTTACATGTTGTGAATGATTTACTGATTGTTGGAGTTTATTTAGTGTTGTCAGTAAATAGTGGACTGTGTATCACTAAGCTGCTACCGATTTAATCTGAGAAATGTTTTTAAGGTATTATGGATCAGGGATTACTGATTCACCCCCCCCCCCCCCCCCCTCTCCGTAATTCAACAGTGTGTTGTCATGTAGAAAAAGTTAGATCAAGTAAATGAAGTATATCATACCTTGGAAATGAAAATGCTTCTTTGAATGTCATCAAGTATGTTGATGCAATAGCTTCGACTTAAGTACACAAAAACCCAAAAGGAAATTATGAAAGACAAAACCTCATGGAATAGATGTAATTTTCTGCAATGTTTGATTGAGGGAGAGAATAATACTTGAAGAGGTAGGTGCATCTCCTTCCTTGATAGAAAAATCATTTTCTTGGCCTCTAATGGGGGAAATGAGCTAGATGTATGGAGAGAAACACCTTGAATGCTTGAGAATAATGCTAGATCTTGAATGCTTGGACTTGGTTGCTTGATAGATCTTGAACTTGATTGTGAATAATCGATTGTGATAATGGATGGATAATAATGGATACCAGATTAAGGAGACATAGGGTGTTTATATATCTCTCACAATATTTCAGGCATCAAAACTCAAGTAGGCCGACCATGAGATCTAATCTCCCACTGAAACCTCGACATAGGGCATCAAGCAAAAAATGGGCCAAAAAGTGTGGGTAAAGAATGTTTGAAATGTTCTATACCTATAAAAATCAACCCAAATTTGGATTGGGTGTCCAAAGATAGGGAAGATGTAGGATAAACGAGTATAACTAATTTTGAGGTCGGGACATAACACAAAGGCTAGGTGATGAAATGAGTTCTAAGATTTGAGGAAAAATAGAGGAGCACACTTAGAAATAAGGGCTAACCTCAATTTTAAACAAGATTGAAATGAAAGATGACCTGTATCTAAATCTAGGTGTCTATTAAGTGTCATATGAGGTCCCGAGCTATAGAAAATACACTGAGGTAGGTGCAAAATAGTCCTTAAATTGTGAACTAAATAGGTGCTTACAATTTAGGATGACACACTATCTAAGATGAGGGTTATTTATAGCTTGTGGGATGAAGGTGAGATGGCCATTATTGGTGGTGGGGTTTCTATGGACTCTTTTGATCCCTATTAGGGATGATGGGGTGGCGTGTTTGTGACTCTACCCTTAGTGTCCTTGTCAGGTGTTTCTTTGTTGTGGATAGTTGTTTGTCTAGCTCTTTTTAGTGGTTGGGGTTTTCAAATCAGCCCTCACCCTACTCTTTAGTTTGACTTTGGTGGGGTTTATTGATTTCTTCTCTATTTGTAGTGTTGACAGTCTCATTGAGGTGGTTGTTACTTCTACGGGTACTATGTCTTAGGGTTCTTATCCTAGGAGCTTCTATTTGAGGTTTATGATGCTCTCTTCCTAGTGTTCTCATCACATAGATGTGGTATCAGAAACATGGTCATTTGGGGTATTTCCTTCAAGTTCTAAGGATGTCCTAAAGGTTTTGAAGAAAATTTTACTGGTGCTTGTGATAGGGTATCTTTTGATTATTTGTTGCAGACCTCTTGTGTTGGTGGAGATCATGAGTTTTTGGTGACTAGAGGTATGGTTGATTGCGGTGGTGGCATGTATTTTCTCGAGGCCTGTAGGGCAATGTTGGAGGCTCCTAGTGAATGTTGAAGATAGGGTCTTGTATCCCCATGTTGATGGGTTTTCTCCCTTGAGGGAAGACTATATTTTGATTGCTTATTTTTGTGGAGGCAATATTTCTATTGATTAGGTCATGGTCTTAGCTCAATGGGTGTGGACTAAGTAACCCAATTGGACATAATATAGTTTTTACCCCAAAGGATCCTATTCAAGTGGAGTCACTTGGGTTCTATTTCACTCATAAGAGTCCTATAGAGGTGGACCTTGTGTCTATAGGTAAGGTGGTGCATTTTGGTTTTACATACACTCATAATAGTCCTATGGAGGTGGAAATTGTGTCTTCGAGTAAGATGGTGGTTTTGTTTTGGTTGTCATAGTTGTGGTGTTGAATTTTGGGTTCTCAGCTTATTCACTGGTTTTTATTTCTCTTTTGGAAGTGGAGAATGTGTGATTACCCCTGTTCGACCATCCAAGGTCTTTATTGGAGGTGGAAATGGTGTGTCTATCAAGATCCTTACTATTGTCTTCTATCAAGGTGGAGACACTTTCATGTTTTGAGGTCTCTTAAAGATGGCGATCTTGGTCCTCTCTTGGATCCTACCCAAACAATTGTTGTGTGTTGTTTGGGTTTGGTGGTTAGTTTGCCCCACTCTTGTGGGTTGTTTGTAAGGCGTCTCTCATTCTATAAGCTTTCAATTGTGTGTTGTTAAAGGTTTGTTTGGCCTATTTGTTGTAACTAAGCAATTGTGTTGATTGTGTTTTATTAATGAATTGTTTGACCTCTGTGTTGTAAGAGGCAAGTTGTGGCATGTTCCTCTTGGCCTTTCTTGGGCCTTTGTTCCTTGGGGTGAGCACCCTAGTATTGCTCCTGATTTAATAAAAAAATAAAAAATTGAACATTTACTATGCTACTCTACATCTATTGCATTGCTATAAAGGCAAGCATAGGTCATGTGACACTCGTTATAATTAAAAAATTTAAATTAATTAATTATTTCAAATAAATTTATTTGTAAAAATAATTTTGATATGATTATTTAAAATTTAATATTCAATTTTCTTAAAAAATTTAAATTATTTGATTAAGTCAATTGCTAAATTTTAAAAATTTATAAATTTATATTACAAATATAATATTTTTATTTCATAAAATTGACTTTATAAATTTAAAATTCAAAACTTCTTAAGTAACTTCAATTTTATAATTGTTATGAGTTGATTTGGTATAGTTGTTATGCTTTTTATTATAACTAACTGTTTCACATAAATTAATTTTTAAAACAAATGTTATATTTATTTTTTAAATGTGAATCTTCAAATTTATTAATTAAAAGTTTTTAAGTTAATTGATAAAGCCAATTACTAAAGGTCAAACCTGCACTACAAATTTAAAATAAAAAATAAAAAATAGAACAGTCAATATGCACTATCAATCTTTTGAAAAGTACAACCAACCAATGTTACATTTAAAACATGGTGCTAGAAAAGGAAGAGACAGATTGGGAGATAATGAGAAGAGGTTCAACAAGAGGTTCAACAATGATCTGCATTATGCTACATAGGAGTTGTATCAAACATGAGGTAGATGTCATTCTCACAGTTTACACAAGGTTGAGATCATTGGAGTGATCAGATTGTAAGATAGTGAGTCTTCCTTGGGGTTGGAGCCTGAGGGTTTTTTGTTTGAGAAGTGAGTTCTAGGAAGTGAGCCTAAATGCAGGCGCATTCCCAGTTATTATAATAAGTTTGTACTTCTAACAAGGTATTTTCTTATTGTGGGTAATCAACGCCACCATGTTTTGTTTTCTCTTAGTAGGGTTTCTACAATAAAAATCTTGTGTCAACTTGTGTGGATGTGTTTCTGATTTGTTCATGCATGCATGTTTTACATTCCTTTTATTCAGATCAGTTTTAAAGGGTACACAAGGTTGAAGGGTTTGAAGTTTAAGGTATTGGCAACAACTAATCCCCCCCGGCACCTCTTAGTTGTTTCTGCCATAATATCAACAAGTGTGTTGTCATGTAGAAAAAGTAGATCAAGTAAATGAAGTATATCATACCTTGGAAATACAAACACTTCTTTGAATGTCATCAAGTATGTTGATGCAATAGCTCTGAATTTATGCAAAAACCCAAAAGGAAATTATGAAAGACAAAACCTCATGGAATGGATGTTGTAATTTTCCACAATGTTTGATTGAGGGAGAGAAGAATACTTGAAGAGGTAGGCGTATCTCCTTCCTTGATAGAAAACTCCTTCTCTTGGCCTCTAATGGGGGAAACGAGATGGATCTATGGAGAGAAACACCTTGAATGTTTGAGAATAATGGTAGATCTTGAATGCTTGGACTTGGTTGCTTGATAGCTCTTGAACTTGATTATGAATACTTAATCATGATAATGGATGGATAATAATAGATGCCAAATTGAGGAGACATAGGGTGTTTATATACCTCTCACAATATTTCAGGCATCAAAACTCAAGTAGACTGACCATGAGATCTAATCTCCTACTAAAACCTCGACATAGGGATTCAGGAAAAATTTGGGCCAAAAAGCGTGGGTACAAAATGTTTGAAATGTTCTATACCTAGGAAAATCAACCCAAATTTGGATTGGGTGTCACGAAGATAGGGAAGATGTAAGATAATCTGGTACAGCTAATTTTGAGGTCGAGACATAACACAAAGGCTAGGTGATGAAATGAGTTATAGGATTTGAGGAAAAATAGAGGAGCACACTTAGAATAAAGGCTAACCTCGATTTTAAACAAGATTGAAATGAAAGAGGACCTAGATATCTAAATCTAGGTGTCTATTAAGTGTCATATGAGGTCCTAAGCTATAGAAAATACACTAAGGTAGGTGCAAAATAGTCCTTAAATTGTGAACTAATTAGGTGCTTACAATTTAGGATGGTACACTATCTAAGATGGGGGTTCTTTGTAGCTTGTGGGACAAAGGTGAGATGAACATTATTGGTGATGGGGTTTCTATGCACTCTTTTGATCCCTATTGGGGATGGTGGGGTGGCATGTTTGTGACTCTACCCTTAGTGTCCTTGTTAGGTGTTTCTTTGTTGTGGATAGTTGTTTGTCTAGCTCTTTCTCATGGTTGGGGTTTTCAAATCATCTCTCGCCCTACACTTTAGTTTGACTTTGGTGGGGCCTTTATTACTTTCTTCTCTATTTGCAGCGTTGGCAATATCATTGAGGTGGCTAGTACTTCCACAGGTACTATGTCTTAGGGTTCTTGGCCTGGGAGCTTCTATTGGGGGTTTATGATGCCCTCTTTCTAGTGTTCTCATCACATAGATGTGGTATCCGAAACATGGTTATTTTGGGTCCTGCATTCAAGTTTGAAGGATGTCCTAAAGGTTTTTGAAGCAAATTTTACTGGTGCTTGTGATAGGGTCTCTTTCGATTATTTGTTGCAGAACTCTTGTATTGGTGGAGATCATGTATTTTTGGTGATCGGAGGTGTGGTGGATTGCAGTGGAGCCATGTGTTTGCATGAGGCCTATTGGGCCATGTTGGAGGCTCCTAGTGAATGTTGAAGATGGGATCTTGTATCCCCATGTTGATGGGTTTTCTCCCTTGAGAGATGACTAGATTTTAATTGCTAGTTTTTGTGGAGGAACTATTTCTATTGATTAGGTCATGCTCTTAGCTCAATGGGTATGGACTAAGTAACCCAATTGGACATAATCTAGTTTTTACCCCAAAGGATCCTATTCAAGTGGAGTCACCTAGGTTCTATTTCACTCATAATAGTCCTATGGAGGTGGACCTTGTGTTTGTAGGTAAGGTGGTGCATTTGGGGTCTACTTGCACTCATAACAGTCCTATGGAGGTGGACATTGTGTCTTCAAGTAAGATGGTGGTTTTGTTTTGGTTTTCGTAGTTGTGGTGTTGCAATTTGGGGTCTTAGCTTATACATTGGTTGTTATGTCTCTTTTGGAAGTGGAGAATGTGTGATTACCCCTATTCGACCATCCAAGGTCTTTATTGAAGGTGAAAGTGGTGTGTTTACCCCTGTTTGACCATCTAAGGTCTTTATTGGAGGTGGAAATGGTGTGTCTATCAAGATCCTTACTATTGTCTTCTATCGAGGTGGATACACTTTCATGTTTTGAGGTCTCTTAAAGATGGGAATCTAGGTCCTCTCTTGGATCCTACCCAAGCAATCATTGTGTTTTGTTTGGGGTTTGGTGGTTAGTTTGCCCCACTCTTGTGAGTTGTTTGTAAGGTGTCTCTCATTCTATAAGCTTTCGATTGTGTGTTGTTAGAGGTTTGTTTGGCCTGTGTGTTGTGACTAAGCAATTATTTTGACTGTGTTATTAATGGCTTGTTTGACTTGTGTGTTGTAAGAGGCCAGTTGTGGCATGTTCCTCTGTGGCCTTTCTTGAGCCTTTGTTCATTGGGGTGAGCACCCTAGTATTGCTCCTGATTTAATAAAAAACAAATAAACCGAACATTTACTATGCTACTCTACCTCTATTACATTGCTATAAAGACAAACATAGGTCATGTGACACTTGTTATAATTAAAAGAATTTAAATTAATTAATTATTTCAAATAAATTGATTTGTAAAAATAATTTTGATATAATTATTTAAAATTTAATATTCAATTTCTTAAAAATTTAAATTATTTGACTTTCAATTTTCTTTAAAAAATTAAATTATTTGATTAAGTCAATTGCTAAAGATTAAAAATTTCTAAATTTATATTACAAATATAATGTTTTTATTTCATAGAATTGACTTTATAAATTTAAAATTCACAATTTCTTAACTAACTTCAATTTTATAATTGTTATAGGTTGATTTGGTATAGTTGTAATGTTTTTAATTATAACTAATTGTTTTACATAAATTAATTTTTAAAACAAATGTTAAGCATTTATTTTTTAAATGTGAATATTGAAATTTATTAATTCGAAGTTTTAAGTTAATTGATAAAGCCAATTACTAAAGGTCAAACCTGTACTACAAATAAAAAATAAAAAATAAAAAATAAAGAATAGAACAGTCAATATCCACTGTCAATCTTTTGAAAAGTACAACTAACCAATCTTACATTTAAAACATGGATGTGGAAGGCGTCATCAAATCGAAGATTAAAGCATATGTTAGTGTATTGAGAAACAAATCAATTCATGTGAGCAACAACTCAGAGGTAAGTTTTTATTCAACATAGAAAATTATCACTTAGAACATGGAATGGCTTTTTTGGATTTCAGCTGTGGTTTCAGCTGGTTTAGCAGTGTTTCTGATGGAATTGGTGAAACTTATATGGTTGAAACCCCTGCAAAGTAGAAAGTATTTTGAAGCCCAAGGGATTCAAGGTCCTCCATATAAGTTATTCTATGGAAATGCTCCTGATATTGTTAGATTGGCCAGGAAGGAAAGCTCTAAACCATTGCCACTGTCAGAACACAACATAGTTCCTCGAATTCTTCCTGCCCATCATCATTGGATGGAAACATATGGTACATTTACTCCATCCCTGTGAAACATTAATGAAATCCTATCAATTAAGCAATGTGTTTATCAATGAAGTGATGTTTATGTATTTTATCACTGAACACCATCCAGTGAACAGATCATATAGCTTGAACTTTGCAGTAGAATATAAGAACAGAATGATCTATAACTATTAACAACCAGTTTATTATGCATTATCTGTGATGTAGGTCAGGACTTTGTTTTCTGGTTTGGGACTAAACCCAGGCTTTATATTACTCACCCTGAGCTTGCAAAGGAGATACTATGCAACAAATTTGGACATTGTGACAAAATTCAATATAAGCAGCTTGCAAAACCAGGCCTTGGAAGGTTAGATGGGGAGAAATGGGCACAGCACCGAAGAATTCTCAATCCTGCTTTCCACACTGAACTCTTGAAAGTAAATCCCTTAAACAAACCGGTGTCTTTTCCTATGCAAACAGCTTGAATTGCAAAAAGATCTGTAAAAAACCTGATTTTGTAATAAATCAGTGGTCACATAAATTCTTATCATATTGTTATGAGGATTCAATTGTGTAATTCTCGAGTTAAATGTTTTACCCATATTTTATGAATAATGGTTCACAAGAACTCATCTCTCATGAGAATGAATGGGTTCTTGTGAGCCATGAGAATGAATTCAGGATTGAACTGTGTAGTTTCCAAATCAAACTCAATAACTCATGTTTCACGAGTAGTGGTTCACAAGAACCCATTCAAACATGGTTCAATAAATTTCACTCAAATTCACATAGATGAATCCTGAATTCATTCCCATCGTTTATAAGAACCCATTCACTGGAGTGAGAGATAGACTCTTGTGAATCACTACTCATAAAACATAGGTCAATACATTTGGCTTGAAAACTGCACAAGATAGCAATATCATAATTTACCGTACTGTGAAAAAAATCTCTTTTTAATCACATAAATCCTCTGCACGTTGGCCTATTTCTCATAGGCCAAGTGACATTTTATACACATTGCAACACAAATTTTCATTTCATTTATTCTATAATCCGTGTAAGGTACACACTGAATGTCTGAGTTCTACAATACTTTGCAGGGCATGACTCCTAAAATTGTAGAAAGTGGCAATAAAATGTTGAGAGAATGGAGCAAAATGGTGTCTTCAGGTGCCAATGAAATCGAAGTTTTTAAAGAGTTTTGTGTACTTACATCAGATATAATTTCATGCACAGCATTTGGAAGCAGTTATGAAGAGGGGAACCGCATTTTTCATGTGCTGGATCAACAAGTCCTGCTCTCTTTTGAAGCGATTCGCAGTGTTCATATTCCAGGCTTCAGGTAACAAGTTTTAGCCTTATTTCCCTCAAAATCTTTTTTCTGACATTGTAACTTGGTGTAAGATCTTGTTCACAAATATTTTGTTAAGATGCTAAATTGTTTTATTCTCCCATTAAACAAAATTTTCAAAGAAGTTACATGAATTGCTTGGTAAATGGTGATTTTCCATTATGGCTCTGACAACTCTTATACTGTGAATAAGGCCTGAAATAGGTTTACCTTTGTTGAGAATTTCATGTTATATTGCACAATTAAAGAAGACAAGAAATTTCTAACATACGAACAGATGAAGCAGATACGAGGTAAACGAGTTTTAGAGCAAATCAAAGGCTTTTCATTAATGTGCACTTCAGCTAGTGAAAGGAGTACAAATAATAGTATTCGTTGACTCCAGAAATCTCACTCCACAGTCCACCCTCATTCCCCACATTGTTTGTCACTCTACAATTTGTTATACATATTTTTCTCAGAGTTGTTAGCCACTTATTGCAAGGGATACAAGAGGCCTTCTGATGCAGACAAAGTAAGGGTTTTTATCAGACCAACTCACTTTGCAGCCAATGGCATGCCAAAATATCACCGATTTATGTCTTTGATTAGGTTTTCTTCACTTTGTCTAACATCCTAGGCCAAATCAAACCATTGACAACCTCAGAAATCAGTTCTAGCAGAAATTACATTTTCCATCTTAAAGGCAAATTAATTATGGCCATCTTTTACTTTAGCTTCAAAACTAGATCAAGGAGATAGGGGATACTACTACTCAAACTTCATCTGAATGATAGGGTTGAAGCACTAGAAGACCTGGTTTATCAAATTTTACTCCAGAACATCTAAAAAATCCAAGAAACCACTGCTTTTACATAATTAGATATTTTGTCAAACATTTGGTCTAATTTGCGAAGCCACAAACCATATAAATTTATTATAGATGACAAATCTGTGAAAGATGATTCGTCATAAAGAGGGAAAAACCCAGTTCAAATCTACAATTGAATTTCCCAAATTTCAAATGGTTTGTGAGCACCCATGATGCCCTGAAATACCCAAAAAGAGAAATAAAAAATGGCTTAGAAAACCTGCAAATCTGATATGGGTTTCAGTTCTGTTGACTGATTCATGTTCTAGATGGAGAACCCATTAAGATTATACCTTTGGCTGGCGTAGAGGCATTCATAATTGCTCCAACGAGCTCACCAAAAAATAAATGTGCTCTGTAAAAACATCCCATATTTCAACAAGGGGATTTTTGCAACACATTCCTTTGGATCCTGTTCTCATTCTTCCATGAATCAATCAAATAATTCAGCCTTTTTTCTTATTACAACTTCGCCTTTTCCTTTCATTTTAACAACCCAACCCTGTGCTGATGGAGTTGTTACAGTCCATCCAGCACAATTCACACAAAAATGAGTGTTAGATACCCAAATGTAAGGATATATGCATGATTATTGACTCAAAAACTATCATCCATGTGCCTTAAGCGGTGGCAACTTTCTTTTGAATTACTCAAACCATGACAGAGGGAAGCCAAGTGTTTGACAGCAATTTTAAAATTATATGATGCCTGTTTTCGGGGTTGATGTTGATTGTCTGATTCCCAAAATGCTCCTGTTATCACTTTCCTTAGTTTGAAATTTAATAGTACAATGCACAATCAAAGTGTATAAGAAATTGATAATATATTGATAACACATGATGAAAGAGTTCTAAAGCAAAATCAGATGCTTTTTATCAATGTAAACTTCAGTTGGTCTAAGACATAGAAAGAACCAGAGTTCTTACAATAATCTCAATCATTTCAATATTACTCAATCTGCATTCGTTCTCATACTGTTTTAAAGTACTAAAAATACTTATGTTTATGGTTCAACCAATAGGCGTCTAGAGTAAAATTCAACAACAACGTAGACCATTGCCATCTCAACCACAAGTAGAAAATGCTGTTATCTACAACCCTTGTTCTATACTTCAATTATTATTCCAGTCACTTGCCAAATAAAAATTATCAGTGGTTGCTGCTGGCCCAACTCCTGAGTGTAATTTCCTAACGTTGTATCTCTATACCTCGTACAGCAATTATTTCTATTGTCTCAATTTAGAAAATACAACAATTTTTATTGTCACAAAAACCATGACCTCAAATACCATTCTAATACTAATTAATTAATTCCAACTCACACTGTCTTACAATGTATGGAGTACTAAAATTTTTATCAATTAATTAGGTCTTGGAAACATAGCTGTCTACACTGAATCAGATAGATCATTTTAATTTGATTCATTAAGCAAAGATAAAAAATTTAAATCAAATTTAAGAATTGGACTTTTCAATATTCTAAACTAGATATTCCATCAAACAGTTGGAAAGGAATGTAAACTGAAAATTCATAAAAGAAATATAAAAATTGATAGTTTAATTAAAGAAACTAAATCAAACATATAATGATACAAACCTGATAAATAGCAAATAGGGAAGAGTACATTAATTGAGCATGTTTCATTTGGATAGTTGCTATAATATTTGTTGATTATTGTCATTTCTTTCTTTTCTTCTTTTTGTCATTTTTTCTTTGTATTTTTTTAGTGTTAGTAGAATATTTTTATTTTTCTATTTTTAGTTTTTTCTTTTTCTTTTATTTAGTTATACTTTCTCTTTTCCACATACACTCATACATATTCATTCACTTATTTTTACATTGATACAATTTCTTTCTTTTCTTTGTCTTTATTTAGTTTTTTTCTTTTTTAAAATTTTAAGTTTCTTTGTTTCCTTCATTTTTATTTTATTTATTTTTTCTTTGGTATTTATTTATTTTAGGAGCTTCCATTTGTGTTTTTATGTATGCATTTGTCTGTTTTTGTTCATTTTAGATTTTTAACTTTTTAATTTTGTGTCTTGTTATTGTTTGTCTTTTTTCTATATTGATATTATTTCTCCTTAATTTCAAGTTTTCATTTTTTATGTATAGATTTATTTATTTTTTATATTTTGTAAAGTTTTTATAATTTTTTATTTTTTTGCAGTTTTGGACTTTGGTTGTCCCAAGCCTTGGTCATGTGTTGATCCTCTTTCTTGTCTTTTTCTTCTCTTTCCTTATTATCTTTACTTTTTGTAACGTATTATTTACTTACCTTTATTTTATCATTTGATCGCCGCCCTTCAGCCTGGATCTTTACCCAAAACCTTTAAAAGTCAATCCACCTGCGAAATCCTTGCGATATGATACCGACAATCATATTGAAAGAAGCAATATCATATAAATTTACATAAAGTTGAGAAAATTCAGCAGCAAAAATGCAACAATAATACTTTCATATTTATTGTCTAATAAGAAGAATTAGCATATCAATATTTTTAAAAAAATTATATAAAAATTATCTAATTTTAAAATATTTTAACAAGTTTATAATATTTGTACATGTATATAATTTTGATTTTTTTGAACTTAGATGCATTATATTTTTCATATACAATTTTTTTTCATTTTTTTAAATTGAAAAATTAGAAATTATAATTATTTTGGAAATATTTGTGTATGGATGTAATTTTTAAGTTTTGAATTTATAAATATTTGTAAGTTTTTTTTTTTGGATTTGATTGCGTAAGTATTTTTGCACAATCAAATCTAGAAAATACTTGCAATTGAGTCAAACTCATTGACCCATGTTACATGAGTAGTGATTCACAAGAACTCATCTCTCATGAGAATGAGTGGAACACTTAGAACTCGTTGCATCTAGCTGATGCAGGCTTAACCTTGGAGGAAACTTCGTGGTTAAGCGTGCTTGAGTTGAAGTAGTATTGGGATGGTGACCTCGGTGCTTCACCTTAACCTTGGAGGAAACTTGGTGGTTAAGTGCGATTGAGCTAGAGTAGTACTAGGATAGGTGAGCTCGGTGCTTCACCTTTGTGAGAATCACCTAGATGCAATGAGTGCTAAGTGTTCCACTCATTCTCATGAGAGATGGGTTCTTGTGAACCATTACTCATAAAACATGGGTCAATGAGTTTGACTCTCAAACTACTCAATTGAATCTTAATAGTAATATTACACCTTTCGCATAATTGTAAATGTTCAATTGAAATATAAATTAAAATTTCAATCTTAGATTCATTCTAAATATAAATATCACATCATAATGAAATTTAAAAAAATGTTTATTTTAAGTTCAATTTTAGAAATCTTCACTATGCTTTTCAAATTGACCTTGTTGTACAAATGCAATCTTTTATTAGATAAAAGAGCTTTGGTCCCAAAATCTAATCTAGAAATCAAAAAGGTTTTCATTAATCAATTTAGTTACCAAGAGGATTCTTACCATCTTGTTGAAAGATGAACATCATATGCTTAATCTTCCCAAAAAAAGATTTTGGCAATAAATAATTTTTTTTTCCCCTCAAACTCAACTCTTTCTTTTGCAAACAACAATTTGCTATTTTTAACCCTTTAGATTTTGGCAATAAATAATGAATTTTTTCCCACAAACTTAGCTCTTTCTTTTGCAATCATCAATTTGCTATTTTTAACCCTTTAGAATTTTCTAGAATGTATTTTTCTTTTAATTTTAATACTCTACTTTTTCTCTCTCCTAGTGAAACTTTCGACATCACTTTAATGTATTGTACAAGTTGTATTTTATAATAATAAAATTACTTTTGAGAGAACTCAAATTATATTTTATAATTATTTTCAATTATGACATAGTTCATAACCTATTTGAAGGTAAGAAAAGAGAGGGGCATCTAATTAACACAAAATAATGAAGGAAGTCAATTAATGGAAATATTGATAGATTGGAGAAACAAATTAGTCTCAATATACCAACATTGTTGTCTAGGGCCCAAAAGACAATCTTTAAAAAAATGTCAAGTAGAGGTATCTCCCATGGCTTGAAGTTGAGTCACCCCAAAAATTGATTCCACTTATTAGAGAGTTAGATTGAAGATACACCTAATGTGAATGGGTTCAATGAAAATATCTACTTGGGTAATGCACTAAGGAATTGATCTTTCACAATAAATTATACATCCAAGCCCTTTTTATGTGAGTCGAGTGAGAATAATATTGGTTACTTTAAACCATGGAGCCATAGAGAACTATAGACGTAACACTTTTCTTAAAGATATGTATATTTGCAAAGATAGATTTGAATGTGTTTCAAGAAATTAGTACTTAAAGACCTTAATTTAGGCACATCCCTTATGAAGACATGATTGAGAGACAATATTCAAACTAAACGATTAACAAGTGAATTAGACTTTAAAATTATCATAAGCCCCATTTATTTCTATCTTGTCATTGTACAAAAATCAAATCCTACATAGAGCACTATTTGATGCATTCAAGATGATAACTTTAAGTTATAAATATTCATCGTAAGTTGTTCAAGCTCACAAAAATAAGAAAAAACATCAAGTTGTGATTTTAAACCGGGCCAACATGGTGAGAGGGGGACAAAATCATTAGCAAAGCATAGTATATTGAAAAAACATAAAATTATTGTAGTTCATGAGTCATTGTTGAAATTCTTCAAGCTTTTAAATGTAAATAGTTTGCAAGGAATGACAATCCTACTCAAATTTAATAATAGTTTTGACCAAGTTAAAGAAAATGTGGATAATTTGAAATTGGCTAACTATAGTTAATATAATAATGTCCCAATCAACTGAGAGGGGGGTGAATCAGTTGATGCAAACTTATTAAACTTAAAATTCCAAATATAAATCTTATGCTCAATGCAAAAACAACCATAACACATAAGAACACAACAACACCACTATTCGTTCTCTAGGAAAACCTAGTTAAGGGAAAAACTCCAGTGGGGATGATACCCACAAATCATTACTATGAGTATAATAACCTAATAAATAATTCTAGCCCTATTAGGAGCTGATTAAGTACAATATTATAGTCCTTGTTAGACGATAGACCCTGTTAAGAGTCATAACCATGTTAAAGGTTTTACAAATGGATCACAACTTGGTCACTTGACCAAAGGAAGGTTAAATCCACATCCAGGACTCACTATCCAAAGATTTGAAAGATTTACAATAACATTATCTAAATTGACTTCCAGAACTAATCTCTGCCAAGACAGTTCCTTCCTTGTGTCTCAATGCACAACCTCTTCTCTACATTAGCAGTCCTCGCAACCCATAAGCTTGCACATCTTCCACTTACACTACAATCATAAGGAAAGACTTCCTTGTATACAAGTTACATTCATAATTCCTAGGCCGACCAATTATGGGACCTCACCTATAAACAAAACATTGTATAGACCCAAGCGAGGATGCACACAAAATCCTTAACAATATTACAACAATTACAAATCATGAAATAGTCAACCACAACATTAATCCATGCTTAATTATCCAAGATAATGCTACCACTCATGGGTCAACTTCCAAATAAATCTTCGCTAGAGTACACACCATAGATGATGTCACCACTCACAAAAGTACTCTATGATCACACAATATACTCTCTCATGTGTCCTCTGACATGCTAAATTCATTTTTACACTGAAGTTATACTATAAATACTGAGACCAACTCTGTGAGTTTCCCAATCATTGGCCATGTAACTAGTCTTCGTTAATTCATCCATAACTTGATCAAACGAGTATAAAACATATGAAAAAATAACCACGCATAGTAAACATGATCTGCTACAAAAATCTCATCTCACAGGAGCTAAGTCGTCATACACTACCCGTACAATTATCTGTAACCTGTATATCTAGTTTGTCTACAACTTATGAATTCCCTCACTGAAACATATGTTGACATCAATGATAAAATAATGAATGCCAATATCATAGAGTGTAGTAATTCCAATAGTATTTCCAAAAATCTCCCCCTTTGACATTGAGATGGCAACATATGAGGAAAACCATCAATCCACAACTAGCCTTTTTGTACAACCTTCTCAATACCCTCTACACAGCTCCCCCTGAACCAGTAAGGGTTTTTCACTAATATCTCTCCGCCTTTGACATCCATGGCAAAGGGTGTCTTTACAAACATCCTTTTCTGCCTTCTTTTCTAGCTATAATTTTTTCAAATCTTCAAGACCTTCAACTACTAAGTGCAAGATCACCTTGATTTAATCATCTATGCTCAAAACATTACTCCCCCTAAGGAGTAAACCTCTACATCAAGTCCAAAAATGATATAGATCTGATTGCTAATGAACTTGTGCTCAATTACATATCCTTAATTACCTCCAGGTGGGGCTCTAACCCAAAGCTTACCTCTGAGATATTCAAAGGTATCTTTTTTTAGTGGTTTGGTGAAGATGTCTACTATATACTCCTTTGTGTTTACATATTCAAGCTTCACCTCTTTCTCTTCCACTTTATTCCTTAGAAAGTGATACTTGATTAAAATATGCTTGGTTTTTTAGTGCATCAAAAGGTTTTTGACATATTCACTGTACTTTTATTATCACAATGTATGATGACAGGTTCGCCAAGGTCTAAACAAATGTCCTTCAACATCTATTTCATCCAAGCAATTTGTGTGAACTTAATTGCAGCAACAATATACTTTGATTCAGTTGTTGACTAAGCTATACAGTCCTACTTCTTTCTTAACCAAGAAACTAACCTCTTCCCAAGGAAAAATATTCCTCCACTTGTGCTCTTCATGTCATCTATACTTCTTGTCCAATCTGCATCAGTGTATGATTCTAATGCGAAGTCCTTTAACCTATCATACCACACACCAAAATCAACTATACCCTTTAGGTATCTGAATATCCTCTTGATTTTAGCTAGATGTGTTTCCTTTTGATCTGCATGGAATCTAGCAACAATTCCAAGTGCACTTGCAATATCAAGTCTAGTATGTGTTAGATACTGAAGACCTCTTATCATAGATCTGTACTTTGTCTGAGATACACCTTTTGTCTCATCTAAAGTAGACAACTTGTTACTCATAGCATCATTACCTCCAAAGATAATATCATCACAAAAACTTCTACTATCAAAATACCTTCATCATTACATCTCAGGTATAAATTGCTATCTGCATTACCTCTTTTGAAACCAAGATGTAGTAAATATGTGTTCCAATCTAGCATACCAAGCTTTAGGTGCTTATTTTAGACCATAGAGTGCCTTATTCAATCTGCAAACCATGCCTTCATTTCCTAATAAAGGAAAACCATCAGGTTGCTCAATGTAAACCTCTTCTTCTAAGTCACCATTAAGAAATTCTGACTTGACATCCATCTGATAGACCTTGAAATCCTTATATGCAACATAGACTAAGAGTAACCTAACTTCCTCCAACCTCTCAAGTGGTGTAAATGATTCCTCAAATTAAATTCCTTCTTGTTGTGAGTATCCCTTGCATACTAATTTGGCTTTGTTTCTAGTCACAACACCATCTTCATTCATCTTTGTTAGAATAACTGAGAGGGGGGGGTGAATCAGTTAGATCAATTATCCTACAGTCCCAAATACAAAGATGTACCTTATAAAACAATTCCAACAAATTATGCAGCTCGGTAACACAAAATATCAATCTGTCTATTCAGTTTACTGATTACTAGTAAATATCCAACTGTGATTACCGACTAAATCAACTATGCAGTATGTAAAGTATGATAGAAAAACAATCATAAAAAATAACACATAACACAATGATTCAATGTGGAAACCCCGCCAAGGGAAAAACTACCTAGGACTGGTAATCCAAAATAATTCACTCTCCTAAAGTGAGCTCGGTGAAGAGCCAACCCTGTTAAAGGTTACAATACACACCATTAGGTGTGATCTGGCTAGAGGATTTATCACTAATAGTTAAATTTTGATCAGCATTCACTATGGGGTCAACAAGATAACACTTTATATTCAATGAATGTCATAGGGTAGAACATAAGACTGTTAACTCCACTCGGTTAAGAGATTTTCTGAATCAATGGTTAAACTGATACAATACTGATCTGATTCAAATGCAACTCAATTGCAAATATTCAGATCTATGCTAAGCCCATACAAATCCTCTGATCATTAATCAATTTCACTTCCTCAATATTCTTCAACTTACTTTCACTTGGTAAATGGTTCTCTAATGCTTGGTAAACTCTGCAGCTCGGTTCTTTCAATAACCAATTTGATCAGGCATGCATGAATAAAGTCTTCACGTGAAATCTCAACAGTCTTCTTCTTTTTGATATGTTTCAATAATGAAACTCATATTTCTTATATAGACAAGTAAATCATTTTCATATCAACCATTAGATTTTGCCACTTAATCTCCTTCATCCATTTTGCCGCTTAAACCTTCCTCGGCAGATGTGTCATTAACACGATTCAATCTCATCCTTTAGATCTTCCCCAAATTTTGTCAGTCATGGATCTCATAACAAACTTCATCCTTAACCTCGAAATCATAATAATTTCCATCTCATCAAATTCAGTCGATTGTTCTTTGCCTTTAATGTTTTCATCCATACTTGGTTGATATAGAATGCGTTGGTGATAACTAGCTAACTAGCTCGGTTAATACTGTCACTCAGTATACACTGCACTGGCTCGGTGTATACATAAATCTTCAATTATTGACCACATTTGACTTGTTCAATTTCAAATCTCTTCTTCATAATAGATTAATGTAACATGCTCAAGTCAACAATATAAAGCCATATACTCATTAATAAGTTACCTAATGTTTACCTTATCCTTATCTGTCATAGCCATCTTTTCTCCATGTAGATATCTCAGTTCTTCATCTTTTCTTCCTTCAATAGATGTTCAGATGTTTGTAACTAACATCATAAGTACTATCAAAACTAGTTGACATCAATGACAACATATTGATTGATTTAATCATCTTACATATTATTTCAATAGTTCGGTGATCTCTAATCACTATTTCTTTAGTTCATTCAAATATTCAATCAGTCGTAGTTCATCAATCTCTCCTTTTGGCATTGATGAAAACACAAGCAATATGAAAATATGCCAAACACATACCAAACATGTATTCTACAACTATGTAAGTAAATGTTGTAGCTCGGTAAGCTCTCCCTAGCTTGATATTTAATATGTTTAATCACTACAAAACATAACAGCATTACAAGTGCAAAATCTCCTTGCGGATTTGATTTTTTCAGTTCTCAGATTCCCTTTGTTCTCAACAACAAATATTCAAGTCTCTCCCTTTCTACAATCTCTTTGTTTGTGTTCTCAGTAACTAATTTTCAATATTCATTCTCTCTCCCTTTGACAACAATGCCAAAGAAAATATACAAATAGCTCTGAAAAGCCAAGTAATTCTCTGTTGTTCAGATCATATCAGGTACCTTTAGTGTACAGATAAACAAATTTTTGTTCTAGCTTCTACAATCTTTCACAACCTTAGACAAAATCCAAAGTGTGAGCTATGTGCATCACCATGAATGATCTTCTAATAAGTATAGGTTGATGCAACCTCCAGATCACCTTAGTGACCGATAGATAGGGGACGAACCCCAAGTCTAGTCCTCAAATATTCAAATGTTTCCTTCGGTAAAGGTTTAGTAAAGATATTAGCAAGTTGTTCCTTAGATGTTACAAATTCTAGTTTCACCTGCTTCTCTTGAAATTGTTCCCTTAAGTAGTGATACTTAATAGATATATGCTTTGTCTTCGAATGCATCACAAGATTCTTAGAAATATTTATAGCACTGGTGTTGTCACAATATATAATCAACAGGTCAGTGATTACATCATTCATTCCTTCCAACACTTGTCTGATCCAAGCAATATTTGAACAATTTGCAGTAGTAGAAACATACTCTGCTTCAATAGTAGACTGAGAAATGCATACTTGTTTCTTGCTAATCCAAGTGACAATCCTTTCCCCTAAAAAGAATGCTCCACTAGTTATGCTCTTTCGGTCATCTATGTTTCTAGCCCAATCTGCATTGGTGTAAACTCTAAGTTCAAATTTTCCTTACAATGTATACCATAATCCATAGTCCTCTATTTTCTTCAGGTATCTCAAAATTCTTTTCACTGCAACCATATGTAAATCTTTAGGATTGATAGAAAATCTAGCCACAATTGCCACTGCATGTGCAATATGAGACCTACTATGTATAACATACATCAGTTTACCAATCATAGATTGGTATAGAGTTTGATTTACTTCTCTAGATTCATCATCCTTTGTCAATTTACATCTAGTGACCAGTGGTGTTCCTACTGGTTTAGCATCTTCCATGCCAAAAGTCTTCAATAGTTCTTTAATGTATTTTGATTGAGTGATGAAAACCCCATCTTTCTATTGTATAACTTGCAAACCTAGAAAGAATTTAATCTCTTGAAAAATTGACATCTCAAATTCCTTTCTCATTTCATCAGAAAAAGATTTGCAAATCTGATCTTGTCCACCAAAGATTATATCATCAACAAATATCTTAGCAATCAAAATGTTATCATCAGAATCTCCTTTCATATACAAATTACTATTTTCACTAGTTCTTACAAAGCCAATACTGATAAGATAAGCATGTAGTCTTTCAGACCATGCCCTCGGTGCTTGCTTCACTCCATAGAAAGCTTTGTACAGTCTACATTCCATGTCTTTCTGATTCAGATCAACAAACCCTTCGGGTTGTTCTATGTAGACCTCCTCCTCAAGAATTACATTTAGAAAATCTGATTTCACATCCATTTGATATACTATAAATCCCTTATGTACAACATATGCAAGTAATATGTGAACTCCTTCCAGTAGCAACAGGTGCAAAGGTTTCACCATAATCAATACCTTCTTCTTGTGCATATCCCTTGCAAACAAGTCTTGCCTTATTTCTAGTGACCTCTCCATTTTCATTCAACTTATTCCTTAATATCCACTTAGTACCAATAATATTTTTATCCTTTGGTCTAGGTACCAATGTTCATGTCTTATTCTTTTCAATTTGTTCAATTTCCTCATTCATAACATTGATCCATTCCTCATTTTCAAGCGCATCCCTAACATTCTTAGGTTCAAACTCACAAACTAAGCATGTGTTATGTCTTAACTTACTTCTGGTCAGCGTGCCATCTTTCTTATCTCCAATGATTTTATTCTCCAAATGGTGTCTTTTAACAAATATTGCTAGCACTTGATCTCTTCTCTGCTCATCATTCTATTCAGGTTCATTTTCTTGCTCAGTAGCTTCTTCCTGATTGTCGGTTTCCATTTGCTGATTCTCGATAGCATTTTCCTGATGCTCAGTAGATAATTTGGATCTTCAACATAAGTAAACCTACCATAGTCTTCTGGTTCCTTCATGCTTTCTTCATCATTCTGATCAATAAACTCATCAACTTTTACATTAGCACTTTCTATCATCTTATTAGTAACTTTGTTCAAACATTTATAAGCTTTACTCTTAGTAGAATATCCTAAGAATAATCCTTCATCACCTTTAGAGTCAAATTTACCATTCCTATCATCTTTCAAAATATAACACTTACTACCAAAGATTCTGAAATAACTTACACTTGGTGTGTATCCAAACCATGACTCATAAGGTGTCTTGTTTGTGTCTTTCTTCAGTTGAACTTGGTTTAGGACATATACTGCAGTGCTAACTGCCTCTCTCCAGTACATTTGTGCAACATTTTCTCAATCATCAATGTTCTAGCACAATCAACAATAGATTGGTTTCTTCTTTCAACAATTCCATTCTGTTGTGGTGTTCTAGGTGCAAAAACCTACCTTTTGATACCATGCTCATTACAGAAGTTAGTGAATTCATCAGAAACAAACTCACCTCCTCTATCAAACCTTAAGCATTTCAATTCTTATTCGGTTTCTTTTTCTACTTTAGCCTTATACCATTTAAAACAATTTGATTGCCTCATATTTTTCTTTCAAGAACAAAACTATCATCAATCTAGTATAGTCATCAACAAACAAAATAAAGTATCTATCACCATAGTAGCTTTGAGTTCTCATAGGACCACATAAGTCAGTGTGAACCAACTCCAAAATTCCTTTAGATGAATAGTCCTTACTTTTAAAACTAAATTTTGTCATCTTCCCTTCTGACATTGTTGACACATAACATGATCAGGTTTGGTTAGACTAGGCAATCCTCTAACTTTTCTCTTTCTACTGATCTTAATCATGTTATCAAAATTTACATGACATAACCTCTTATGTCATAACCATGCATCTTCATTTTTCACCAGCAAACAAGAAGTTTCAACATTGTCAAGATAAAATAAATTACCTTTTGATTGTCCTCCTGTTCCAACAATCTTTCCATTTTCATCATAGATTTTCACTTTCTTGCTTCCAAATGTAACTCGGTGACCTAAGTTATTCAGGTGTGCTACACTCAACAAATTGTAATTAAGTCCTTTTACCCAATATGCATTATCACATCTAATTCTATCATTCAATAAAATAGATCCTTTTCCTTTAACCATGCAAGGTGTGTCATTTCCCATTTTCACTGATCCTCCATTATAATGCTCAAGATGTTCAAACTTATCTTCATCACCAGTCATGTGATGTGTATAGCCACTATCAATGATCCAGGTATCATTTTTACTAACTTTAGAAATAAGTGGTGTTTCTACATACCTTTCCTCCTCTTCTTAATCATCTTTCATTGCAACAAACACTACCTCAATGTGATGCAGACAAGGGATGGTGGATCCAATTAAGGACAGTCCAAACCTTGCAACTTCAGAATTACACAGCGGAAAGACTCAACAAAACAATTGTTTCAAAGTAATTTTCATTAACATGCCCAACTGTAAGGCCTTCCGGGTTAGGGCCAATTACAAACAGAAACAAGTTCTTCAAGATCCACACAGATCCAATACAATCTTAGCTAGTTCAGCTCTGAAACAATTAGCAATTGATGGAAACCCTAAGGCAGATCTAAACTTGAGCTCACAAGCCTCCAAGAAATCTCCTTGTCTCCAAGTGTACAAACCACTAGCCCTGCTATTACAAACTATCAGATAACAATCTGATCTGCAAGATCATGCTAGATCTTTTCCACAACTTCACCAACTTTAGCTTTGGTGATGTTGATCTTGACGATCTCTCTAAACCCAAACACCCTTTAAATACTAATCATTAGCCACAAGTCGGCTAGATGAAACCCTTAACTCCTACAAGCAAATATTAAATGTCATACAAGTCGGGTTACAAATTGTCTTAAAACATTTAATTCAACATGTTGGCCTGTAACAATAGCTACCAACAATAAATGCACCAAGTCGGCCCAAAAAATGGTCCACAAAACTCTAGTCGGTAAACCAGAACTACTGAGAAATAGTGAAATAACCAAGCATGCCAAGCATCGCCGAGAACTAGTTTTGACTAAGCACCGTAGACATCGCCGAGTAATACTTTGACCGAGTACCAGAAATTACCAAGTTCCTTCAGCGACCGAGCTTCTTTCAATAACCAAGACCGTTGGTTAAGGATGCAACCGAGTTACACTGGCCAAAATAAAAAACACCCATGCAGTTTCACCGAGGACCAAGAATGCCCCTACATCAGACACCCTAGGTTTGAAAAGATGTTCATATGTGAGAAGAACATCTTCTGGGATTCAGCACATAAACCCCGAACTAGTTCTTCACATACAAGTCCTCCACCTTTTCACTTTGTATACTCTTCCACTTCAGCTTCCTCTATCATTTCAAGTCCTTTCTTGACAACACACTAGTTTGTTCTCTAAACTGATCATTCATTTTCTCTGGATCCACCAACTCAACTCGGCTACCAATACTTAGGCTTCTCCTACTGAGCGTTGTATCCATCAAAGGCATCATGGAAAACTTCCTGTCATCATTCTCAATAGTAAATACATTCTTCACACAGTCATAAATAGCTCTGCAATCATATTGCCAAGGTCTACCGAGAAAAATATCACAACTATTCATCTTCATAATGTCACATAACACAAGATCCTTATACTGGCCAATTTGAACATCAACAAAGCATTGTTCTCTAACTTCCAAAGCATGATCATCTTGCAACTAGCCTATTCTATAAGGATGTGGATGTCTCATTCTATTCAAACCAAGTTTCTGAACCATGTCCTCAGCAACAAGGTTATCAGTACTACCACTATCAACAATAACATCATAGAGTTTACCTCCAGACTTGCATCAGGTCCTAAAAAAGTTACTCCTCTGACAAGGTTCCTCCTTTGTACTGAGCAATGTTCGCCGAAGTAGCAAGTTCTCTGATTCAGGTTCATTTTGAATGTTCTCATTCACCACAGCAGTTCGTCGGTCGCCAAGCTTCTTCTGTGTACACTCAAAAGAACGATGTCCTTCCTCTCCACAGTTATAGAAAGTACCCTTACAGATAACTCTACCTATCTTTTTTTTTTCTATAGGTTTTTGTTCATCTTCTGCATCAGTCGGTTTATCCTTCACCAAGTGATCAATCTTCTCCTTCCTCGGGAGTTACCATGTTGTTTCCTTTTCAACTTCTCTTTTGCCTTCAAAGCATACTAATAAGAATCTTCAACAGAATCAATCTTCAACATACCAAGCTCATCCTGAATATTGAATCTCAGACCATTCACATACCGAGCTACCTTTTCCTTACCAAGTTCTCTGTGTCCAGACTAAATAGTATGTTGGAGATTTTCCACCAGGCCAGTATTGACTGTATGTTTGTCATTGATGACAACATATGGAAAGTAGCATGCGTTGAAGTCTTATGAAGCAAGATTTTAGTATATAATGCATGGACATGATATCAGGATGATATCATGGGTGCAGAGGTTAACTGTTAGTATAGATAGTTATATAGCAGCTTGTGTCAGTAGTGATCCTGACAGAGTAATAGATAGTGTTCTGTGTATGGTTGTCTGTACAGTTATCATGGAGCCTTGTGCGCATAGATATATGATGAAGACATGTTAGTAATGTTAAGTTCATGGACACATGGTCTGATGATGAAAGAAAGTAAAGTTATGCAGTCACTATTCGCTAGTAGCAGTTTCCTGTGTTTGTTCAGTAGAGCCGACAGAGATTTTATTGGTTATTGAGTTGCACCTATCTTTAGGTTATGCGCCCTTGGAGTTAAGCTTAGAGATGAGTTATTGATGTTCGGCTAAGAGCGCATGAGTTAATTCAGCTTATGGAGAAAGATCCAGTTGTTTTAGTAGAGCCAACAATGCATAGTGTGCGTCTATATTTATCTTATTAAGATAGGTCCCAGAATATATTGCGTGCATAGTAGAGCCGACAGAATGTTTGTTGGAATGTGTTATGGTTTCTCTATTATGATTTTAAGGTGGTTCTAATAGGCCAATTTGATTATAGCATTTAGAGGAAAGATATTTATAGGCAGTCATTTGTGATTGCTTGAGTGTGGTTCATGGTTGATTAAGCAGAGCAGAGCAGAGTGTGCGAAGTGTTGAACCATCAGAAGAAGGTCTATGTGACCAAGTAGAGTATTTGTGCTATTCATTAGAACTAATCCAGACAATAGGTCAAAGCGTAGTTCACCAAGATCCAGATATAGTGTGTATCTATTATTCAGAAGGTTGTAGCCTTTGCCCCTTTGAGTAGTGAGCTCTCAGACAGTGCATCCTCTCCCCTAATAGGGACAATTGTAAAAGACTTCTAACGGGGTCTGACCCTTGACTAGGTCTACTGCATTTAATATATTGTAAAGCTACTCCTAACAGGCTAAAGGATCTTCTAGCAAGGATCATTATACACTAGTACATAATATTAGTGGGTATCAAGTCCCATTGGGGTTTTTACCTATTGGAGTTTCCCCGTAACCAAAATATTGGTGTTGTGTTCATGTGTTCTTTCATTGTGTTTATACTTTATGTTTAACTATACTTAATTAGATAAAGAATTGAAACTTGTTTATGCTTGGGACTATTCCTAACAATTGGTATCAGAGCCAAGTGCCTCAGAGAGAAATTTTAACAGCTTGAGGTTGATCAGATGGCATACTTCAGGAAAGAGAGTCCTAAGTTTAATGGAGAAAATTATCTTGATCAGAAGAACAAGATGGTGACACATTTGCAGTGCATTGGTTTTGAAGTTTTTAATGTAACTATCAAAGCAGCCAAGATCCCTAGCCTAGAAGACCTTGGACAAGATGATGCTACTGAAACACAAAAGGAATTGTTTCATCAAAATGCTATTGCTAAATAAGCCCTTATCAGCACCCTATCAGATAGTGAGTTTTCTAAGATAAAGAAGGTAGACACCGCCCACAAGATATGGAAGTACCTAGCAGACATATTTGAAGGAGACAAACAAGCAAAGGACGTGCACAGAAAAACTTGGAAGAAAAGATACAATGCATTAGAGATGCTGCTTGAAGAAAACATTAGATCTTATAATCAAAGGATCAATGAAGTAGTTGCTAGAATCAGAAACAATGGTGGAGAGATCTTTGAGGAAGACATTATGGACAAGTTGATGACTACTCTCACTCTAGAATATGAAAGAAAGATCAACATCCTTGATGAGACCATGAAACTTACATCTAATTTCAAGAGAGAGACCCTGATCAGCAAAATCTCAGCTTTTGAGATTTCAAGATTGAAGACAGAACCTAAAAGTGAGATAGCATTCAAAGCAACAGTTCATGGTAAGAAATCTGAAAACACTTCTGATAATTTTGATGATGATGATGAAGAAGAAACTTTAGATGATTTTATTGCTATGATTGCCAAAGGAGAAAATAAAGGAAAAGGAAAATATGAAGGTCAATTGCCATTTAAGTGCTTTTCATGTAATAAGATAGGTCACTTTGCATCTAAGTGTCCTACTAGAGCTAGAAAGTTCAAAAAGGATTACAAGCCTAAGTACTCTAAGGAATGTTACTTTGCTGGAGATGGAGTTTTAGATGAAGAATTAGGTGAAGAAAAAATCGGATTCATTGCTATTGTAGACAAAATGAATAATAAGATAGAAAATAAAGATGTGAAAGAGAAACAAGAGCTTGCATTGATTTCCCAAGCAGATATAAGGACAGACTAGATTATAGATAGTGGTTGTTCACATCACATGATAGGTGATAAAGGCAGATTTGTTCATCTAGACAAATACAATGGTGGTATGGTCAGATTTGGTGACAACACTCCTAAACCAATAGTTGGTAGAGGAGCGATCACCTTGGATGGTAAGAATAGTACTGATGATGTTCTCTATGTTGATGGTTTGAAACATAACCTTCTCAGTGTTGGATAGTTACTTGGAAAAGGATATCAGTTGGAGTTCAAAGATGACAAATGCATCATTAACAATAAGGATGGTGTTATGATTGCATCAGGCTCAAAGACAAGAGGTAATGTTTTCCAACTCAATTCAGAAGCAAGTTGTTTTGTTGCTAAAGTTGATGAAAGTTGGTTGTGGCATAAAAGACTATGTCATATAAATTTTGATAACATAGTGAAGATAAGAAATGTTAAGGCAGTAAGAGATCTACCTAGCATAGCAAAGCCAGTTGATACTATATGCAGGGAATGTGTGATGGGAAAGCATGTGAGGAATTCATTTAGGAGCAAGCAAAATTCAGCAAAGAACAAGTTGGATCTGATTCATAAAGACCTATGTGATCCAACTCAAACAAGATCATACTATGGTGAAAGTTATTTCATTTTGTTTGTTGATGATTATACTAGGATGATGTGGGTTGCATTCTTGAAAGATAAGTCAGAAGCATTTGATAAGTTCAAAATACTCAAAGCTAAGGTTGAGAATGAATCTAGATTAAAGATAAAATATTTGAGATCAGATAGAGGAGGAGAATTCACCTCAAACAGATTTTATGAGTACTGTGAAGAACATGGCATAAAGAGACAATTAAGTGCACCTAGAACACCTCAGCAGAATGGAATTGTAGAGAGAAGGAATATGATCATTCTTGATACAGCGCCCACCATCATGATAGAAGGAAAAGTTGCACACACCTATTGGAGAGATGAGGTCAATACAACAGTCTACACCATCAATAGAATTTGGTTAAGGCCTGGCACTGACAAACCACCATATGAGATATGGTTTGGTAATGTTCCCACAGTAAAATAGTTTAGAATCTTTGGAAGCAAGTGCTACATCAAGAGGGATGAAGCAGTAGGCAAGTTTGATGCAAGAAGTGATGAAGGTATTTTCCTTGGTTACTCCACTAAAAGAAAAGCTTATAGATGTTTCAATTTAAGATTGAAGAAGATTATTGAAAGTGCTCATGTTAAGATTGATGAAAAGTTTATGATTCAAGAAAGATATCATGATTACTCACCTATGATTGAAGAATAACCTAGACCCTCCACTAGTGAAACATTAATTGAAGAAATGTTTGACAACATTGATGTGTTATTCAATGACCCTAAGAAAAGTGAAGAAGAAACTCCTAAGGTTGATGAGTCTGCATCAACTAAAGCTCCAAAGTTTACATCTAGAAATCATTCTAAGAAAGACATCATTGGAGATTAGAGCGGCAAAGTCTTAACAAGATCACAAGCTAAGAACTCAGCTAGCAATGATGTGGTATGTTTACTATCTTAGATTGAACCTGTAAGTGTTGAAGATGCTTGTAATGATTCAGATTGGCATGATGCTATGAAAGAAGAACTTGATCAAATTATCAAGAATGACACTTGGGAACTGGTCCCAAGACCTAGTGATAAGAATGTGATTGGAACAAAGTGGATATTCAGAAAAAAGATGAATGAAGATGGTATAGTAGTAAGAAACAAAGCAAGATTAGTATGTAAAGGGTATGCGCAAAGAGAAGGCATTGATTATTCAGACACATTTGCACCTGTGAGAAGATTAGAATCTATTAAGTTATTTTTAGCTTATGCTACATTTAAAAACTTCAAAGTTTATCAGATGGATGTCAAGTTAGCATTCTTGAATGGAGATTTGAAAGAAGAAGTATACATTGAGCAGCCTGAAGGATTCACCTTATCAAACATACCTGATATGGTATGCAGACTGAAGAAGGCCCTCTATGGACTTAAGCAAGCCCCTAGAGCATGGTATGAGAGACTAGATGGATACTTAACAAAGATTGGCTTGAAGAAAGGAGCAATAGATTGTAATCTATTCATTAGAGAGACATCTGAAGGTTTGTTACTTGTAGCTATATTTGTTGATGACATTATCTTTGGAGGTAATGACAAACTTAGTGCTGAATTTGCTAAGGAGATGCAAAATGAATTTGAGATGAGTATGATTGGTCCTATCAAGTACTTTCTAGGATTGAATGTGCAGCAAATAGAGAAAGGTATATTCATTAATCAGTCCAAGTATGTGAAAGAAATATTAAAGAAATTCAAGATGGATGATTGCAAGCTAGTAGGGACACCTATGATTACTGGATGCAAGCTTACAAAAGGAGATGACTCACCAACAGTTGATATAACACTGTATAAATATATGATTGGCAAACTGATTTATCTTACTCAAACTAGACCTGATATTTCAAATGCAGTTGGCATAGTTGGAAGATTTGCAGTAGAACCTAAGCAAAGTCACCTCATGGTAGTAACAAGGATATTTAGATACTTACAAAGCACTATAGACTATGGTCTATGGTATCCTAATTTAGAAAATGTTGAGCTTCATGTGTACACTGATGCAGATTGGGCAGGATGTGTTGATGACAGGAAGAATACATCAGGTGGAGTAGTGTTTCTTGGTGATAGACTTGTCACCTGGACAAGCAAGAAACAAAATTGTATTTCTCAGTCAATAGCAGAAGCGGAGTATGTTATAGTAGCCTTGAATTGTTCTACAATTGTGTGGATCAAGCAGATGATAAAATATTTTGGAATTCAGATTGATTATCCGATTGTTATTCACTGTGATAACACTAGCACTATCAATATTTCAAAGAACCCTGTGATGCATGCAAAGACAAAGCACATTGAGATAAAGTTTCACTTCCTAAGAGAGAAAGTGGCAGAGAAAGAAGTGAAGCTGGAATATGTGAGTACTAAAGATCAGTTGGCAGACATATTCACAAAGCCCTTGCCTAAGGATACTTTTGAGTATCTCAGGGAGAAGTTGGGAGTAATTCCCTTCCCTGATTCTGCTTAGAAGAAAGAAGGAAAGGCATCAGTCCTCAAGGACTAATGGAAGGCTGACTACTCTACCTCAGGAGTAGTACCGGTGCTTAAAATGAATGGTGCCCTTTTCCATTGATGTCAAAGGGGGAGTAGTATACAAAGTCATGAAAAATAGAAGGAATAATACACTTTTGGGGAGCAGTATTCAGTTGTGATAGCAGTTCAGTTGAGGAAATGGAGAATGTTGGAAAATACTACAGCAGATGAAGGATTCATCTTTGGGGGAGTTTTGAAGAGGAAATGGAGAATGTTATAAAAGAAATGTTCATTTGGGTTGGTGGTGGTTTTTCATTCCACATGTTGCCATCAATGCCAAAGGGGGAGATTGTTGGAGATTTGCCAGCAGGCCAGTACTGACTGTATGTTTCTCGTTGATGACACCATATGGAAAGTAGCATGTGTGGAAGTCTTATGAAGAAAGCTTTCAGTATATAATGCATGGACATGATATCATGGGTGCAAAGGTTAACTGTTAGTATAGATAGTTATATAGCAGCTTGTGTCAGCAGTGATCCTGACAGAGTAACAGACAGTGTTCTGTGTATGGTTGTCCATACAGTTATCATGGAGCCTTGCACACTTGGATATATGATGAAGACATGTTAGTAATGTTAAGTTCATGGACACATGGTCTGATGATGAACGCAAGTAAAGTTATGCAATTGCTATTCTCCAGTAGCAGTTTCTTGTGTTTGTTCAGTAGAGTCGACATAGATTTTATTGGTTATTGAGTTGCACCTATCTTTAGGGTACATGCCCTTGGATTTAAGCTTAGAGATGAGTTATTGATGTTCGTTTAAGAGTGCATGAGTTAATTCAGCTTATGGAGAAAGATCCAGTTGTTTTAGTAGAGCTGACAGTGTGTAGCGTGCAACTACATTTATCTTATTAAGACAGGTCCCAGAATATGTTGCATGCATAGTAGAGCTGACATAATGTTTGTTGGAATATGTTATGGTTTCTCTATTATGATTTCAAGGTGGTTCTAATAGGTGGACTTGATTACAGCATTTAGAGGAAAGATATTTATAGGCAGTCATTTGTGATTACTTGAGTGTGGTTCATGGTTGATTAAGCAGAGCAGAGCAGAGTGTGTGAAGTGTTGAACCATCAGAAGAAGGTCTATGTGACCAAGTAGAGTATTTGTGCTATTCATTGGAACTAATCCAGATAGCAGGTCAAAGCATAGTTCACCAAGATCCAAATATAGTGTGTATTTGTTATTCAGAAGGTTGTAGCCTTCGCCCCTTTGAGCAGTGAGCTCTCAAACAGTGCATCCTCTCCCCTAATAGGGACAATTGTAAAAGACTCCTAACAGGGTTTGAACCTTGACTAGGTCTACTGTACTTAATATATTGTAAAGCTACTCCTAACAGGGTAAAGAATCTTCTAGCAAGGATCATTATACACTAGTACATAATATTAGTGGGTATCAAGTCCCACCGGGGTTTTTACCTATTTGGGTTTCCCCGTAACCAAAATATTGGTGTTGTGTTCATGTGTTCTTTCATTGTGTTTATGCTTTATGTTTAAGTATACTTAATTGGATAAAGAATTGAAACTTGTAGATAACTGATTCACCCCCCCCCCCCCCCTCTCAGTTATCTCTTGGGACTATTCCTAACATAGTAAGCTTGTAGAACTCCTCGGTATAATCTTCAACAGACAAATCCTTCTACTTTAGATTCTGCAACTTATTAAACAAGTCAAGCTCATAGTCAGCAGGTATGAACTTATCTTTCAATTTAGTCACCATCAACCTCCACCAATTGATCTTCATTTCACCTTCATCTTCTCTATCTCTTTGTAGTTCTTTCCACCAAAGAGAAACATGTCCTTTCAACTTAGTCTATGCTAATCTCACCCAAAGAGGATCTTCAATTTCTTCTAGCTCAAAGAAATCTTCAAGTTCACCAATCTAATCAATCAAGTTCTCAGGTTTCAAGGTTCCAGAGAAAGTAGAAACTTCCATTCAATAATTATTGCTTAACCGAGCTCCAGATCTATGCAACTGAGTAGTTCTATCTTCACCAGATCTGTCCCTCTAGTCATCACCACTAGATCCAACAGTTTTAAATTCTTCAGCAGCTTCTTCATAACCAGCCTCAGTACCAACATTCTAAGGTACACCAGTAACATCTCTCATGATCTCAGCAACCATGTCATTCTTCATCAGTTCCATCTCAGATCTGAAATCTGATTTCACCTTCTCTATAATCCTGGATTCCATAGTATCACAAAGATCAGCAATAACTCTAGGGTCCAATATTCTTGGAGGCATTCTTAGAGATAAGAGGAACCCTCTGCAACAAACCCTACACCGATCACCTTATGACAATCTCCAAGTTGTATACAAGTTAGATCGTAACCTATACCTTGCACAAACAACTAGGGCAAGATCTCACAAGTTTAGTGCCACAGATCTGCAACTAAGATCATATGATTTCTTCACCAACAAGATCAATTTTGCAGGATTAGCCCTCGTAAGATGAATCTTCACTCTACAAGAACAACTCTGCTCTAATACCACCTGACGCAGATAAGGGATGGTGGATCCAATTAAGGATAGTCTAAACCTTGCAACTTCAGAATTACACAGCAAAAAAGCTCAACATAACAATTGTTTTAAAGTAATTTTCATTAACATGCCCAGTTGTAAGGCCTTCCGAGTTAGGGCCAATTACAAACAGAACCAAGTTCTTCAAGATCCACACAGATCTAATACAATCTTAGCTAGTTCAGCTCTAAAACAATCAGCAACTGATGGAAACCCTAAGGCAGATATAAACTTGAGCTCACAAGCCTCCAAGCAATCTCCTTGTCTCCAAGTGTGAAAACCACTAGCCCTGCTATTACAAACTATCATATAACAATCTGATCTACAAGATAATGCTAGATCTTTTCCACAACTTCACCAACTCCATCTTTGGTGACGTTGATCCTGATGATCTCTCTAAAGAACTACCCAAACACCCTTTAAATACTAATCATCAGCCATAAGTCAGCTGGATGAAACCCTTAACTCCTACAAACAAATATTAAATGTGATACAAGTCAGCTTACAAATTGCCTTACAAACATTTAATTCAACATGTCAGCCTGTAACAACAACTACCAATAATAAATGCACCAAGTCGGCCCAACAAATCACACAGAACTCCAGTTGCTAAACCAGAACTACCAAGAAATAGTGAAATAACTGAGCATTCTAGGCATCACCGAGTACCAGTGTTGACCGAGCACCGTAGACATTGCCAAGTAACACTTTCACCGAGTGCCAGAGATTACCAAGTTCCTTCAGCAACCGAGCTTCCTTCAATAACTGAGACCGCCGGTTAAGGTTGCAACCGAGTTACACTGGCCAAAATAACAAACACCCATGCAGTTTCACCAAGGACCAAGAATGCCCCTGCCTCAACCAAGCATGCCCCTACATCACAATGTCATCATCAATGTCAGTGTCAATGTCATCTTCTTCAACAAGGTAACATGCCTTTTTTCCCTTATCTTTGTGATCTTAGTTATCTCTGTTGCAGTATCGGTAACCTCTGTTATTCCTTCTGCCATACTTCCCATCACCAGATCGATCTTTGTCTTTATCTTCCTCTTTCCTGTTAGGACATTTAGCAGCAATACGACCAACCTCTTTACAACTAAAACAAGCTAAAGGTAACTTTCCCTTATATCTACCTTTACCTTTCTACAGTCTCTGGGCCATAAGTTCTTCAAGCTCATCATCAGTATTACTATCACTTTCATTCTTTATATTATGCTTATTGCTAGATTTACAAATCTTAAGAGATGACATAAAAGGAGACTCAACACTCGGTACAACACTATTATCAAAATTGTTCAGCTCAAAAGTTGTTAACTTTCCAATCAGATTATCAAGAGTAAGAGTGCTATAGGGTGCAGACCTCATTTCATGAATAGTAGATATTCTAATTGCATAGATAGGCAACAAGGTTCTTAGTATCTTACTTACCACCGTATCTTTAGAAATGATACAGCTAGCTCCTCGGATAGCATTGACTACCTCTTTGATTTGGTTTGTGTACTGTGTAATATTCTCTCCTTCCTTCATCTTCATGTCATCAAATCTACCTCTTAAGCTTTCAGCTCTAGCTCTCATCACATTCACATCACCACCATAAACTAGAGGAAGTTTATCCCATATTTTCTTCGTTGTAGTACAATCCTTGACATCCTTAAATTCAGCATCAGATAGAGCAACAACAACCTTTATCATAGTAATATTGTGTTCATGTCAGTCTCTCAACTGATCAAGGGTTAAAGGTCGAACAGTCGGTTGTAAGTAGCCATTGTCAAGTAAATGTATAGCAGATTATCCAATTCCAAATATGTGAAGTCTCATCCGAATTTTCCATGTAGTAAAGTTATCTTTGTTAAGCTTCGACACTTCCCTCTTATACATCTTGTAATATTTTTGCTCAAGTCCTTAAAAATTTCTTCCAAGCAAACAATACGCTCTAATACCAATTGTTAGAATAACTGAGAGGGGGGGTGAATCAGTTAGATCAATTATCATACAGTCCCAAATACAAAGATGTACCTTATAAAATAATTCCAACAAATTATGCAGCTCGGTAACACAAAATATCAATATGTCTATTCAGTTTACCGATTACCAGTAAATATCCAACTGTGATTACCGACTAAATCAACAATGCAGTATGTAAAGTATGATAGAAAAACAATCATAACAAATAAAACATAACACAATGATTTAATGTGGAAACCCCACTAAGGGAAAAACCACCTGGGATCGGTAACCCCAAATAATTCACTCTTTTGAAGTGAGCTCAGTGAAGAGCCAACCCTGTTAAAGGTTATAATACACACTGTTAGGTGTGACCTGGTTAGAGGATTTATCACTAACAGTTAACTTTTGGCCAGCATTCACTATGGGGTCAACAAGATAACACTTCACATTCAATGAATGTCATAGGGTAGAACATAAGACTATTAAGTCCACTCAGTTAAGAGATTTTTTGAATCAATGGTTAAAATGATACAATAATGATCTAATTCAAATACAACTCAATTGTAAATATTCAGATCTATGCCAAGCCCATACAAATCCTCTGATCATTAATCAATTTCACTTCCTCAATATTCTTCAACTTACTTTCACTCAGTAAATGGTTCTCTGACGCTCGGTAAACTCTACAACTTGGTTCTTTCAATAAACAGTTTGATTGGGCATGCATGAATAAAGTCTTCACACAAAATCTCTGCAGTCTTCTTCTTTTCGGCATGTTTCAATAATGAAACTCGTATCTCTTATATAGATAAGTAAATTGTTTTCATATCGGCCATTAGACTTTTCCACTTAATCTCCTTCGTCCATTTTTTCACTTAAACCTTCCTCGACACGTGTCATTAACATGATTCAATCCCATCCTTTAGATCTTCTCCAAATTTTGTCAGTTGTGGATCTCATAACAAACTTCATCCTTAACCTCAAAATCATAACAATTTCCAACTCATCAAATTTAGTCAGTTGTTCTTTGCATTTAATGTTTTCATCCATACTCAGTTGATATAGAAATGCGTCAGTGATAACTAGCTAACTAGCTTGGTTAATGCTGTCACTCCGTATACACTGCACTGGCTCGGTGTATACAAAAATCTTCAATTACCGACCACATTTGACTTGTTCAATTTCAAATCTCTTCTTCATAATAGATTAATGTAACATGCTCAAGTAAAAAATATAAAGCCATAGACTCATCAATAAGTTACCCAATGTTTACCTTATCCTTATCTGTCATATCCATCTTTCCTGCATGTAGATATCTCAGTTCTTCATCTTTTCTTCCTTCAACATATGTTCAGATGTTTGTAACTAACATGATAAGTACTGTCAAAACTAGTTGACATCAATGACAACATATTGATTGATTTAATCATCTTACATATCATTTCAATAGCTCGGTGATCTCTAATAACTATTTCTTCAGTTCATTCAGATATTCAATCAGTTGTAGTTCATCTATCTTATTTCTGAATACCCATTTTGTGCCAATAACATTCTTGTCTTTAGGTCTAGGAACCAATTCCCAAGTGTTTTTCTTTTGTATCTGATCCAATTCTTCTTGCATTTCTTGGATCCATGACTCATCTATGCATGCTTCATCAGTAGTCTTTGGTTCAAATAAAACATATAGCATCTCTAGTCTATGACCTTGTTCTAGTGATTTTACTATTGTCTCCAATGATTTGGTTCTGTGAATGATTCCTCTTCACATATTTAGATGTCCTAGACACCTTTGTCTTCTCATCTAGATTCATATCTGTGTTATTATCTATCATCAAAATTTCTTGCAAATGGTCCTGATTTATTTCTTGTTCTTCATTATGACCTTGATTTTGACTTGTATTACTCTGATTTAGCTCTTCTTCATGAGAATTAAATTCAAAAGTTATTTCCTATACTTGAAACATTTTATCAATCCTAATATTTTCACTTTCAATCATCTTCCTTGTTCTCATATTATAGTATCTATAAGCCTTAATCTTTGTAGAATACCCAAGGAATATGCACTCATTGCTCCTTTCATCAAACTTCCCTATGCTATCATCCCTTCTAATATAACACTTGCTAATAAAATTTTTGAAGTATTTAATAGTAGGGGTATGACCAAACCATAGCTCATAAGGTATCTTACCAATGCCATCTCTAACCTGAACTCTATTCATTGTATACATTGCAGTGTTAACTATCTCTCTCCAATGCATGTGTTCAACTCTTCCCTCAATCAACATAGTCCTTGCAACATCAAGAACTGAACTATTTCTTCTTTCAGCTACACCATTCTATTGTGGTGTCCTAGGTGTAGATGTCTCTCAATATGCCATGTTCTTTATAGAAGGTATTAAATTCACATGATATGAGTTCTCCACCTCTGTCTGATCTCAAACATTTGATCTTCAACCCTGTCTCTATCTCCACTTTTGCCTTAAAAAACTTGAATATCTTAAAAGCTTTTGATTTCTCTCTAAAAAATCCTACCCACATCATTTTAGAATAATCATCAGTAAATAGAATGAAATACTTGTCACCAAAGTATGACCTAGTCTGAGTAGGTCCACATAGATCTATATGAATCAAATCCGACTTGTTTAGATGGATGAAAATATTTTCTATGAAAGCTACTTCTTGTCTGCTTTCCCATTACACACTCTCTACATGTTGTGTTAGCTGGCTTTACAATCTTAGGTAGATCTCTGATTTCATCAGTGTTACTTTCCTTTGTAATATTATCAAAGTTTATATGACAAAACCTTATCTTCCACAACCAACTATCATCAAATTTAGCAGGAAAACAACTTACTTTAGTAGGGTTCAACTAAAAGACATTACCTTTTGTCTTTGTACCAGATGCAATCAAATCTCCTTTAGCACTTCTCATTGTATAATTTTCATTCTTGAATTGTAGATGATAACCCTTGTCTACCAATTGACCAACACTCAATAGATTATGTCTCAATCCATCAACAAACAAAACATCATCAGTGTTAGTTTTACCATTCAAAGTAATCGATCCTCTTCCAATGATTGTCCTAGGAGTATTGTCACCAAGCATGACAACACCACCATCATACTTTCTTAACTCAATAAATTTGTCTTTATCGCCAGTCATGTGTTGTGAACATCCACTTCCTATGATCTAATAATCTTTCTTCTCAACATGAGATACCAATGCCTTTTCTTTGCGGATAGGACATTCTTCCTCTTTGATTACCACAAAACCAATTATATCCTTTATATCTCCATCATCATCAGATGCACCATCACTAACATAGTATCATTCATTGTCCTTCATATATTTACCATACATAGGTTTATGCTTAGGAACTCTAGTTGGACATCTAGAAGAAAAATGACCAACCTTATTACAATTAAAGCACTTCAAAGGTTAGCTTGACCTTTTCTTTCTCTTCTTGTGATCATGGCTAGGATCTTTTCATCCACATTGTTTTCTAGTTCTTTAATATGATCCCATTGCTCAACATATTCTCCCAATTCTTTGTTATATTTACTTTCTTTTCTGGAACCTGCAAGACTTGTTCCTTCTTTTATGTCTTTATGCACTGTCACCTTGAATATTGTCTCAACCTTTGGTAAAGTCTCCTTAAGTTCCGCGGTCTCAAATGTTGGTAGTTTGGACACTAACATTTCCCTTGTGTAATTATTAGTCAATAGAATGATCTCCTCTATGACATGCACTTTAGTTTTGTACATTGGTGTCAAAGATCTCAGAATCTTTGAAATGGCTTCATCCTTAATGTAAGTTCCTCCATTGTTCCTGATCTTCATCACACATTCTGTAACCCTTTGAAAAAAAAATCCTTACCGTTTCATCTTCTTTCATCTGAAGTGTCTGCATCCTTTCTCTCTAATTTTAAAATTTGGCTCCTTTAGTCTATGTATCTCCTTCATACAATGCTATCAATATTTTCCAAATTATCATGTGCTTTGTCTAGATCTATGATCTTAGATAATTCACCTTTGGATAATGTATTTATCAATGCTTCTCTGGCTACCATGTTGTACTGAAATATCTTCTTTTCATCATCCGTTGTAGCAAGGTCTTCCAACTCATTTTTAGTCTTGATTACTGCATCTTTCTTCTAGTCACTAACCAATAATCCAACCCCAAATAGAACAAATGAGTCTTCATCTTGTCTTTCAATGCATCAAAACTCTTTGCATCAAACTTGGGACTTTCTTTCTTGAAGTAAGACATCTTGGATCTTTTTCCTCAAACGGTCAAGCTTTCTCTCTAAGGACCAACAACTCTAATACCAATTGTTAATATAATAATGTCCCAATCAACTGAGAGGGGAGGGTGGTGAATCAATTGATGCAAACTTATTAAACTTAATTCCAAATATAAACCTTATGCTCAATGCAAAAATAACCATAACACATGTGAACACAAAAAAACCAATATTTGTTCTCGAGGAAAACCTTGTTAAGGGAAAAACCCTGGTGGGGATGATACCCACAAATTAGTACTATGGGTATAATAACCCGACAAAGAGTTATAGCCTTGTTAGGAGATGATTAAGTACAATAGTATAATCCTTTTTAGAGGAAAGACCCTGTTAAGAGCCATAACCATGTTAAAGGTTTTACAAATGGTTCACAGCCTAGTCACTTGACCAAAGGAAGGTTAAATCCACCTTCAGGGCTCACTATCCAAAGATTTGAAATATTTACAATAACATTATCTGAATTGACTTCCAGAACTAACATCTTCCAAGATAGTTCCTTCCTTGTGCCTCAATGTACAACCTCTTCTCTACATCAACAGTCCTCACAACCCATAAGCTCTCACATCTTCCACTTACACTAAAATCATAAGGAAAGACTTCCTTATATACAAGTTACATTCATAATTCTTGGGTTGGCCAATTATAGGATCTCACCTATAAACAAAACATTGTATAGATCCAAGAGAGGATACACACAACATCCTTAACAATATTACAACAATTAAAAATCATGAAATAGTCATCCACAACATTAATCTATGCTTAATTATCAAAGAACATATTATCACTCCTAGGTCGACTGTCAAATAAATCTTCATTGGAGTACACATCATAGATGATGTCACCAATTACAAAAGTTCTATGTGATCACACAATAGACTCTCCCATGTGTCCTTTGACATTCCCCAAGCTTGCAATGTTTAATTCATTTTCGTATTGAAGTTACACTACAAATACTGAGACCAAATCTGTGAGTTTCCCAGTCACTGGCCCTATAACCGGTCTTCACCAATTCATCCATAACCTAATTAAATGAGCATATAAACATATGCAAACATAACCATGTATATTAAACATGATCTGCTACACAAATCTCAGCTCACAAGAGCTAAGTCCTTGTACACTATCCATATAATTCTTTGTTGTAAGGAAACTCAGGTGCAGAAACAACTTCCTAAGCTAATCTCTATAGGAGAGTATTGTGCAAATTCTTATAAATCCTTACAATTTTAGATTCGTTAACTACTTTAACAAATATATTGCAACCACATACCATGCATATAGAAAAATAGAGAATGACACAATGATATACCCTGGGGAAACCTTTCGGTAAAAACCCCAGCACTCCAAAACCTGCACAATGTATTGATCAAAACTATTACAGCTTACAATACACTTGCAATGCAAGTTCTTTTAGAAGATTTTCAAAACCTTGAAGACTAATCACGGCAGCATAAAAACATTCCAACCATACACTCATATCACATCTCTTCACAACCCTAAAAAAGCTTATATCATGCGCTTCACTTTTGAGGGCTACTCCCAAAGATAACCGTATTAGGGTTTTACCATTCTCCGAGAAAATAGGAACCCCAAATTTTTTTTTGGGGTGATGCCCTGAACCCCACGATTGGGGAAGAGTGTACAGTACTCAAATTTATCAGTTGCCACATGTCTTCACCTGTCATTGAATCTTCCTGACATACCTCTTACGTGTCATAGGAATTCGTCATAACCGTTTTAGCCATGATCTCCTTACACACAATTCAAGATGCCGACACATCAACATTATTTGCAAGAAATACATTTTACAAAACAAATAATAAGAATAGGAATTATCCAAGGTTGAGACACCTTATTCCTAACATTCTCCCACTTGTCGAACACCTTGTAAGAGCAACAGGAACATAACAGGAACTAACCACTATAGGCCAAAAGGCCCATAGATTCCAAACACCATCTGAACTTCTCAGTGCCCACTGGTTTCGTTAATACATCTGCAACATTCTTCATAGTATCTACCTTCTCCAAATTTACTTTTCCATCTTCCACCATATCTCTCACAAAGTAAAACTGCACATCAATGTGCTTCATTCTGGCATGGAAAGTTGGATTCTTTGCAAGGGAAATAGCGCTCTTACTGTCACACCAAATAGTAATCTATTCTACATCAACACCAACATCAGAACACAATCTTCTAAGCCAAATGGCTTCTTTACAAGCATGAGTAACAACCATGTACTCAGCTTCTGTAGTGGACAAAGCAACCACAGGTTGTCGCTTACTCATCCAACTAATGGCACCACCAAACATAGTGAACACATAAGCACTGGTGGATCTCCTACTGTCAATATCACCTGCCCAATCTGAATCCACAAACCCATGAATACAAACTGAATGCGAAGATCCAGAAGAGTTACCATGATAACATATGGAGTAATCTAATGTACCCCTCAAATATCTGAATACTCGCTTAACTGCATCCCAATGTACCTGTCCAAGGTTAGCCATAAACCGACTTAGGAGTCCCACTGCTTGGGCAATGTCTGGTCTAGTACAGACCATAGCATACATAAGACTGCCAATTGCACTAGCATAAGGTACTCTACTCATGTCCTCCACCTCACTAGGAGATTTTGGACAATCATCTACAGATAACTTTGTTCCCACAGAAATAGGAACACATAGTGGTCTACAATCTGCCATGCTGAACCTATCCAACACAGACTTCACATACTTACTCTGACTCAACCAAAGTTTTCTGTTAGACCTGTCTCTATTGATTTCCATACCCAAGATGTACCTAGCTGCCCCAAGATCTTTCATCTCAAACTGTGCTGACAACTAAGATTTAAAATCAGAAATCATACCCTTACCCTTCCCAAACAACAACATATCATCAACATATAATGCAACAATAAGAAGGCGATCATTTTCAACTCTAAAATAAACACAATGATCTGATTTTGATCTTACAAATCCAATTGACAACACAAAGGCATCAAACTTAAGGTACCACATCCTAGGAGATTGCTTCAAACCATATAGGGATTTCTTTAATCTGCAAACTAAGGATTCTTTACCTTTAACAATGTAGTGCTCAGGCTATGACATATAAATCTCTTCCTCCAAATCACCATGAAGGAAAGTTGTCTTCACATCCATCTGTTCTATCTCTAAATCATATGATGCAGCAAGAGATAACAGAAATCTAATGGATGTCAACTTTGCAATAGGAGAGAATATTTCACCATAATCTATTCCCTCTACCTGTGAATACCCCTTTGCAACCAATCTAGCTTTGTACCTTTCAACACTGCCATCTACACAGAATTTCTTCTTGAACACCCATTTACAGCCAATAGATTTTCTCCCTTTAGGCAAAGGTACAAGGTCCCAAGTTTTGTTTTTCTCCAATGAAGCCATCTCATCATCCATAGCCTCAATCCAGGAACCTGCATCTTCCATGCCCAAAGCCTCTTTCACAGATCTAGGCTCATCAGTGTTAGTAATCAAAGCAAAGGCACAACTAGAATCTAACATAGAATAACCAAACCTTTCTGGTTGCTTTCTTTCTCTCGTGGATCTCCTCAAGGGCTGCGGTTGAGGTTGTTCTTCCTCTTCTTCCGAACTATCAGAGCTACTAGAGCTCTCCTCGTCATTAGGCCCAACATGTCTCTCTGTTTAGTCTTCTTAGGTGTAGGAGGCAATTGAACAACATCTTTTTCCTTTTCTTTTTCATTGGTTGTAGCACAATAGGAGAAGATGTTAGCTCTGAAAATAACATTTCTACTATACAACACCTTACTAGTCACAGGATCCCAAAGCTTGTATCCTTTCACACTAGCACTGTATCCGATGAAAATACATTTAACAGCTTTGTTTTCCAACTTAGATCTTTTCTCCTTTGGAAAATGTGCATAAGCTTCACAACCAAAAACACGAAGATGTCTAATTCAAGGCTTCTTACTAGACCACACCTCCATGGGTGTCTTACCAACAAGAGTTGATGTAGGAGATCTGTTAACCAAATAGCAAGCAATGGCCACAGCTTCGGCCCAAAACCTTTGTTCTAAACCAGCTCCACTAAGCATACTCCTAGCCTTCTCCATCAGTGTCCTGTTCATTCTCTCTGCCACTCCATTTTGCTGTGGGGTATAAGGAGTTGTCTTATGCCTCTCGATACCTTGTTCTTTACAGATATGTTCAAACTCTGTTGAGCAAAACTCACCACCATTGTTAGTTCTCACACACTTAATCTTCTTACTAGTCTGATTCTGTACAAGAGCTTTAAATTCCTTGAACCGACTAAAGACTTGTGTCTTACTTTTAAAGAAATAAATCCATGTCCTTCTACTGTAATCATCTATGAAAGATACAAAAATACAGACTTGGAGATTGAAGGAACTTTTACAAGACCAAATACATCAGAATGAATAAGATCTAGAACATTAGAAGATTTGTGAGAACTAGAGTAAAACTAAACAGGATTTTGTTTACCATAGACACAGTGTTCGCAGAAGTCAAACTTGAGATTGCAATCATTTAACCCCTCAACGAGATTTTTATTTTTCAGGGTTCTGCGACCCTTTTCACCAATGTGGCCAAATCTCATATGCCACAACATTATCTTTTCTGTAGGAAGCTTACCTTCCAAAGTGTTTGCACTACCATCAGAACCAATAGTCGCAGACTTCTTCATTGCTTGTTCAGATGGTGAGGATGAAGAACTATTACATAGAGGAATACATGCATCTAGCTGAAATAAGGTACCTCTCCCAGTACCCCTTGCAAGCACTATCGATCCTCTCATCATCTTGCATCCTTCTTTCAAAAAAACAACTTGCACACCTACATCATTCAACATACTTACAGATAATAGGTTTCGTGCCAAACCCAGAATGTGCATAACTCCATTGATTCCCTTTACTCATCCATCAGGAAATTTGATAGTGACCCTTCCGCGTCCAACTATCTTTAGGTGAGAATCATCACCCAAGTACACCTTTCCACCATTGAACTCTTCATATTTTGAGAACCAGTTTCGATGAGAGGTCATGTGAAAAGATGCACCCGAGTCAACCAACCACACATCATCAGATGCATGGGATGCCAAAGTTGCGATGAATGCATCGCCATCTTCTTGAGATCTTTCTGAAGCTAAATCTGAACCTTTCTTCTTCTTCTTTGGCTCTTTGCAGTCTTTACGGAAGTGCCCAGATTTATCATAGTTCCAACATTTTTCCTTGGACTTATTGGAATTCTTTGACTTCCCACGGGATTTGGATCTACCCTTATTGTCAGACTTATTATCATTTTTCTTCCCTCTTTCAGTGGATCTCCCACGAACATCAAGGGCTTCTTTTTTCGAAATGGAAGCCTTTCTCCGCATCTCCTCTGATAGCAGTGAAGACACCACATCATCCATTTTGAAGGTGACTAACGTGCTTCCGAGAGCCATCACAAGATGGTCCCATGAATCCGATAAAGAACACAAAAGTGTGTAGCAATGATCCTCCTCTATCTTGACATCAGATGATGTCAACTGTATAGCTAGCAGATTAAATGCATTTAAATGATCTGTTAAGGATCCACCTTCCTCCATTCGCATAGAGTACAACTTCTTCCTCAAGAACAACTTGTTCACCAGAGATTTGGCCTGATACACGGCCGCAAGTCTTTCCCACAAACTATTTGCGGTTTTCTCATCTAGAACATTCAGAAGAATTGCATCAGTTAAACAGAGTCTTATGAGACCCTTAGCTTTACGGTCTTTGATATCCCAATCTTCTTGAGATATAGTCGTTGGTCTTGTAGCACTTGAAGTTGCATCCCATAGGTCACAATCTTCCAACATGTCTTCCATCTTGAGTTTCCACAACTCGAAATTAGTGCCATTAAATTTCTCCACCTCCATTCTTCCATATGATGAACTTGCCATCTCAATCTGAAAATAAGATTCAGAATGCTCTGCAAAAAACTCCCACT